>OU015742.1:187627250-187655868 GCA_907169655.1 Acomys percivali
GAAGAAGAAGAAGAAGAAGAAGAAGAAGAAGAAGAAGAAGAAGAAGAAGAAGAAGAAGAAGAAGAAGAAGAAGAAGAAGAACTAAACCAGCAAAGACAGCTCATGAAAAAAGATGTCAGAGTGATCATCTGGCACTTACTTGTGCTTGTTCCTTCTTAGATGATGGAACATATAGCACACCTGCTTAGAGGGCTATATGTACAAGGACCACTAAGGATGTTTCCAGTCTCCCCAGACTTTTTATGTGGGTACTAAGTACTTGTGCTCCAAGGACTTACTGAGCCTTCCCTTAAACCCTTAGAATATTCTGTTTTTGTTTGTGAACTGTCCTATAGATGTGAATAGAAAATACAAAATAAATGACATACCTAACGAGATGTGCCTAAAATAGTCTTTCATACCTAAAAACTAAATTTTTCTCCAAATGAAGACTGATAAATCATAATGGTTAATGTACAAAATGTTTCTTACTTGCAAGTATGATAAATTTTCATTTTCATGTGACAGCTTGATACAAATGAAATCTGTTGTTTCACGCATGGATAAAAATAGGATTGAAGCAGTAGAAGCAATAGAACTTCCTTTAATGTAAATATATGGAGCTGTGTCCTCCATTAGTGATTCTGCTGATTCCTTCAAAGTCGGACATAAAAAAAAAATCTCTACAATTCTTTCCTACTCTTCTTGTTCCTACTGTGAAAATTTGCATATAACACTGAAAATGTTTAAATAACCAATAAACTATACACGCAAACATAGACATACCTGTGTTTACATGGATTTTCATATCATATATATGTATTTAGATTCATATTTATGTCATAATAACACTAGAGAGACCATTTGTGCAGCTACCCTCTCATCTATTATTGCAGAAGCTGCTGTTCCTTCATTAATGAATGCTCCGAACGATTATTCCCAGACTCACGAACCTCAAACTCATTCTTGTACATATGTGGCATCTTCTATATTTTCTCCCTTCCTTATTTGCCCGTGAGGAGATACTATAAAAAGTCAGAATCAGAGCATGAAATATTATGACTGATTCAGGACCTAAAATAGCACCTACTTCTTATTGATGCTTTTAAAGCATAGTGTGTTCTCATATTTCTGTTCTTCTGAGCATATGTATGATAGGATAGGGATGAGACTGTCTAATCATTTAATTCTTGTTGTAAAAACTTTTGGTGTTGTTTCATAGCTATAAAAGGACTCAGTCCTCATTGCTCTGTTTAATACACTTTCTTTTATCTTCAGAAATATGAATTCCCATTGCTCTTATATGTTACCTTCTAAAAATCCAAGTTGAGAGATAGATTACAGATATAGAAATTCAAAGTATTTACTGTGAATATACTTATATATATACATATATATCAGATATTATATTTATGATTTGGTAGATATATGATAGATAAATATATAGATAGAAAGAGATTGATGATAGATAGATAAAGAGATTGTGTATGTGTGTGCATGTGTGTGTGTGTGTGTGTGTGTGTGTATGTGTGTGTAGAGAAGGATCGTGATGAATAGAAAGATCAATAGAGCTAAATCTTTATCTCATGCATTTTGTACTGCAATACAACATGGAAGAGTTAAACAACTAAACATATCACTGATGTTTTGATGGAAAATATAAAAGGTATTATGAAAACATATAAGAAGATATTTACTTTTCCCTAAGCATTAAATTTTGTTACAGAAAAGGGAACCTGTTACTGAGCTTTTAGTAGTCAGAGTAAATTCACTCAAGAGACATGAGAAGAAAAGAACTTTTAAATTCAGAATTACATGAGCAAGAGGTATAAGGCATAAATATTTATACAAGCTCCCAAGTGCTTTGAGTAGAGATTAAAATCTCCAGCTATTGCAGTCATACTAGCTAGATTTTAATATATAAAAAGGGATTCTTCATAAAAATTTAAAGTTCAACTTCAGCTAATTTGTGCCATTTTGGAATGATGGACTGGCACTAGCAGATATTCATTTATCTAAAAAATATTTTTTGCATGTGAAATATTCTATTTTTAAAATATAGTTAACACATATGTTTTTCTTTAAACATTTAATGTCTCTGAAGGCTGATAATGTTTACATAAATAAAGCATGACTTTTAGATTATGTTTCTTTGGAATACCAGTATGCAAAGTGAACACAGTATATGATAAAAAGGCTGAGAATAAACTCTGAGGTAGAATGCTTGTCAATGGACGTATCAAAAATGTGCTAAGAAGTAGTCATTCTAAGATAGCTTTGTTGTTCTAAGAAGCAGGAGACCTAATATTATTGTCTAGCCCAACTAGAATGTTCCATCATTATTTTTTCAATCTTCTGCTATTCTCCTATTACTTTTTGTCTGATCCTTCTTGTCTTTTTTACAATTAATCTATCTGGAACCATCAGTATGTAGCTATGTTTAGCTATAAATATCACCAAACATATAATCCTAGGCTGACACACATTTTAAGATTGTTTGTAACATGTGCATGGTTCTAGATTTGTTTATTTTGTTCATTTTATATGTACAAATGTTTTGCTTGTGTTTATATATGTATGTGTATCACATGTGCTACTGATGCCCATGGAAGTAAGAATAGAGCAATAGAAACCTCAGAAGTGGAATTATAGATAGTTGTGAGCCTTCATGTGAACACCGAAAGCCAAATCCACATCCCGTCCAAGAGCAACAAGTAGTCTTAACCATCGAGTCATCTGTGTTTTCCCTAGAGTCTGTATTTAAGAGATGATTGTATGGTATCACAAAGTCCAAAGTGTAGACGTATCTATGACCAGTTCTTCGTTTGCCTGTCTTTCTCATGTACAAGTGTGGAGAAGTTAGCAAACAATCTCAGGAGTTGTCCCTACTAAGCTGTCTGTCTTTTTTATTGAGACAGAAATCTCACTTACTTGATGCTCACAAATTATACTAGACTGATTTCCCATTGAGCTTCATGGATATGCCTGATTCTTTTTCACAAGTGCTGAGATCATCAACAAATGCTAATGTGCTTAGAACTATTACACAAATTCTGAAGATGAAACCAAGGTGTTTGTACTTACAATGCAAACATTTCACTGACAGAGCTATATCCTCATTCTTTGTGTCTAGATCTTAACCCTGTAATTAATATGCCTACTGTTCTTGGATCTATTGGTATCTATTTTCTTGAAAACATCTTTTTATTTCCAATTTATAGTTTTCATGAGTCCATTGGGATTTTATTCTGAAAATTGTAGGTTCTAATCATGAGAAAAGTATCCTCCTGCAGCAGATGATACAAATACAGAGATCCACAGGCTTTCACTATACAGAGTTAGAGACCTTGGCACATTCAACCCTAAACGAAATGTCTCCATTGTATTCTTCCAGTCAGAGCTTGAACACTCTGTAGAAGAGGAGGAGGAAAGAATAAGAGTTATATGTGATAGAAGACACCGAAGAAAAAAGGTCCTCTAAGGTAACCTGATCAATGCACATATGAACTCACAGAGACTGAGGCAACATTCCCAGGATCTGTACGGTTCTGTTGCAGGTAGGGTCCTAGGCCTGTAATGAGAAGGGGAAACATGTCCCCTTCCATCTCCTCGAACTAAAGCTAACTTATAACCACTTAAATGACTTCTAACTTTTGACTGTTCTGTCTTCACATCACAAGTCCTTGGATACTTGAGTTATGCAGTTTTGAGAGGCCTAAACTGGAAATCTTCATCAATGATAGACAGGCACTCAATAACCTGGGAAAAAGTCCCAATCCTTCTAGTGATATCTGCCTCATGAATATTAATGTTCTGAATAACATTTTCTAGCTCTCTGCTGGTTAATTGGGGAGGCAAACTGCATGTTGATACATGCTACTTGCCATTTCAAGTAGGTATCTTAACCATTTTATTCTTCTGATGTAAAAGTTAAAACTTATAAGACATGAAGCACCTCTTCATTTGATTCCATTAAATTTGCTCTTGATAATCATTTTATCATTTTTGGTGTGTTTTCAGAGGGTTATCTGAAGGTTGTGCCTTTCATTACAAGTACAGAATCAATAAATAGTACTTATATGTGGAATGTACAAATTTGTTTCATTATATATAGAAAGGAAACTAAAGAAAAAGAGAGAAGAGGAGAAGAGGTGAAAGAAGATGAGAGGAAAAGAGTAGAGGGGAGGTGAAGGGGAATGAGAGAAGGGGAAGGAAGTAGAATCTTATGGAGGCTTTATAAACTTTATCATGTTGGCTAACCTTGATAGTTAATAATGGAATTTAGAGTAATGACGAAGACTCACCTTTGAGTACCATGGAGGTGTTTTTAAAGAGGTTTAAGTGAAGATAAAAAAAAAAACCTTAGATTGTATGTGAGAGGCCATATCCTATGGGGTGAATAAAAGGGAGAATGTATGCTGAGAATCAGTGTTCTTACCTTTGTTTTCTGACTATGGCCATATTATGACCATCTTCTCCAAATTCCTGGCACTATCACATCTTCATTCTGATGGATTGTGTCATACAAATATAAATAAATGTTTCAGTTCACAAGTTGTCCTAGTCAGGTTTTCATCAAAATCATAGGTAGAGTAGACAATACAATTACTTTTCATATTCAGACTTACCATTGTTCTTGCACATGGCAACCAATCTCTGCTTTATGCCCACCACTTGTCTTAGATGGCTCTATTTGTTCTGGTGGGTGGTTGGAGTTGACCAATTGTGCCTAGCATAGCATCTTACACTCAGTATACTCCTACCATACTCTGGGGACATCCTTTTACAATTACTTTTCTTTTATTCTTCTCTCTGTGTCCTTGTGAGGTAGAATGTTAACTGCAATTTTCTCAGCAGTTTAATATGTTTTATTTATAGCAGAAATAAGGTAGAGTTTGTGGTGTCTTCCAGCCTACTCCCTGTATATATCAACACCTTCCTGCATGTCCACTACATAGAATAACTTTATCATACTCTGCCCTGATCAGCCCCTATTCTTTCTCCTTTCTACCTAGTTGGAACATGCAATATAGATATAGTATGTAGCCAGATTCTCTTTTGCTAAGATTTCCCCCATATCTCTATATTGATACCTTAGATCATCTTTAATATCAGAAATCAGTATGTTTAATGATTAATTGTGAAGCTTTTATTGCAGTCATATTAATACTTTTAATTTTTGAAATTTAAAGATTACTGTTTTGGTGATTTCATACATGACTAATGTGTCTACATTATTTTGATACTTCATTTTTGTCCTTCAATTCATTGGCTTTCCTTTCCCCTTTCTATTAATTTCATAACTATTTTTCATTATTATTGTTAATGGTTCCGTGTATATTACATCCCATGTACTTGTGTTTAGGGCCGACATCTTGGGGTTAGATAAACTATGGAAGGGATTTTTACCTTAGAGAAAACTTATTATCCTTCTTTGAGCAGACATAGGTTTCTTGTAGCTCCTTAACTACTGATAGGGGCTTTTAAAATGCCCTCATCATATTTTCATATCTATCAATGTTGTCATTATGGAGTTCCTGTTTAGGAAGCCATACTGCTGAGATTTCATGGGCACCCCTGCCTTGTGTAGAAGACACTACCTTGTATCAGGGCATTCTGGTCATATGGCTTCTATAATGTTTGCAACCCCTCCTCCTCTGGTATTCTCTGAGTCTTAGGTGTAGGAGTTATGCTGTAGATGAAGTGTTTAGGGTTGGGTACCACACAGAAACTTATTTTCTTCATTCTTTCTCATCTATTATTTTTATATTTCCATTTTATTTCTAAAATATAATTTCAATACAAATAGAATTACATTATCTATCCATTTCAGCCCTCCACCTCCAGCCACTTCCAGCTACCCTTCTATTAACTTCTGCCTCATCCAATGCAAAATGGATGGGCATGAAATCATATATACAAAATACAAACATGGAATCAGCATGAATCAGATCAGTTATAGATCTCTATAATAGTCACCATCTGCTGTAAAGCAAAGCTTATTTGATGATGTATAAAGATGGGATGTATTACTATGCCTCATTTTGAAATGTTATGCAATTATTCTTAAAAGACTATCCAGTGGGTAGTCTTTTGCACCATTAGACTCCAAGTTTATTCTTTGTGCTGTTAATTCACATTTGAAAAATAAAGTTTCAAACAACATTGAGAATTGTATTGCTGTTAGAAGGAAAAAAAAACAGTATTTTTGGCAGCATCTTTATCCTACAACAGAAGAAAGGGCTTGCTTATTTTCTACAATTTGCTTTAATAATGTAGTTTTAACAACTTATTTTTATTGCTTAATTATTACATTTTGCATGTATTATGACAAATGAAAATAATGAAGCAAATGAGATGCTAAAACTATTTGCTGAATAGGGATATATCTCAATAAGTAAAGTACTTGTCATGAAAGTATGATGCTCTCAGTTCAAGTTCCAGAACCCAAGCTGGGTGTGATGCCATGTTCCTATAATATCAGTGCTTCTATGGTCATATAGGAGGTGGAAATAGGGGAATCCATAGATGTCTACTGAGTAGCTGAAACAAGACAGAAAGCAAGAGCATATACCTGATATTGTCTTATGGTGTATATATGTGGACAAAGAAACAAGTGTTAAACTAACATACACATACACAAACACACACAGACACACACATACACACACACACACACACGGAGAGAGAAGCAGAGAGAAAGAGAGAGAAAGAGAGAGAGAGACAGAGAGAGAGATACACAGAGAGACAGAGAATATTAGTTGATAATTCAGTATTAAAAATCACTTCATGTTGCATGTAATAGGTTTTTATTCTCCCTAAGGCATATACCTACATTTCACTTTTTACATTCTATATTTTAAATATAATAAGCACCAGTTTCTTATTTTTAGTTACAGTTGGCTTTGGCTATCAAATCAATTGCATTTTTCCTATATTTTAAAGATCATTACCTTGGTAGCTCATCATTCCCATGCAGTTTCATTATGCTTCTGTTTCCCAAGATTTTCTTCTAGGTTTATGATCCAGAAATCCTTTCTCTCCAGAGTTCCTTAACTGAGTATGATGTTTTCATTGTATTCAATGAGTGAGGCTAAACTGCAATACAGGCTCAGCTGTATTGGTAGTTATGTTTTTAATGGCATTAATATTAGGAGCAATAAACATTGATTAAATGCCCACTGTGCAGTAAGCTAAAAAAGATATTGAATATCAGTAACCCTTCCCAGAAGGTTTTCATACTTGAGGACATGGTAGACCATTTCTACTGAAATACATCTTGTACCTCATCAACTTTCTCTATCCAGCTGTAAAACCTAGAAAGGAAAAGTCAGTAGTCAGTTACTCAAAAGTACTTTGCACATCTGAAATCCTGAATATCATTACTTCCTTCAAATAGTTCCGGTGCTTTTCCAAGAAGCCAAATCCATTGCCATATTGCAATAAGTGTTACAGAATTTTTTTCTTGTTTTGACATAAAGCCCAGGGTAAGGTATGGATTTACAAATATGTTCAAGATCAATGAAAAATACTGGGCTTCCTCTTTTAATCACAAGACAAATATTATTGCCTACCATCTTCAACTTTTTCAGAAAGATGAAGTTAGGAAATGACGATATGTCTGTAGTTGTAGAAAAGGAAATCTTCTGGCCAGTGCAGAGGACATAGCCACAACCAGATTTCTGACTCTCATTCTAGAATTAGTGTTTATTTAATAAATAAGGCTATAACTTAGAAACAAATAAGTATGATCAATTTAATGCATTTTCTTTGTAGACAAACTTGTTCATATTATACAGAATACTAAATTAAGGACATTTTATTCTGTAATACATGTTAGGTAGTAGATCTTTAATTTAAAATGATTGGTACTATAATTATAATATGAATTTATAAAAAGTTACTTTAGGTATCATATTAGCTTACTAGTGCAAAATATATACTAGAATTAAAATCAAATGTGCCAGAAATTAATTATCTTACATTACTGGATGGTAAACTCCAAAACCAGGTGGCAGTATAGTGACCTCCTTTTTAGGATCATGATTGAAAGTCTATTTTTATTCCCCAAGCTTCTGGCAGTTTATAGACATCTTTTGTTCTCCAACTCTTACAGATTTCTCTTTAATCACATCCCTCTAACTTTAATACAATTATGCCCAAACTTCTCTTTTACTAAGAATACAAATATTTTTGCATAAGAGCTCTATCTTAATTCAATGAGACATTGATATTTTATAGCAACCCAATTTAAGGTCACAATATTAGTTCCTCTGGATTAGTGTGACTAATATCAATGGTGAGGGTCATGCACAATTAAACTCCTAAGGAATATGTAAGAAATAAGTTAACTTCTTGCTTAAAATCAGATCTCTAACATCTGAGAATCATGGTAAGTAAGTTAGCTGATTAGAAATGTTTAGCAAAACGAAAATGATGAAAAAATAGGAAACAAAACCAGTTTTGTGGTCATAAGATATCCAGGAATAATGCTAGCACTAGGTTTCACTGTGTGACAACTTTGAATCCTCTGGTACAGTAGGGCACCCACGTGTAGTGTTCAGTTTGGTCTGCCAGATCCATGCTGAACAGAAGGAAATGTACTTTCTTTTAATGATTAAAAAGGGAGAGGCTTAATTTATGAAATAAAAGAGAAAGTGATACAGAGAAGCCAAGAAAACAGTGAAATAAAGCCTGCCATTTATCGGAAATTAGACATAGACTTGTATAAAGAAAAACAGTTTCAAAAATATAAGTCTAGTGTTTTTAATGTGATTCCTGAGTGTGAAAATGAGTGCGTGTCTGTTCCTTGCATCTTTATGGACTCTTTTCCTTCTGATTGTTTCTTTTGTCCAGTTCCAATGTGTTAGCTTATGTTTTTCTTATTATTTTTCATTATACTATACTATATTTTAAATTATTATTATTGTCCATGGAAGCATGTTTATTTTATAATGAAAGACAGAAAGGTGGTAGATCCAGATGAGGGTAATATGAAGAGAAGCTGGGTGGTATAGAGGAGGGAAATTATAATCAGCATATATTATATGAGAATAAAACAATCTATTTTCAATAAATGAAAAAACCAGACACCGTCAATAAGAATAAATAAATAAAAATAAAATGAAAATTCATTCATTACTTAGAAATCTCATCTAATACAAAGGTACACATTTCCCTTTTACTATTCCTACATAAAGCTGGTTGTGGAAATTTGACCTAATAATATGGCAGCGACAATACCTTTACAATTCATAACATAATCTATTTCATTTAAAAAATACTCTTTAAAAATCAGAAAGCCTTCCTCTTTAATAACTTAAAAATGTCCTTTAATTCATATCTTGTTAGCGTTTGTAGGTAAGCCAACAAAGATAGTTGAAAATGAGTTTTGAGTACTAAACGCAAAGCAGTACTTCAAGGTATATGAGCTACTCATTAGGTTCCAGCTCAGGGAAAATTGGGGAAGAAATACAAACTAGTTTTACTCTAGGGCTAGAGAGATGGCTCAGTGGTTAAGGGAGCTTACTGCTTTGCACAGGCCAGGGGTTCAATTCCCAGCACCCATGTGACATCTCACCACTGTCTGTATGTCCAATTTCAGGAGGTCTGATCATCTGATTTGACTCATATGGACATTGTATATACATGCCACGCGCGTGCACACACACACACACACAGACACACACACACACAGACACACACACACACATATATGGTTAAATACTCATACTTTTAAAATAAAAATAATTAAAAACAAATTTATTTTCATGGGAGACATTAAAATGTTGCTGTATATTTCACAATGATGATGTCTTCATTTATCTATCAGTCGATTTTCTTTGTTAACTCATGATTATTTTTGGTCCAAATAAAGAAAAGATTTTATTAAATTATATGTGTAGACTTTGATATAGCTATATCTGCTTTTTAACATGATGTATATAGCACTTATATATAACTCTCATATACTCCAACCATAAAATCTGAAAGACATTTTTATGACTGAAAGAATAAGCCCTGACCTTGTGTATACTGATCAGGCAACAAATATCAAGTTATTTGCATGTACTGGGGGCAGTCAGTTCACTGTAGTCATGACACTATTTAATGTCTTTCCAGCTGTGAGGATATAGGAATGGTACTTAGTTTCATTTGTAAAATTCAGAGTCAATCAAGCTTTCAGAGTTTCCAATGGGAAACTGTGTCTGTGTCTGTCCTCTTCCCTCCTATAAACACCTCAGAATTTAAATAAAACAAAAAAGCATTTATGTCAGAGACTTTAGTTTGTTTGTTTCCCCATAGATTTAAAGCTGAACTAATGCATCATTCTTTACATAGAGAAACTGATACCTTTTTGGAAGAATATTTTTTTTTCAAGGCTTACAGTCTTGCAGTCAACTCAGTAAGATGTTCTACATATTTCCATCATAAGAAAACCCATTAACAGTGTTGGTACAGTTTGGTAAGGCCAGTCCTGATTTTAATGATGACCATGAGTGTCATTACTATGGTGACTGTTGAAATAATCTATTTTTAACAGGAAAAAAATGGTGCCTAAGAACATGTCTGTAGGGCTGGAAAACCTTAATTCAGTCTGCCATATTATAGGCATGGGAGGTAGGATACCACAGGATCAAAAATATTTCAGCTTTTGAGATTGAAACATTCTGTGTTAGATGAAGCAGATCAACAGAAAGAGAGACAGAGAGAGAGAGAGAGAGAGAGAGAGAGAGAGAGAGAGAGAGAGAGAGAGAGAGAGCATGCTTCATTATAGCCCTTATATCAGCAACATTTTCTCTGATTGGTAAATTTTTCATTTTCTCTGGCTTCATTCTACTGGTCCTAAGCATAATCCCTTTGTGTGAATCTAAATAATTCAACATTTTAGCTCCTAATAAATGATGTTTTTCACTTCTATTTCAAGAGCTCATGTTATCCATAATATCTCTGGTTTAAATTTGCTATTCTCTAGTATTTTTTAATTTTATTCTGAGGGCCCCAGTCTATGATTCATCTGGCTTTTACTGTCCAAGCTTTTGTATGAGGCATGGTCAGAT
Source organism: Acomys percivali (assembly GCA_907169655.1). Lineage (NCBI taxonomy): Eukaryota > Metazoa > Chordata > Mammalia > Rodentia > Muridae > Acomys > Acomys percivali. The sequence goes on from OU015742.1 coordinate 187,638,290, forward strand.
TTATTTAATGAGGATAATAATATATTTTTATACAGAAGTAGGATAATATGAAGCAATTCATGCTCCTTTTTTTTTTGTTAACAGTCTTCAGACATTATAGGTTGCATCTGCCAACAGCCAGCTGTATTGCAATTTCCCCTAAGACAAATGAAACCCAATAAAAATGATGACTACAATAATTAAAAAACAAGAAACAGCAATACATTTTTTTAATTTAACAGTTGCAAACACAAAACTGACTCTCTGTTCCATAATTAACTAACATTTGGTATTTTTGTTATTTTCTTTGTTTTCCTTGCCCGATTTCCTAAGTCATTAATATCATTTAAAGTTCCATGTTTCAAATTTTTCTAAGCTCTCCTTGCTCTGTGTGTGTTTTTTTCTGGCCCTATCCATGATAATAAGCAAACTCTGTTGATAATGTTCTTTCTTCTTATTTTACTTTGTACTTAATAAATCTTTGTTCATGACACTGAATAGTACATAAGTCTATTCCTAATAAAACTTAGAGTTCTGTGATGGAAACAAAGTTAGAAAACATATCCTCCCTTCTGTTCAACAGTAGATAATGATGGGTGTGGGAGGAAAATAATATATTTAGGGTTTGTTCACAACCATCAGACATCTTAATATGGATTTGATAATGACTCTATATTCAGTTACAAAGTATTTGATTAAGATTAAAGTCAATTCTCACATGTGTCAGAGATTAACATGATGTTTACAATATCTCTTTTCATGTTTTGAGCCAGAGCTGCTCCTGAAACTTCTTGTGATCAGTAGAAAGTGAGGAAAGGGACATAGTGGTAATGCTGGGATGACATATGAAGGCTCTTCCACCTCAGGTCTTGTGTTAGGACCCCCAAATTACCATGCAAAGAATCCTGACCCAGGTAAGTGAAGAAAAGAGACTGTTATGTTGGATATATTTCCTCAGATGATATGAGTTAAAATGAGAGCCTTACTCAAGCTGTATAAATACACAGCTTGGGCTTTAGATACCTTTCCAGTCCTCTTCATCTACAGGAGAAAAAACTTTTAACAGTCAGGTCTAAATACAATCTACCTTGTTACCATTCTTTTAGCTAAAGGACAGTAACTCCTTGCAACATTTTTCACCTATATCTTAAAGTTTCCAAAAAGACATTTTATGAATGTTAGAAGCCCTAAAAGGTGTTGGAAGGTTGTTACAAGTTACGAAGGTTGATACAAGTCTAAGAAGGTTGCTTAAGTTGGTAAATGTGATTATAAAGGTCAAGGTGTCTAAAGGATGCTTTTATTTCTTCATGTTGCTATGCTATTGTTGTATGAACTGTTCAAAGTATTGATACTGATCAATGGAACTCTGATTTATTAATCTAACTATGGTAAAACAGTCCACTATATGATCCTATCATAGTTCCAAATTTTTAAATTTCCTTTTGTTTTTTCTTAAAATGTCTCTCTTTGTACTAAAATTATATACATCCAGTCTTCTAAACAGAGGGAAGAAACCTCTCTTTCATGATGTGTACTGATGCTAAAGCGAGCTTTTGCCTTCTGCTCTACAGGAGATTTCTATCCTCCCTATGTTACTGTTCCACAGAGGCCAAAATGGCTTCTGCCTTCCCTAAGCTCACCTCAGAGAATTTGTGCTCTTAACAGAAAGTTCTTTTCCCAATCCCTTACTGTACTATATGTCTACTTCCCCTTCCTACAATATGTTTATGTCTAACAATGTGTATTTCATCACAGATTTCAAACAGCGATGATGCTATCATGTCCAAAATTTATCTCCCTTTTTGAATTTAAAAAGACTCTTGTAAGCTACGAAAAAAAAAATCCTTCTCTCAGGTCAAATGGAATCCAGGTAAGTACTGTCAATCCAAAGCCTAAGTTTTTCACCCACTGCCCACCTCTGAGGGTTGGATTCCTCTCCCTTTTTCACTGGTTTTGGAACTCCCCTCTCCCTAACTACCTGATTACTATCTTTTTGCACTCAACTCCAGGTGAATACTCTCTTCCTAATCTCCCAAACGCTTCCCCTTGTCCAAGGGACTGTTGACACCTCTCTGGTTCACAGGGAGCAGAGGTATCCAACACTGTTCTACATGTCTGTGGCTAGTCCTTGCTAAACTACAACCAGGACTTTTCCTCCACCTTTCCACCGATTTGGGACTCCCCTCTCCCTAACTACCAAATTCCCACCGTTCTGCACCAAACACCAGCTGACAACCCTGGTCTACTTGACTGTGACTGTTTCTTCTCACTAACCTACAACTAAGACTTTTTTTTTTACTAGGTGAAACTGACACAGCTCTTCCGCTGCTGCCATGGCTTTGCAGCTGTCGCTGCCTGTGGTCACAATATCCTAGCACTAGATGGGCTGTGACCCTGGGCTCCAGCTCATCCGCCATCGAGCTGCACGCTCTGGTCACAGGTCAGGGGTAACGAGCTACTGACCAGTCTGTACCTTTCCCTTGGGTCACTGACCATTTTGGGGGACTCCCTAACAGACTACTGGCTCCACTGCCCCATGAAAAAAACTGCTCCTCCAGACTCCTCTGGGATGCCTTCTGAGAATTTTAAATCCCTGTGTTCACATTAAGGGCTTCTAAGCTTACATGCCTCTGTAACCAAACTTGGACAGACCTAAAACTAAACCATTTTAATTATTGACAGCAATCGGGTAAAATGCAAGGAAGCTCCCTATATTCAGACCTTTTCTTTGCTCTCCCAATGTTTTTACACAGTGTTAGCATTGTCTCTTGCCTGTTCTCTTTGCTCTCCCAATTCTTTCAAATGTACACCTAAAGGGAATTCACTCTCTAAAGTATTAACTTTTTCTTTTGCCCACATATATATTCCAGTATCCTGCCAGACTTCTTACAGCTGGGATACTGTCCAAGCAGCTACCCAGAAGTGCTCGCGTCCAACCTCAGAAATCGTGCTGGCTGGACCTGCGTTGTTCCTCCTACCTGGACTAGCATTGCCCTTCCCAGCTTCAGATGTACACAGATCCTGTACAGGAAATCAATAGCCTGTTCTTCCAGAACCTGGCCAACATTTCAGCCCTTTTGGCCCCTTATCGCTGCCCTACATTAGCAGGACGTAGTTAAGACAATTACTTCACCCCTTACCCATTTTCAGAAGGCTAAAATTGTGTGTTCCGGGTCCAGGACAAACAGCTCCAGGTTCCCCCAGCAGTTCTCGGTCCCTATCGGCTGCACGACATGACTGATGTAGCCTGCCCTCTACCTTGAACTTTCAGGGCAGAATTTTTCTTTCCTCTTCACCATATAATTAGAACATCTGTTGTTATTGCTTATTTTTTTTCTATCTTTCTCCGTTGTCTACATTTACATATTTTAACTAAGGTTATATAAAAGCAATCCAGTGTTCCTCATTTTTTAATTATAGTAAAAGGTAGGAATGTTAGGGCTCTGCTTCAGTCAGCCTACCTGTGATGTCATTGCTTACCTGCCAAGAGGGCGTGGCCCTGCCCAGCCCTGTAAAAAAGTACTGTCCTACCTTGCCCCTCCCTCTTCCTTTTCCTTTCTACCCCCCCTCTGTCTCTCTCTCTGTCTCTCTCTCTCTCTCTGGAGTAGCCTTCCCCCTTTCCTTCTCTCCTCGTACTCACTTAATAAACCTCATATAATATAATATCTGTTGCCTGGCACCTTATTGTCTTATCATCTTATATCTTATATTTAAAAAAATAATAACAGTGAGGTCTTTTAGAAAAGTCTCTACAAATTCCTTGGCTACAGTTTCTCTCTTTTTTATAGATTTATTTATTTATTTATTTATTTATTTATTTATTTATTTATTTATTTATTTATTACGTATATAGTATTCTTTCTACATGTCAGAAGACGAAATCAGATCTTATTATAGATGGTTGTGAGCCACTGTTTGTGGTTACTGGGAATTGAACAAAAAACCTTTGGACGATCAGTCAGGGCTCTTAACCTCTGAGCCATCTCTCCAGTCGCCCGGCTACAATCTTTTTTAAAATGACCTTGGCCCCCACAAGTAAAACAAAGAACATTGTGGCATCTAGGACTATTGCCTATTGCTTGTCTAGTTACATAGTCACTAGGGTAAATATCATCAGAAGTTCCAATCCATTCATCTATGGTTGCTGATAGAGACTTTAAAGGTCTGAGAACATGTTTACACTCTGTATTTGCATTTTCAAAGGCTAAAATTTAATCAATAGCTGTCTTACATCTGGATCTGGTATTGCCCTCTCCACAGCAAATGCAGTATTTGTAAGAAGTCAGTAAAAGAATCTCTGGGGCTTTGCATAATCTTAGTGAATGGCATAAATTGTTTTCCTTGTTCCTCAACCTTATCCCAGGCTCTTAAATATCCTGTAGTACATTGTATAATAATCGTCGCCAAATTGCATCTGCTTTTGCAAATAAGCATAATAACTTTCACCTAACAATTGATCTTTCATGATGTCAATACCTTTAGGCCTATTACAATTTTCTGTAATTGCAGCTTCTTCTTTCTACCATGTCAGCCATTGTCATTGAGAACCTGCTTCTAGTATAGCTGCTGCTAAATCTTTCCAGTCCTGAGAGAATAATCCTGTTTTGGGTAGCCCAGGTATTTAACATGTCTCACACAGGGGGAGTGCATCCCATAGGTTACTGCTTATTCTTTAAAATATTTAACAGGATTCCAGGTTAGTTGTTCATTTGTGAATTTTCATAATTTTCTTGTATGTTCCCTGTATAACTGAGAAAGTTAGTAAGGATGGTCACCATTCTTCAATTTATTTAAGAGATGACATCTATGGGTTCAATGGGATGTCTATCTTGATCCTTAATTTCATTAGGTGTCTTAGGCTCATAATAAGGCACTTTCTACTATCTTAGTTTCTTTGTCTCTCAAGGCTTTATATTATCACAGCCAATTTTTCTTGATGTATAACATATTTGTTGTTCAGTTATTTCAACCTTTTAGAAGTGTTTTCTTGTTGTGCAATTATTTTTTGAGAAAAAAAATATGGATTGCAATTGAAATTAGAGAGACCTGCTCCAGTGGGCACAGTTGCAAAAAGTACTGTGAAGACTTTTTTTCAAATAACGTTGATATCCTCTCAATTCCTACCTTGGTCTTCCAATTTTTTTTTTTAATAGAGGAAAAATCTTTCTATATAATTAAAACTGTCTTTTGGGGTGGCTCACTGTGATTCAATGTCTCAAAGGATCATGGGTCCTTCCTTGCACTGGACTCCAGGCTTCCACCAGTTTGGAGCCTCCCAAGTCTCTTTGGGTATCCAGTGGAATGGGAAGAACTGATACTTCCTCTGGAGAGAAATCAAAGTGAATTTCTTTTCCAAGGCTTTCTGTCAGATGATTCTGGTCCTCTGGACATTTCTGTCAGATGTCCTCTGCTTTCTGCAAAATTGATTGACTTTCTCTTTCTCCAATAACATTGGGTTTTCTTTTCAGCAATGTTTTTTATTTTCATAGATGTGGGGATGATATGAGGGCCATACCCAAGCTTTACTAATACATTCTGTTGAATCTATAGCATTTCTTTTTCTATTCTAGCCATCTCTAGCCCAGAGGCCTGGAAGCTTCTAAAGTCCGTACCATCTAATCTGTAAGCCTGGACCATGAAGACACAGCTTGCTGTCTTCATCTACTAACCTAGACCTAGAATGTTTTTAGGCTCTAAGATTTATTGCTGAATAACCTTGCCATTTATAATTATTTCTGAATAGGCTAACTTGTTCAATTTAGCTGTTCTGGCTCAAATGCCTCTCCAAGATGACTGAATTAAATGGGCTGTTCTTGGCCTCTGACTGAACTTCTATGCTTGGTAAAACTGCCCCCTGAACTCCACAAACTGAGCTTCATTAACTGCCTTAGCTGAACAGAACTAAACAACTGTAGGGCACGACTGAAATGTACCAACCTTCACCTAACTGTACTGTACTTCCAAACTCTACTATGCTGTCTCCATGAACTCTCTTAATTTCCTTCTGGACATCTCTTAAGTACCTTCTCTTTCATGTCTGTTTTTGTGAGAGCTGGGTGTATATGTTCCCTGTCTCATTCTGTCAAATATTTTTGTTTGGGGTAAAAGATGTGTATTCCATTCAAAGAGATTAAAGTTGTGTTCCATCTGGATCACACAGACCTAGGTCTTTGGATATGATACCTTGTCAGAGTAGCTATATTTCTGGATGGAAATTTCTCTACAAAAGACAATGCTTCTTTTGTAATGCATGTTGAAATATGGCAGTAGGCATAAGTGATAACCACGTGAGACCTTTAAAACTGCTTAGCTAACATAGGACTGCTTAGCTGAACAAGAATCACAAACTAAACATTTTATACTGTGTTTTTGTGAATATATCTGTATGCAGGAAAATAAACTGATATGGACATATAAAAACCTGTGGATAAGACACAAGGCATTTGATTAAATGGCAGGCATAGTTTTAAGGGCTTTTCTGTGATAATATATGAACAGACATTTCCTAGATTTTTGCACTGAAGCTGCTGTAATGTCAGATGTACCATAAGCAAGTGATGACATCACAATCCAGCTCCTTTGTGTAGCTTTCACAAGTTGATAGAAGCCATGAGAATATGAAGCCTTTAATTTTTAACATATTATTCAAACTTTTAAAAATAATTGAGCAGAACAACGAAAATGAAATAGATACTAATAAAATCAGATAATGGTATGTGTATTTTGGCATTTAAAAATTTCTATTTGCAGCTGAGTGGTATATGCCTAAACACGCTTTCATTTCTACTCATTCTAATCTACATTTTTTTAGAAATATGATTCTCAAGACAAGCAGTGCTTTCTTGTACTATCCATTTACTTTTGCCTTTTCAAACAAAGCATATAATACATTAAGATGTTTCAATTTTAGATGTTTCATTTTTCATTTCTTACCGTGGTTGAAAAGGATTTAGCATCTGTACATATATCACCACTCCAGTCACATACTTGACTATTCCCCTTATCCCAATATAGGACTTTGGGTTTAATTAATATGCATCATTAAATCATCATTATGATACAAATATCCTTCAAAGTAAAAGCTATACATGTACCTCTTGTAATCATTTTTCAATTTTTTCCTTTTAAGTTAATCGTTGTTTCCATTATTCATTTTCTTAGCTTTCAGTTTCCTTTCTACTAATTTATGACAAAAATTTCCTTTACAGATGCAAAACTTGTCACAAAATGATGAAACACGACTGGAAATGAATATTATCATTTCCCCCCTCTGGTAGATATGGATTTTGTGACTTTAGTTCTCCCACTAGAATGGTTTGCTCCTGAAAAATAATTTTCTAATTCCCAGGCCATCTTTTTTTGTTGCTGTTTTTTTTTTATTTAGTTTATTTTTTATTCTTTCTTTCTGTTTTTGTTTTTGTTTGTTATATGTTGTTTTTTTTTTGTTTTGAGACAGGGTTTCTCTGTGTAGCCCTGGATGTCTTGGACTTACTTTTGTAGACCAGGCTGTCCTTGAACTCACAGAGATACACCTGCCTCTTCTGGGAGTGTACCACCATGCCTGGCTTATTTTTTATTTTTCTGAGACAGGGTTTCTCCATGTAACCTTAGCTGTTCCGTAATAAGTTTTTTCCCAGGTCTTCTTTCTTTCTTGGTTTAATATCTTTCCTGGTAGATTACCTTATTTTCAAAGGGTGAATGACAGCAGAAACACTCTGGTTTGATACCAAGAATGTCACCCATCTGCAGTTCCATGATGACAACACCTCAGGATAGGCATAGCATGACTTACAAACATTGCTTTAGGAATGGACTTCATTTTGTATGGACTTAGTTAGAATTAATGGCTACCCTGGATTATTCTTTGGTTTGTTTTTTTTAAACAATATCACAAATTAGACACTATGTTCTGGGGATTAAAGAAACATTGTTTCAAGGTATTGTAATTTTTGGCATTGATATTTTCCAATATGTTAATCTATACAATTTTTGAAAAAAACCTTTGTAAACATGTGTTTTAAGATTTCCCAGTGGGATAATTTGATGTATACATTATTTAATTTACTTTCTGGTCTTCATGATGTATCTTTCCAATCTGATCACATATTTCATCAGATCTAGGAAAATGTATTTATCTAACTCCACAAAACTTTCCTAGATCGTTTATGTTAGAATTATTTTGAATCTTACTGTGGTCTTGTTCTTTAATTATTGCTTTTCTCTATAATTTTAATTTCTTATTTTTATTTTTGTCTATGTGTGTTTTTGCACCACAGCTTGTATGCAGAAGTAATAGGGTACCTTGCTGGAGTTACTTTCTTCCCTTTTCTTCTATCATGAGAGTCTTGGACCTAATTCAGGTTGTCACACTTAGTAGCAATGTGTTTTCCTCTGGGTCATACTTAACAACTTTATTAACTTTTAAAATTATTTCTTTTATATTAATATGATGTAATTAGATTATTTACCTCTTTCTTCCCCTTCTCAACTCCTCTGATATACCCATGGTTGTTCCCTTTCAAATGTAAGCTCTCATTTTAATTTAATTTTTGTTATGTGCATGTATGTATATGCATACACATATATTCTAAATAACTTGAATAATCTGTATAATACTTGTATGTATGTTTTCAAGGGATGACCATTAGGTATTGGGTAACTATTTTGGTTTTCCCTGGGGAAGACCATTTTACTGTTCTTGGCGTTCCTTAATTGGCTATTGTCCTTTGTGTAGGATTGAGACCTTTTCGTCTTTTTTCATACACTTTTGCGCACCTATTGTTATGTTACTTTCCTTGTAAAATAGGCTAAGATATTTTATGCATTTCAAAGCCATGCCTTTTTTCAGATAGTACAGTCATATACTATTTATTTCTTGGATTTAGACTCTTCATATCTCAGTAAACAAAAACTTCTGTTACACAAATGTAATATCATACAAGCTGTTTTTTGCTTTCCAATGTTACTAATTGTTTTGGCTAGGAATAAAACGATCTTTTCAATTTTTTGTATTTCAATGTTTTGGTTGTTTTCCTACTTAGTGATTCTAGAGGTTTTTTTTAAATTTTTATCTTATCCATAAGGGTGTTGCCATTAAAAAGTAACTTGTGTTCAATTTTAGTCCTATTTTCTGAGAATATGCTGTCTTTATGAGAATAATTTGAATTAAATATGTAATAGAAATAGTAATTAATATTATTACAGAGATATTTATTATCATTTCATTTTAATTTCATTTTTAAGCATGTATGTAATATATGACATATAGTATCTTAATTTATTTGCAAAATCTTCACCAAATATCCTTGTTTTAAAATCCTTATTTCATAGGGAAGCTGAAGCATCAATTATGTAGCTTACCTGCAATGCCATATCTAGTAATCCTGAACACCATGGACTAAAAGCCCAGCTACTTAACTCAGTTGTAACTCTCTTAGGCACCATGGAATCTTGATCATAAAAATAATTTCTCAGTATTTTATATCCAACTCTCCGTTTTCTAATTTTTTTTTTAAACTTTGTCATTATCTGGAACTGTCGAAGTTCATGAGGTATAGTTCAATACTGTAAACCAAAGTCTTCCAATAGGCATTTCTTATGATCTCCATTATTCTTTGAATAAAAAGACCCTTAGACTCTAAATGTTTGGATCAAACAAATATGGACTATACTTCTCCTGTGTGATTTAAAGTACTAGAAACACCAAATTGATCAGTCATCCCCAGAGATTAGATTTCTGGGAGAGAAACACATCTACAGTCACATCACCTAAGTCTCTATAAATAATGAATTGGTGGGCCCATCATGGTAAGAGGGAAAAGCAGCAGATTGCTTACTGATTTCTGAGAAGAGGAGTTATTTTATCTGTGAAATAAAGTATGAGCTTTTAAATGTTTTGTACTCCAGCCAGAGTTTCTCCATTGTCCTCATTATTTATGAATTACTGTAGTCTTAATAATTTTTTCTACTTTTATAAATCACCACCTTTCTTTTAATTATTTTATTCTATATATGCAGATATTTACTCTGCTCAAATTTACTTCTGCCTTGTTTTCAGGAAACTAATACTATAAACCAATCCCTTTATCGTCAACATTATTTGCCTCCTGTAAGAATCCTGTTTTTCAGGATGATAAGAGAAAAAATAAAGGCCTTTATAAAATCAGGTGAGTTTAATGGACTCTGAGATACTAGGGGGCTATATGTTTAAGGAAAATGAGATATTTAATATTTATTTAAATATTCTTGCATTACTAAAGCATAGACACAGTTAATTTCATGTAAGTCAATCTAATGCTAACAGTAAGTAATACAATTTGGTGATTCATCATTAGGAGGAGAGGATAGCCTTTGAGAAAACTCTTTGTAGTCACTAAATATTGTTAACTTTTAATGATTTCAGTGTCTACGAAGTGGAAAACATATGTGAATCACTTGAGTTCTTGAAAATATGCTGATAAACATGCTTGAATGAATACTCTACTATTCTTGAATGAAAACACTTGTACTCTTTTACAAGACAATCTCCTAAATCAGGTTTATAGCAGTCAGAGTCTCCTAGACATCACCCTGTGTCTGTGAACATTAGTCTGAACTTAGGTTTTTTTTTCATTGTCCAAGAACCAACAAGTTAGAATCTGAATACATATGAGACCCATTGAACTTTGAGATCCTGGGAACATTTTTTTTTTAAATTTCTATGTTATTTTCTTTGGATGTGCTCATGATTTTCTCCCAAACTACAATCAGAACTGGAAGAAAAGAAAAGAAAAACAGTTTGCCTATTGAGAACATTGCCCAGAGCATTGATGAGGCCATGCTTTAAAAGGGAGTTGAAATTGCATTTGTTTGTGGTAAATGTGGATTATCATCCTTCTTGTCAAGTTGTTCTCATCTTTTGATAACACAGTGGATGATATGTTTTTGAGTATTTATCATAGCACTTAACCCACTCTGAAAACGAATTCTAATTCCCTTAGGAGAGCTTCCATTACCAAGTTATCCAATATTCATTTTGTCCTAAGTGCAACCTCTAAAGATAAAATCCAATTTAAATAATCAATGCTTCTTAATCATCCCACCCAACAATGACTGGAAATGACTCCAAAGAAGAGAAGAGTAGGCTGATCAACCTGGAATAATGTTTTACAGCTCAAATATGGAAGTGGATTTCTTCATTGTGAAAAACATATGAGCAAGCATATAATTCACTGAAATTGTAGCCACAAGAAACACAATGTAGAATAAGGACATCAAATTATTCAAATCATTTTATAAGTTTAGGTTCAGTACCTCAATCATTTATTTATTCAGATTAAAATGATGCCAACACATATCCCAAGTGTATGTTTTTGGAAATGAGGCACACAAAAAATTAGCATTTGGGAGTTAGATAGTAGAATATTAGAAGTTAACTGATTGTGTTGACATTTAAAAAAACAAAAATTGCAAATTAAAAAAAAATAAACATGTTTGAGCCAGAAGAACCCCATGAAGCAATGATATATGGATTGCTTTAGCTTGTTAATTTTTCATTGATCAAAATCCTTGACAGTAACTGCTCATAGTGGCACTGTGTAATACCAGCCACCAGCACCGAAACAAAAGGAAAAATAATAAATCATGATTACAATACTCAGTCTTTAACGGCACTCTGCTCTTGATTATTTTACTTTGTTCTTACACAAAACTTATAGATTGGTCAAGGAAAAAACTAATATCTCAACATAATCTGTCAAATTTTGTGGTAAGTCTGAAATGCACATATGCAACAGTTATATCTAAACAGCAAATATATGAGTTATACATAGTAAATATAGATAAATCTGAATTTCTAATCCCTTATATTTCCCTTGAACATGTTACATTGGCATACTTTCCTGAGATTCTTGTTAAGTTTGCAATCAGCTTCTCTCCTTGAGGATCACACTTTAAGCATGGAGACAAAGTTTTTTCTTCCAATCCCAAAGACAGTCTGCAGTAAGAGTCGCCAACTCTTCTTTTTAATTGTATAGAATAAGATAAACAATATTAAGGGCACATGCTAGTATCATTTGAAATTCTATTAATATATTTATCATACATATAATGTAAGTTGTAACAGTTTTAAAAACTTAGCAAATGACATGGAGCTGAAGGATCAAATTGGAGTTACTATTTAAGTAATGTTCTTTTAAGTACATTTTAGCATGGTTATATGAATGATTGGTCTTAATCTGGACCATATACATATGGACCATAAAACATATACATGATGTTTTATATACCTTGAGTCTGTTTTATACAGTATAAATGATGAAATGAAAACATTGCCTGGTCAAATATGAGGTACCAGAGTACGTGTGAAAGTCAGACCCCACTCTCCACCCAAATGTGGAGAATGTCCTGTCCATTGACTAGATCTGGGTAAGAGTTTGAAGTTTATGGCCTGTATTGTCCTCAGCTGATGCCATAGTCTGAGCAGGACCCCTGGACCCAAACATGCCTATCATAATTTTCTTCTTGTAGGTTTCTAGGATCCCCTGGATACTTCAACTTTTATTTGACCACGTTGCCTGAATAGGGAGACCTGGAGGCACTCAGAGGAAGGATAGCAGGTTACCAAGAAGAGACTTGATACCCTATGAGCATATACAGGAGGAAGAAGTCCTCCTCAGTCACAGTCATAGGGAAGGGGAGTAAGGGGAAAATGGAAGGGAGGGAGGAATGGGAGGATACAAGGGAGGGGATAACCATTGAGATGTAACAAGAATAAATTAATAAAATAAAATAAAATAAACCTTGCCTGTATTCTAAACTTGGTTAATCATGCAATTCCATTTTATTCTTGTTGATCTGAAGAGAGTGAAAACTGAATGGTGGTGTTTGCAGTTTTTGGCTGTGATTTTTCTTAGTTTGGTGATTATGTAAAAAGGTATGCTTTTTTTACAAAGACAGGGACAAAAATTAATATGAGAAATTTGATATCTCTAGACAGGAAAAACAACAGAACACATGCATATTCACATGTATATGTGTATATACATGTATATGTATACACACAAATGTTATTATAAAGAGATAGCCCATGAAGTTATAAAGGCTGACAAAAATCCCCCAATCTTCAGTCAGCATGGTGTGGCTGAAAGAAGACAACAGTATAGTTCTAGGATTAGTCTCAAGTCTCAAGAAGCATCAGAGCTGAAGAACCAATTTAATTTGAGTCCCTTGGAGCCTGGAGGCATCCCTATCTCACCCTTCATGAGAACTGACACAGCTTATTCATATAAGAGAAAACAATCGACTTGTTTCAATTTCTGGATCAGAAATATCCTCACATATTCACTCACCACCTAGAGTAATATTTTATCAAATTCCTAAGAACTTGTGGGTTGGGTGATGAAGATCAGCATACAAATTAATCATCATGTGGAGGGAAGCTATGATCAAAGTCAAAGTAAGTTCAAATATTTTGGTTAAATTATGTTTCTAAAGATCATCTCTCTGTGATAATTCATGTTTGTTGCAAAAAGATTTGGCTTTAATAATATTATTAATTTATTCAGATTATATGTCAATTGTTATCCCCTCCTTCTCTCCTCCCATCCTTCCCCCCTCCCTCTTTCACCCTATTCTCCTTGGTAGCCTGTCTATTCTTTCTCTGAGTGCCTCCCCACCACAGGGAAGTGGTCAAATATGGGGAACCAGAGTTCATGTCAGAGTCAGTCCCTGCTCTTCAAACAACTGTGGATAATGACCTGTCCATTGGCTAGATGTGAGTATGGTTTCAATGTTTACTGCATGTATTATCCTTGGTTGTTGTAGTAGTTTGAGGAGACCCCTCTTGGTCCAGATCCACCTGTCATGATGTTCTTTTTATAGGTTTCTATAACCCTCTGGATATTTCTATTTCTAGATTGTCCCATACTTCTCTCACCTAGAGTCTCAATAGGAGGTCCCCGCATCTATCCCAATCTCCTGCTAAGTGAAGACTTTCAGAGGACATCCTTTTTGGGCAAGTGTTCAATTATAAGTGAGTATATACCATGTAGGTCTTTCTGAGTCTGTTAACTCACTCAGTATGATCATTTCTAGTTCCATCCATTTGCCCCAAAATTTTTGGATTTCCTTGTTTTTAATAGTTGAGCAGTATTGCATAGTATAAAAGTATCACAATTTCTTTATCCATTCTTTAACTGAGGGACATTTAGGTTGTTTCCAGGTTCTGGCTATTACAAATAAGCCTGCTATTAAGACGGTTGATCATATATCCTTGTTGTGTGGTGGAGCATCTTTTGGCTATATTCCACAGACTGGAATAGCTGGGTCTTGAGATAGCCCTATTCCCAGTTTTCTGAGAAAGTGACAGATTGTTTTCCAAAGTGGTTGTACAATTTTGAACTCCCACCAGCAACAAAGGAGTGTTCCCCTTTCTCCACATCCTCATGAGTATGTGCTGTCCCCTTTTATAATTTTTGAACCTTTACACTTGCAAAATATAATGCTAAATTTTACAGGAAGTAAAGTGGACAAATACTCTTAGTTTATATATATATATATTTATATATTGAGAAACACATTTCTTTTTTCTTTTTTTTTTTACAATTTTTCATTAAATAATTTTTACATATACATTACATTTTCATACATATATACAAAAAACTAGCTACAGGAAGAAAGAACCACAAAGCAATCAGGAATTATATAAATGTTACATTCTTAGTGTTTTGGCTATTTGTATTTGGCAGCCTTGAAGAAAACATCTTTCCTACCTTTCTGTGTCTAAAATTCTGAATGTAAATGAATGTCTATCATATCTTGTCATTTTAAACTTAAAACATCTACCTAGACCTAAAACAACACAACCGTTAAACAACCAAGCTTAATTGTAAAACTAAACTACCTGGTCTTCAATCCCCTCAGAGGCCTTAAAAGGAATAAAATTAATTACCTGTGTATACAAGAAGTGCAAGTTATCAGCTCCCCAAATTGGAAGATTACAGAGACAGTTTACTACCTGAACAGTCACCCAAAATTCTCTATAACGCTGGAGCATCATCTTCAGCTTTCTGGCCCAATTTATCTGACAGACATATTTGTGAGACAGGAACTATTGAGGACTTGCTTATCTTGTCTTGGTAGAGTTTGGCCATCGACTCTGCCTGAATCCAAGCTTGCTCTTTTTTAGGCAGAATATTGTCTGTGGTATGAAAGAGGACATTTTGCCCAATGGCATGTTAGCCACATTTGTGGCCATCTCCATAGGGAGGTTCTTTGATGCTCATCATCCTCTTTTTGGTAGGCTGGGTGTTGTCAGGAGTTACAATGTCTCATTGTAAACATGTGTTTAAAATAATAAAAACATCTTTAAATGCTATATTCTGTATAGCTCTGAGGTTTTGAAGACCTTATCTAACATTTTTAATTGCCGTAGTAGAGAGGATATAATGACATAATATTGGTAGGGACTAATTCTAAAGGTAGATAGGTGGAAAAAGAATATTATTATGCAACAAGGAATAAATCTATGAGAGGTCTGATTTTTTTTCCTACGAAGTAGGGAATATAACTGAAGGTCTAAATATGCTATAACTGATCACTAATCAGTACTTTGAAATAAATTTAATTCTGAATTCCAGACTATTTCCTAAAGTAATGTGTATTGTGATTACTCTCGTGTGATTTTCATTGAGCCATTTTTTGGGTTGAAATAATTCAGTGGAATCCTATGAAATTTTCTGAGCACATGATTTTCAGTGAGGGTATTTCTCATCCTTTTTCATGTCTCTGGCCATAAAGATATGCTTATTCATAGACTTTTCTACTGATTTAATACATTTGATCGGTAAAATAATAATGATCCATGTACAGTATTGGCAACAAGTTCCAAACATTTTCTTGCATAAGATAATTTTCACAGTTCATTGTTGTCACTATTATTATCCCAACTGAGATCATGTTATATTATGCCTTTGGATTTAACCTGCCTGTGATAAACAGTAAAACAAACAAACAAACAAAAAGCCTCTGTAAAACCATTTAATAATTAATTCTCATACTAAGTGAAAGGCTCTGTTGATTTTGTGTTTTGCATTTTTATAAAATATAACTGTACTAGTAAATACTCTGTATTACTTAATATTTGATATATATTGATTTTGCCTGATGAATATATATCTGATCTTTCATTACTTATGACCGTATTGTATATGAGAAGGCTAATAGCAGGTTACAGAAAACTGGAATTTTTAGAAAATAAAGATAAAGATCAAGCAAGATATAGGTGTTATTCACCAGAAACATTGTTTAAAAGTAAGGCGCAAATTTCCCACTAAGAACATTATTTATTATGCATATTGTTTCTTTCTTGGTTAGCATTTATTAATCCCAGCCTGAGTCATTTAGTGCTTGGAGTTTTGTATTATTTATCACATGTTAAAGAAAAAATCAAGTGGAGATATGGTTGAACCGGTAAGAGCATGTCTTGTGCTTCCAGGGGCCTTAGATTTTGAGTTCCAGCAGTAATATGGTGTCCCAAACCATCTGTTGCTCCAGTTCCAGGGTGTGCAGTATACTCTTCTGGCTTCTGTGAGCACCAAGAACTCAAGTGGTGAACAACTTAAATACAATCAAAGGACAAAATACTCATATTTAAAATAAAGAATCAAAGAATGGGAAAAAAACAAATAGCAGCATGTATTTTATTTTATCCAGATAGCAAATGACAGTGTTAAGGTACACCTACAAACTCAATCTTTCTTCATTTATTCTAGAGTTCATACACTGAGCTTGTAATACAAAGCCTACACCAGTTCACACATTTTCTTCTTGGAATGACTTTTGTGTCCAATCAATTGTTTACAGTCTTCAAGTATTTTTGACTCAACCCAAAGGATTGTTAATTCTTATATCACCATAAGGGATTGTCATCAGTCCTTTCTGGTTGCAGCTTTCCACTTATGTAATCTGTTAACTCAGTTCTCTCCAACTTAGATATCCCACTTTTCCCTAGATTTGAAATGGTAGAATAGAACTCTGTAAATATTGACATGCTACTAACTTATTTGAGGTTATAGACTGCACAAAAACAAACAAGAGCTTTTTCCTACAATTCAACATTTTATTCCTTTGTTGTTTTTTAATCCCTCAATGAGAATAATGCTTGACACATAGAATACCCTAGAAAAAGATACAGTGTATGACATAGAGGGTTTAGGAATTTTTATTTCCCATGAAGAGTAGAAAATTAAGGACTATCAGGAATATAGTTTGTCTTACTATAAATTATAATTTTAATAACGTAGAGCAGGATCAAGAAGATAAAGTATTCAAGTGCGCAATTCAAGTGCATCCCAGTGATAGACAGTTCCTCTTGACCATGAGTTGGAGATAGGGAGAGTGAAAGGTAAATAAATCTCAATTACCAGGTGAGGAATTCAGAGACATGATCATTACAATCTTATAGCATTGAGATTTTCCTCCATGATTTTATGAAATAACCACCCATTGGGATGGTTTCATCTATTGCCTTCAAACTGCTTTATTTGTCTCATCCACTCCATTATTACTTCTGTCTTCTCTCTCTCTCTCTCTCTCTCTCTCTCTCTCTCTCTCTCTCTCTC
>OU015742.1:187655878-187692013 GCA_907169655.1 Acomys percivali
TCTCTCTCTCTCTCTCTCTCTCTCTCTCTCTCTCTCTCTCTCTCTCACTATACATTTTAATGTAACAGCGGCTAAGTAGGTGATGTAACATATTTTATGGTAAATAGAGAAGCAAGTCAACACCAATTCCCAGTTTTCAACAACTGAAAATGCATGACTGCTGGGTGGAAAATACTAGACCTACATAGGAATGTCTTTATGTCAACATTTCAGTTTTCCCTCATTGCCTAGTTTCCTTAACAAATATTCGACATTCTCTAATGTTTAGTACACAATAAATCACTGACTGGGCTCATTTAACAGTCAAAATGCAAAGGATTTATTCTCTGCAGCCTCAGAAGCTCTGCCAATACTCACACAATTTTATATTTCAAACTTTTCCAATCCAAAGAGCTGTTATAGGAAGCAAACAGCATCAAAAACTTGGAGTAAAAACAATATAAAGTGACTGATGATTACAACAAGGGCATACCCCTCCAGCCTGAACAGACTCTCCTCTGCTCTGGGATCCACATTCCTTTTCTCCACAACAAATCAATCAACTTTGACCCCAATGGTGATTTCAGATCCAGGGTCCAGAAAAAATAGTGGAGTCTTTTAAGTTTTGGAGTCTTCTATATACTGCCAAGAGAAAATTACACTCCAAGAGCAGATGGTGTTATATACAGTGGAGAATCTTGTCTCTTACCATGTCTAATAGTGGACACATTAGGAGAAAGCCGTAAGTCCACCCCAATACCCTTACTTGAGAAAAATAACAGTGTCAAGAATATATCTATTTGAATCTATTCCATAAGAACCCAGGCTTGATAAGTGTTTATCTCCATACAATGCTCACAGAGCCTGCTTGCTTTATTTTATGCTGTTTTTAAAAATGTACTTTTAAATTTCTTAGAAGACTCTAATCTCTAATTAGATGTTATCATGTTTTACAGGCTAATAACTCACTGAGGGATAAATAAATAATCACAGTCCATATTTTGGCTTTGCTTATATACTCCTGGGCAGTTGGAGATGAGATGACCAGAGCCCCTACTTCAAGAGCTTCTTGATGGAAACATACTTTTGAGTTGACCCACTCGAAATAAACACACAGAAAAACAGTATTTGTAATTAGCTATAGCTTCTTGATGGTAACATACTTTTAAGTTGACCCACTCGAAATAAACACACAGAAAAACAGTCTTTGTAATTAGCTATAAAAGGCATTACTTGGTGACTAGGCTATAAGAATACTAAGTTCAACTCACAATTTATAACTTGTGAGTATGTCATATTCTTGCTCTATTATTTGTTTCAACCTTTTTAAGGATCCCATATGTCTTTCCTAAGAGAAAATTGCCATTGAGAAAAGCTACATTAGTTTGAAATGCATTTAACAGTATCCTTATCTGGAAACTCTTAACAATGTGTTAACTGATATTCAGAATACTTTGGATAGTCTGTTTTATTATTTTTTGACAACAGTAAGATCAAACCCTGTTAAACAACTCTGCTTAACATTGTAATGCTTTGGTGGAAAAACTGTAAGTAAACAGCCTATTTCATTACTCAGCTCACTGTGGTCACATACAGAGTGCAGAGCAGTGCAGGCAAGAAAAACTGCTTCTTTGGGGGTAAATTCTACTCAGTCTTGAAAAGCACACATGTCTATATGTTAGCAGGGAAACTAAAATTAATTAGTTAAAGGAAATTATATGTCAATGAGCTCTTTTGACATCATTCTTAAACTGATATGACCACAGATATTCTTGGTATAATTGTGAGAATGGTGGAAAGAAGCCTCACTCCTCAGTGAGTCTATGTTTTTGCAAAGGCAGACTGCAGCATCCCCTACATTAGTGATGAGCCATGGACTGGACTATGCGTTGTTAAAGCACATAGTGAAATATATGTTGTTGTCCATTCAAATTAAACATGTCAGTTATTTAGTATTTGTTCAGTTACATCACAAATGTGGCTGAAGCGGACATTTATGTTATATAGAATGGATAACTACAGTAAAAAAATTTCACAGATATTTGCATCCTTGGCCCAGGTAGTCACTCCAATGTGGCACATGAAAAATGTCTATCTTCCATAGACCTGCCTCAAAGTGATTCGGTGAGAGGAGTAGGAGAGCCTAATATATTGATATCTTTCATTATTTTATTACAATATTTTAGATGTTATAATTTATAAATTAAATTGAGTAGTTAGGTTACACAAACATAATGTAAAGTATGGTTAAAATTATGAGAATAACCAGATTGTTTAATGCTAAAACCTCAAATGTACACAACAACTGAGGGTGGGGTGGGGTGGGAGCTCATGATGTATGCATTGGCATATGATGGAATTTTACCCAAAACAAACAGTACATGTTACAGTGGTCTTATAAATTCCTAGGATGTAGCAGCCTAGGTCCCCTACAAAGATGTAGCCCATGGGCAGCTCAGGCTGCATGTAGTTCCTCTAGGAAGGGGAGCAGGGGCTCTCTGATATGGATTCTTCCTAGCTTTTTTATTACTTTCCTCGGGAGGGACTGCCATCCAGGCCTGCCACAGTGGAAGAGGACACTCTTAACATCAGTTGTTGATGACCTAGGGTGGATGGGAAGGGAGCCTCCTCTTTTCTGAGGGTTAGAGGACAAGCAATGGGGAAGAGGGAGGGAAGGTGGGACTGGCAGGTGAGGAGGGATGGGTGTATGACCAGGATGTAAAATGAATAAATAAATAAATTAATTAATTAAAAATATAGTGGTTTCAAAAATATATCCTATTACCTATTTATGTTGGGTGTTATGCCCTAGCATAGTGTGTTACTTTCATCTTTTGGGGAATATGGGCGTAAAGAAACATACATTGCCCCTTTCTAATAAATACAACATATATAATGATGTGGAGTACAGAAACATTGGTAAAAATAAGACATGACTGTTCCTTTTCATGTATATACCATGGAGCCTTTGTTGTTACTGAACCACCACTGCTGGTTTGAGTGCAATCTGGAAACAACCTAGATGTCCATCAGCCTAAGAATGCATAAACAAACTGTGGTGCCCTGGGCATGGGGGTGCACACCTTTAATCCCAGCACTTGGGAGGCAGAGGTAGATGGATCAATGTGAGTTGGAGGCCAGCCTATTCTACAAGTGACTTCAGGACAGCCGTGGCTAAACAAGAAACTCTGTCTCAGAAAAAAAATCCAAAAACAAAACAAAATAAAACAAAAACAAAAAAAAAAAAAAAGAAAAAAACAAAGAAAAAGAAAATGTGGTACATTTACACAATGGAATAGTACTCGGCTATTAAAAGAGAAAGGATACTTTGAAATTTGCAGGCAAATGGTTAGAACCAGAAAAGATTATCCTGAGTGAGGTAACCAAGATCCAGAAAGACACTCATGATATATACTCACTTATAAGTGGCTATTAGGTTAACAGAGATGTCCTCTGATCACCCACCCAGGGGCCATCAGGACAGGTGCTGGCACTCTGGGTGGAGTGCTGAAAGATGTGTGCAAGAGAGTAGGGGCATGCAAAGCTAGTTATATAAACTGACTTATAAATAAAATATGGAATAAGTATCAGTGGTGAAAATTTCACGCTGAAAGTTGTATGGAAGAGTGGGGGCATGCAAATGCTAGTCATATAAACTGACCTATATAATAAAATATACAAGCAATAGTGGTGAAAATTTTAAAGGATAAAAATCATGATATTGTTCAATGTCAGAATATAAAACATGATACATGGTATAATAACACACAGGTGTATCAGTGACAAATGATTGTTTGCAAAGATAATCATAGATATGGCATGGTGTTTAGTATTAGTTATCAAATCTTGAACATGAGAAAAACTAATAGATAATTTTAGAAATTAGATGGGAGCTCATGTCGGCGAAGAGGCAACTTTAATACCACCATCCTGAGATAATCTTCTGTTAAGAATGCTGAGCTGGCCCAATGCATGATGGGATTGCAGCACAATATAATGGCTGGGGTTCATATCTCCAGAACCAATGTGGATAACAGATGGGTATGGCAGCATATTGCAAATTTCATTTCTGGGAAGGTATAGATGAGGGCTTTCCAAAGAAGCCGAATAGCTAACCTGGATCATAAAACAAACAACTGATTGAATTGAGAAGTAATTGAAGTGAATAATGTCAAGTAACATTTCTCATGTCAAACTCAGGCCTCACATATACATATACACATTTGAACATGTACTTGTAAACACATGTGATCATACACACATAGGGACATGCATGCACACAGCTATGCCACACACCTATATTCACGCCAAAAAGAAAATTCTGCTAAATATTTTCTACAGTGCTAACATGAAGTTCAAGAATTCCTTCAGTTTTTCATGGGAAGGATTTTAATCAGTTCAATTGTGAAGGAAGGTTTTACTGAACACAGAAATATGCATTGATAATTACTGTATTTCAAAGAATAAAATACATTATATATACTCTTGGCTTTTAAAGATTCTTTTTGAAAAACTTGCTTCCATACTAATGTGTTTCCTTTTCTAAGTAAATTTGTAGCCCCCCCTCACATTTTTATTCTTTATTTTGTATAGTTAGTATTTTAACTTTAATGATAAATGGAAGCCTTTGTCTCATCTATTTGACATTCTAAATGGATCCTCTATCTGGAGAGCCATCTATTTCTCTGTACATGAGAAATTTTCTACTATGACTTTGTTGAATACCTTTTCTGTGCTTTATCCTTTCAGTCATCCTATAAGCATGTCCCATATATATCACCTGTTATCATTAATCTTTTTATACTTTATGATGGATTCATCTTTGTCATTATCTGAATGTTATAATTCACCTACCTTGTCTTGCTGCCCTGATATTTTTCTTACCCATACATGGAGAGTATTTCCTTCAGATTTTTGTTTGATTTGTAGAGATTCTCATTTTTAAATTTTTATTTTGACATTTCTCAGTATTTCTATTTATTTAATTATTCTGTTTTTACCCAGTACTGACTTCCTTATTTCATACAGCTTTAATTGTGTTTTCCTGGAATTCCTTCAGAATTTTATATCTGTCCACTTTGAATTTGTTGAACATTCATTTAACCACCATTTTGGTGTCTTGTATGGGAGATTATCTAACTCACTTCAATGGAGTATATGGAATCTTGGCTGCCTAGATTCTGATGTTTTTTTTTTTTTTTCCCAATTTGGTGCTCAGGATCTCTCTATTGTATCTGGATTCTGATGAGAGCTGTTTCCTGTGATCTTTTCTTTCCTTTTCCTGCTTCCCGTCCTTTCTCCTTGGTTGAATTTGTCACATGGTTAATATTTTTGCTTGTTTGTTTTCTATTAGATTGTCACCACAATTGGGTATTCTTATATGCTAGCATTCATTTTCCTTATATAATATATGTATTTCATATATTGATTAATAGCCTAAATAATTTCATATGATGTAACCTATCACCACACTTGTCATTTTTAACAATCCCGGAACAAATTTCCCCTGTGCTGTGTCTTCCAGCCCTATATTGCTTCCATTTATGTACTGTTCCCTTCCCAGGGAAAAAGGACTCTTTTGCCTTGACCTGATAGGAAGGTCATTTCCACCAGGCACACTTTTCTTCAGAAACAATACTGAAACGTGTTATTGTCCTAGGTTGTTGCAAAGGGACTATGACTTTGCTAGGCGGAACTGTTGCTCCTCGGGAGCAGTTGGAGGTGTTTCAGTAGGAGACAAGGAACACTCGGAGGGGAGCACAGCTGGAGCACTGGCTTACTGGAGGACTATAAGTAAAAGAACACAGGAAATATTTTAGTGGCTAATGCTTTCTAGCAAAATAATTGGTAATTGGTTATCTCAGTTCTTCACTCATTACTTAATTTTAAGGTAGTTCTCGTATATGGCAGTTAGGTCAAAACTTGTTAATTCTCTACCTATCGGGCTATATTCTCAGGCCTGAGATTTTATATCAAAATTTTGTTCATGTTCTAAGTCTGAGTTATTTTTACTGAATACTAAAATTCATTAATTTGTTCAGATTAGGTTATGGTTTATTTACTAATTATAACAATAAATTGTAATAGTTTACAACTAAAATAAATAAAAAGAAAGCACCTATATCTTAGTGGCACTCAAAATCAAAAAAAAATAATTGCATTATTCTTTATGTGTCTGTCTTTCTGTCTATCAGATTTATGTATAAATACATATATGTGTATATAGTGTGTGTGTATACGTGTGTGTGTATCTGAGCTTGGGTGCTTGTGCCGTGTGTGTGTGCGTGTGCATGTGAGTGTGTGTGTGAAGCTGATAGTCAAGCTAGTAAAGGCCATATACTTGATAGGATGTATAGGTGAACGCAGACTTCTAAAGGTCCTGCATGTGTAATCAAAATACATTAAATTAGGAGATCTGAAGAAGTTTACATGTAGAAATCTAAATGGGTTATGAATTTTAACATTATAAAAATGGAAGCAGTGTATCACAGGAGGAACATGAAATAAAATCATAACAAAAATTTTATTGCCTGAAGAAATTTCTGCAAAAGCCTGGAATAATATTGATGTTCATTTCACAATTCTCAGAGTATTACATTATTTAAAAGCTCTCCTCAACTCATGTAGTTACCAGATTGCAAGTAGTTCTAGCTCCCGGATGTAAAGGGAACAGTTGAAATTAAGAAAAATTAAACAGAAAATCTCCATATAATTTAGAAGTACCTATGTGCATCTCTTCTTTAAAATCACCCTTCAACAGAAGTTCATTGGCCTTTTTTTCTATATAAATAGGAAATAATGCCTTTGCAAATGCTCTTTCTTAATGGCACTTTTAATGAATCTCCACAGGAATCTCATCATGAGAGAAACAGAATTATATACCATAAAGAAATGTCTTTCAATCTTCTACTGCCACATGATATTGGATGAACATGTTTGTTTCTACAGAGGATCCAACATTATGGTAGTTTGAAAAGATGCCACAGGGCTTCACCACTCTCCATATAAAAGTATAAGGTTTACAGATGTTTAAATCTGCACTTTTGGTAACTCGAGTATCAACCAAAAGAGATTTTATGAAGTATGAACACCTCATTGATCCCTAAGTTTTAACATAATTACAAACTAATTTATATTATAGCCATCTCATTTCCTTAAGTATAGGTACCATGATGCCTTCTAATAATTTTTTTTGATGAATTTCAATGACATATGTGACTTTAAGGAGACAATTAAATAATTATCTTCATTAACCTTGGTCAATTAAGACTGAAACCATGTAAACTCTCATTATGTACTAGAAAGGTGAATAGAAGTTTATGAGCATTTGTATTATTAGCAAAAATAGCTCTGAGCCCAGCTGACATATAACTGCAACATTAATGAAGGTTTGAGCATAAAATGTCTAATACATTTGTGTTGAGAGCTGCGTTATTGCCGCAACTTAAAGATGGTGCTGGCTTCCGCCTTCCACCCTCCCGACGGTGAGTGCTCTCCTTGGTAAACAAGTCCTTATATGGCTTTGAGGCAAAAGCACCAGGCCCATTGGTCCCCGTGACCTATACTGGACCTATGGAGAGGCTACATGCGGCTCCCCCTGATTGGCTCCTGCCTAGGATATAAGCTACAGCCCGGTTGGGGACAGGGCCACTCCTCGCTTAGCTGTGTCTGCATTCCTGAGTAAATTGTCTTGAGAAGGAACCTGGTTGTCTTGCGTCTTATTCCTGCTGGACAGGAAGGGCATGGACAAGTGGTGGCCCGTACGGGGAACCTTTTTGGCCTCCGGTGTGTGAGGTTCCAGAACTCTCGACAGACAGGGCGAGCTCGGTAAAGTGCCCGGTAAGTATTGGGGCCTAAATAGTGTAAGGCTCTCGGAAGGAGACAATTCTGCTTTAGGCAGGAAAGGCGTTCGAGGATAAAATTAAAGTGAAAGTAAAATATGGGAGGCTCCTCATCTCGCCCGATAAAAACAGCCATGAAAGAGCTGCTTAAAGCGAAAGGATTAAAACTGAAAGAAGAGACTCTTGAGACCTTTTTAGGTGAGGTAGACGTAGTCGCTCCCTGGTTCGCTGTGTTGGGACATTTAAGCAAAGCAAGTTGGGACAAACTGGGTAAAGATTTAGATTTCGCATGGGAACAGGGTAGCCTGAGAGGGGGAGTGCGACCAGTGTGGAAACTGATCCGCAGTGCTTGGAGGATGGAAGATGTTGTCAAGCATTAGAGGAGACAGCGACCGAGCTAGAACAACTGAAAGAAAGCCGGTCGGAGGAAGTAAAGAGTGAAGAGGGTAACAAGAGGGAGAACAACTGAAGGAAAGCCGATCGGAGGAAGTAAAGAGCGAAGAGGGTAACAAGAGGGAGAACAACTGAAGGAAAGCCGATCGGAGGAAGTAAAGAGCGAAGAGGGTAACAAGAGGGAGAACAACTGAAGGAAAGCTGGTCGGAGGAAGTAAAGAGTGAAGAGGGTAACAAGAGGGAGAACAACTGAAGGAAAGCCGGTCGGTGGAAGTAAAGAGCGAAGAGGGTAACAAGAGGGAGAACAACTGAAAGAAAGCCGGTCAGGGGAAGTAAAGAGCGAGGAGGGTAACAAGAGGGAGAACAACTGAAAGAAAGCCGGTCAGGGGAAGTAAAGAGCGAGGAGGGTAACAAGAGGGAGAACAACTGAAAGAAAGCCGGTCAGAGGAAGTAAAGAGCGAAGAGGGTAACAAGAGGGAAGATGAAGCTAGAAGCCATTAGGGTAAGCATCTTTACCCTAGCTTGAGGGACTTGGAGATTTCCGCATCATCATCCTCGGATGATGAACATGATTCCATTTTAGAAGGTAGTGAAGAAGAGCAGGATAGGCTAGAGAAAGAACTAGAGGGACTCATGCTCAAATGGAGTCTCTGGCTTGTAGGAGAAGAAAGAGGAAGAAGAAGACGGAAGTCACCGCTCCTAAATCTCTTCAGCCGCCATCTTGGCCGGATCAACGGCCACCGCCCTATGCGGATACTTCCCCCTCGTGGCGACCAAGTAACACGCAGTCCTTATGCCCTGAGGTATGGAAGGATGCTCGTATAGCATTCCCTGTATTTCAGGATGCTAACAATCAGAGATACCACCTGCCCCTGGATTTTAAACAACTAAAGAATCTTGCTGAGTCTATAAAAGCCTATGGTGTCAATGCTTCATTTACACAAGCCCAACTAGAACGATTGGGCACACATGCCATGACCCCAACTGACTGGTTTAGCACAGTCAAAGCTTGCCTCTCTATGGGACAATACATTGAATGGAAGGCTTATTACCAGGAATTTGCTCATCAACAGGCTGCAGCTAATCTAGCCCAAGGCAATCCAGCCTGGGACTTTGAGATGATTATGGGACAAGGGAGATTTGCTGGTAACCAGACAGGATATCCTTTGCAGGTCTATGGACAAATTAATGAAATGGCAATTAAGGCTTGGAAAGCACTCCCTAATAGAGGGGAGATTAGAGGTAACCTTACTAAGATTGTCCAAGGGGCCAATGAACCATTTTCCAATTTTGTAGCCAGGATGGTGGAAGTAGCAGGCAGGATTTTTGGGGACCCAGACACCACAATGCCCCTAGTGGAACAACTGGTGTATGAACAATGTACTAAAGACTGTCGTGCAGCTATCACGCTATGGAAACACAAGGGTCTCCGTGCATGGCTTAAAGCCTGTAGAGAGATTGGCGGACCACTGTCGAATTCTGGTCTTGCCGCAGCTGTGGTGCAGCTATCCAATGGGAAAGGAAATACCCCTGGGGCATGTTTCCATTGTGGAAAAATGGGACACCTTAAAAGGCAGTGCCCAAACAAGATAAAGCAAGAAGGCCAACACCCTGGACCTGGGCTATTACTGAGATGTAAAAAGGGAAATCATTGGGTAACGAATGTAGATCAGTGAAGGATATTAATGGCCAACCATTGTCAGCTGGATATGGAGGTGCGAGTCCAAAAAACGGACAGAGGGGCCCCCGCCCTCAGGGCCCTCAAATATATGGGGCAGTAGAGAACCAGACTCAGGCGCAGTTGCCCAATCTTCGCCCTCCGAACAGTCACAAAGAGCAACACCAGGTTCCGCAGGGTTGGACCTCTGTTGCACCACCCGCCTCGTATTAACACCACAAATGGGAGTGCAAACAATAGACATGGACTTTCAAGGTCCTTTACCTAAAGATACAGTAGGGCTGTTAATTGGCAGATCGTCATCAGCCCTTAAGGGCCTGGTTATCCACCCAGGAATAATAGATAGTGACTATGAAGGAAAGGTTAAATCCTTGCTTCTGCCCCTAGGGACATAGTGGCCATCTCCCCAGGTGACAGAATTGCACAGCTAGTCCTGCTTCCTAGTTTGCATAGAATGTTCGCTGCACACCAGAAGAAAAGAGGAAGCCAAGGGTTTGGCTCCTCTGAGGGACAGGCAATCTTTCTCTCTTTAGACCTAGACCAACGGCCTCTAATAGAATTGATACTAAATGGCAAAACTATCTTGGGCCTTCTAGACACAGGAGCTGATCGCAGTATAGTAGCCCTTAAAGATTGGCCCATTCAAACATCATCCCAAACATTGCAAGGCCTTGGTTATGCGAAGTCACCCGATATGTGTGCCAGAGAGCTCCCTTGGAAAGATAATGAAGGCCATAAAGGCTTCATCCAGCCTTATGTCCTAGAACTGCCTGTTAGTCTGTGGGGAAGAGATTTATTAAAGGACATGAAATTCAAACATATCAATGAAAAAAATTATTCCGCTACATCTAGAAAACTTATGAGAGATATGGGATGGCATCCATCTCATGGTCTTGGAAAATACTTGCAGGGAAGAGGGGATCCTATACAACCTCAATCCCGACCCTCTAAACAAGGGTTGGGTTTTTCCTAGGGGCCGCTGAGGATGGTATTCCCATTACTTGGAAAACTGAGGACCCAGTATGGGTTCCTCAGTGGCCTCTATCCTCAGAAAAGCTTCAGGCTGCACAAGAGTTGGTTGCTGAACAGCTACTTTTGGGACATATTAAACCTTCTGTCTCACCTTGGAATACTCCTATATTTGTCATTAAGAAAAAATCTGGAAAATGGAGATTATTACATGATTTGTGAGCTATTAACAATCAAATGCAAATCATGGGACCTGTGCACCGTGGCCTCCCATTATTAACAACCTTACCTAAAGAGTGGCCTGTTATTGTGATTGATATTAAAGATTGTTTTTTCTCTATTCCACTATGTAAGAAGGATGCGGAGTGCTTTGCTTTCACATTGCCCTCAATTAATCAGGAGGATCCTGATAAAAGGTATGAATGTGTTGTGCTTTCTCAGGGTATGGCCAATAGCCCCACCATGTGCCAATTATATGTAGGGGCGGCCATTAAACCAATTAGAGATAAATTTCCAGCTTTAAAATGTCTACATTATATGGATGATATCTTGTTGTCCCATAAAAATGAAGAAGTCCTACAAAAAGCATATTCCCTTTTGATTGAATGCTTACGAGCTCGAGGATTATATATAGCACCTGAAAAGGTTCAACAAGATCAGGTAGTCTCTTATCTGGGTGCCAAGATTAACTTAACAGCGGTAACCCCGCAAAAAATAGAAATTAGAAAAGACGGTTTACAAACTTTAAATGATTTTCAACAATTGTTAGGAGACATTAACTGGGTGAGACCCTACTTGAAAATTCCTAATTATTCTTTGCAACTTTTATACAATATTTTATGTGGAAACCCCGCATTGAATTCCCCCAGACAGTTGACCCCTGAAGGACATAAAGCCCTGGCACAGGTAGAAAAGGAATTAGCCAAGACATGTTTAACTCACTGTGAGCCCAGCAAAGACATTTATTTAATTATATTTAAGACTAAATATCAACCTACTGCAGCTTTGTGGCAGGATGGGCCTCTTAAGTGGATTCACCCTAAGATATCTATTACTAAGACCATTGAATACTTTCCGGCTTCAGTTGCAGCATTAGCCCTAGAAGGGATACAACAATGTACACAACATTTTGGGACGCAACCATCTAAGCTCATTACTCCC
This sequence comes from Acomys percivali, assembly GCA_907169655.1. Classification (NCBI taxonomy): domain Eukaryota; kingdom Metazoa; phylum Chordata; class Mammalia; order Rodentia; family Muridae; genus Acomys; species Acomys percivali. The sequence continues at coordinate 187,667,900 of OU015742.1, forward strand.
TATAATAATGATCAAATACGGACATTATGTGCCATTTTAGATGATTGGGCAATATTAAAATGTACATTTCACGGGGAATTTGATAATCATTATCCTCAACATCCCCTGATTTCATTTTTTGAGGCACACCCCGTAGTATTTCCTAAAGTGACTAAAAGGATTCCCCTAGCTGGTGCTGCTATTATTTACACTGACCACTCAAAAACTGGATGTGGCTCTTACAAAGTAAGATACAGTTGTGATACAGTTTGCACCAGCATCTCCTCAAAATATTGAGTTAAAAATTGTAATAGAAGTGTTTGATAAATTCAAGGAATCCTTCGATTTGGTTTCGGATTCATTATATGTAGTAAATCTTGTGAAACATTTAGAGGCTGAGGGCAAAATTAAGTCATCAAGCCCCATAGCTACCTTATTAATACAGTTACAGACCCTGATTTGGAACCGTACTTGTCCCTTTTTTATTCAACATATTAGAGCTCACTCTGGTCTACCAGGCACTATGAGCCTTGCCAATGCTGAGGTTGACCCTGCTACACGTCATGAATTCATATTTTCTTCCTTATTCCATTCTCCAGTGGAATTGGCCAAACAATTTCATTCTACCTTTCACGTTAATTCAAAAACGTTACAAACCAAGTTTGGCATCTCCAGAGATGCTGCCAGACAGATTGTTGTTCATTGTTCAGATTGTAGTATCCATCATCACCCTGTGGGAATGGGAGTCAATCCAAAAGGAATCCTCCCCCTAAAAATTTGGCAAATGGATGTAACACATATTTCTGAATTTGGTAAATTGAAATATGTCCACGTCTCTGTGGACACATGCTCAGGACTTATTTTTGCTACTCCTCTCTCTGGTGAAAAGGCTCGCAATGTTATTGCTCATTACTTAGAAGCATGGGCAGCATGGGGTAAACCCCAAATGCTAAAGACAGATAATGGCCCAGGTTATACTGCGGCCTCCTTTAAAACCTTCTGCAATCAAATGCAAGTAGCATTAAAACATGGCCTTCCCTATAACCCGCAAGGACAAGGCATTGTGGAGCGAGCACATCATACACTTAAAGAATGTATTGCTAAACAAAAAGGGGGAATTGGCTTAGGCCGTACCCCCAGAGAACATCTGTCTCTTGCCTTATTTACTTTAAATTTTTTAACTTTGGATGCTCAAGGTCGCTCTGCTGCTGACTGCCATACTCATTGGCAACAGACCATAAAGGGTCAAGTTAAATGGAAAGACATCTTGTCAGGGGACTGGCATGGCCCTGATCCAGTATTGGCATGGGCCAGAGGATCTGTTTGTGTTTTCCCGCAGGATGGCCATGATCCTATCTGGGTCCCAGAACGGCTGGTTCGCAAGTGCAATGATAGTGATCCTCCTGCTCCTTCTTCTGACGACAAGTCCTGTAATGATGGAACAGAGATGGGGAATTCTCTCGGTGTTCCCGAAACCGATGCCGGTACAACATGATGCACAGGTGTTCCCCAGATTCTTTTCCAGTAATGAAAGCCTAGAGTTACCATGCCTGCCTGCTGATTTGGCGCTCGCCAGTGTTCAGTTGAACTTCAGCGTTCCCTTCTGGGGAAGCTTGTGTTTCCATAAATTTTCCAATTTGACTGAACAGACAGACTGCATCCAATTATATAATCAAACAACAGCCTGGTTTGTTAGAAATCCTTGGAAAACAAATCATAACTGTACCAATGCCACCTGGGTTACAGGTTGGTGGCCTGCTGCTGAAGATAGACTAAATAGCAGCATTCCCTCTCAACCTCGATGGGCCCCCTTTTTCAGAGGGCAGTCCAGAGGGGACTCTATTTTTCCTTGGACGGGTTGCCAATCCCGCAAGGTAGCCTGGGCTAAACGGGACATTTTTACATTTTCTCCTTATATTTCTACCATCCATAATTCAACCGATTCGGGTTATAATTTTACTTATCAGAATCCCAATATGGCCTCAGTTCAAAATCCCTTTGATACATGGCTGCTTTGTGGTATTATGGTAGCTGTACTGATTTGTCTCCATTTTCCATGGCTGGTGGGGGCATTGCTGGCAACGCTTCATTTTCTTGGAATACTTCTGACCTTTTTGAATCTTCTGCTAGGATTTTGCTTTCGGCCAAAATATTAATTTTAAGCCAACTCCCGTTTGCGTGTGGCCCCCTTTTGTTTGGCTGGTAAGCAATAGTACGAGTCCTAATAAAACCACTTTGACTTGTACTGAGACCTCCTGTTTTTATAGCCTTTGTTGGCAAGCAGATAAGTTTCCTTTGGCTGTGGTTACTCATATGCCTCGCTGAGGCATTCCAGTGGAGGCCCCCTCCTCGCTAATATTGTTTCGCCCGAAACGTGACTTTGGTATCACGGCAGCTATTGTGGCTGCCATTTCCTTGGCTGCAGTGGGAGCTACTGCTGCTGCTGTTTCCTTGTCCACCTCCGTCCAGACTGCTGCGACTCTGAATAATTTGTCCGCCACTGTAGCCCATGCTCTGGATGTTCAATCCAATTTGAACGCTCAACTGAGAGGTGGCATTTTGCTTGTGAATCAGCGTTTGGACCTGGTGCAGGAACAGGTTGATACATTGTGGCAGCTGGCGCAGTTGGGATGTGAGCAAAAATTTCCTGGACTCTGTGTGACTTCTGTACAGTATTACAATATGTCCTATGCTGCCAATCACTCTAGAGAACTTTCTAAATATCTTCAAGGCAACTGGTCCCGAGACTTTGAACACCTGATGACCGATCTCCATCTGGCCATTGTGAACATTAATTCAACACGCGTTGATCTTTCTACAGCTGAAGGACTTACATCTTGGATTTATCAGGCGATGAACCATCTCAAAGAGTGGGCAGGTATTGGAGGTTTGGCTGTTATCCTGGCAGTGGTCTCAGGGGTGTGTCTGATGTGTCTCTGCCGTATCGTCCGAGCCCAAGAAAGAGACCTAGGCTTGGTTGCCGAAGCTTTCTATGACATTGAGGCCAGACAGTACCCTCAAGCATGGCTAGCTGCCATGAAGACTTAGGGTTTGACACAGTGCACAGATTTGCAGAACCTTACTGCACGAGGGTCATGCTAATTCCGACTGGCGACCCTTGAAGAGCAAGTCTTGCCCCTTTCGTTACTGGGCGGGTCTGGTGTAAGGCTGAAGACCAGTGCTTGAGCCAAACATCAAAGTACTGGTGCCTCTCCTTCTTCAGCACGGTTGCGGGCCGATGGGCCTTTGACTTAGCTGAATATCTTGTAACCTTGGGAAGCTTGGACCTCTGCTTTTAATCTGTTGTTCACTGGTGTTAAACAAAAAGGGAAACTGTCGAGAGCTGCGTTATTGCTGCACCTTAAAGATGGTGCTGGCTTCCGCCTTCCACCCTCCCGACGGTGAGTGCTCTCCTTGGTAAACAAGTCCTTATATGGCTTTGAGGCAAAAGCACCAGGCCCATTGGTCCCCGTGACCTATACTGGACCTATGGAGAGGCTACACCCGGCTCCCCCTGATTGGCTCCTGCCTAAAATATAAGCTACAGCCCGGTTGGGGATGGGGCCACTCCTCACTTAGCTGTGTCTGCATTCCTGAGTAAACTGTCTTGAGAAGGAACCTGGTTGTCTTGCGTCTTATTCCTGCTGGACAGGAAGGGCATGGACACATTTGAATAACCTTGAGGAGTGAAGAAAGAGGATTGATAAACATATATGAATATTGGTTATCCGTTTAGTAACATAAAATTTTTGATACATACTAAAAGGTTAATAATTCATAATGATCTTGGGAGTCATTTTAATGAAAATATAGACCTCGTAATTATCTTTGACTATGATTCTTTGATTGCTTACCACAGACATTTTAATATAAGTGTATAATCTCATGAACCAAAAGTATTCTCAATTAACAAATTACTTGATAATCCACCTACAGAGAAATTCAGTGCAAACTATTGTCATTTGAAACAATGCAAAATGCAAAAATTAGAGCATAATTTCAGAAAATTAAAATAATTGAAAAAAGGTTATTTTTCTGAACCAATAACAGCAAACAAAACAATCACTTAAAGAAAATAATCATATTTCAAATAATTATACTAAAATTAATAAAACATTTACACAAAATATTATAATAAGAAACTTTGGGGGCTGTTGAAATTGATAAAGTACTTGCCACCATGGGTCTGATCCTTCAGGTAATTCATGTTATTCCTTCTCAAGTCTCTGATAGGGTTGAAGACCAGACAGTTTAGTTTTACAATTAAGCTTAGTTGTTTATGGGTTAAAATGTTTTGAGGTCTAGATAGATGTTTTAAGTTGATAATGACAAGATATGATAGCTATTGATTGACATTCAGAATTTTAGACTCACCAAGATAGGAAAGACATTTTCCTCAAAGTTGCCAAATACAAACAGCCAAAACACTATGAATGTAATATTTACATAATTCCTGGTTATTTCATAATTCTTCTTTCTGTTGGTAGTTTATTGTATATATGTTTAATAATATAATTGTATATGTAAAATAGTTAATAAAATTATAAAATATATATAAAATAATTAAAAAGAAAACAAAACAAAAGCAACACCCTGTGAAACAGGACCTGTCATACCACCCTGTGAAATTACAGACAGGAGATTCCCAAGGGATCACTGACCAAACAGTTTAAACTAATGGATGAATTATTAGTTCAATGAGACGCCTTGTTTCAAAAATGTGATAGAGAGTGATTAAGGAAGATAGTGTATATGCATATGTGTGATACACTCATGAACACACACACACATATATACATAGATACACACACAATAAAAGGATTAACAAAAATATTAGAACCAGAACAGCCAAAATCTGAAGAGGATATAATGACAATAATCAATACATTTAGAAGTTACATTACTCAATAAAAAGAAAACAACAGAAGTGAGGCAAGGGATTTGGCTAAGTAGGTTTTTTTAAAAAAGCACTCAAAATTCATTTAAACTTGAGTTCAAATTACCAGAACTCATGAAGAAAGATGGCCATGGTTATGTGTGTGCCTGGAACACCAGGGCTTTCAGGGGGATCACTGGAGTTTGAGGATTAGCTGCCTCCTTCCACATTAGTGACTGGTCCTCTCTCAAAGAAACAACACACATACCCCTCACATAACAAGGATTTTTCAAGTTAGAAATTAGTTATGTTTTCACATGCAGACATAACTAAAATCGACAGAAAGTGACACAAAAATAGCAGTAGTCCCTCGAAGAGCTAAAACAAAAGAATACTCTTGAGAGTCTTGCATTAAGTAAATAAAGTTGCCACATTTTCAAGTCAGGAAGCTTCTTATTGAATCATGGTCATTATTCCAGTCTTCTTCCCTCCATGAGTCACACCCAGGACTAAATTCATAGTGAGCTCTATGTTCTTTCTTTATTTCCTTTTATTTTTACATATACATTTATACATTTACATACACATATATACAATAAACTCCCTACAGCAAGAAGAACCATGAAACAATCAGGAATTATATAAATACTACATTCTTAGTGTTTTGGCTATTTGTATTTGGCAACCTTGAAGAAAATATCTTCTCTATCGTGGTGCTTCTAAAATCCTGAATGTAAATCAATATCTACCATATCTCATCACTATAAACTTAAAACATCTATCTGGACCTAAAAACACCTGAACCTCTAAACAACTAAGCTTAATTGAAAAATTAAACTATATGGTCTTCAACCCCATCAGAGACTTATGTTCTTAATGAAGAATTTCACTAGGTATGTAGTGGACTATGGTTAGTATATAGAGATTTGTTCAGATTTTTTAAAATAATGAATTAAAAATACCAGTTTAGAAGTTTTGACTGCTCATTTAAAACTTGTTAACACTCTAAAGCTGTATTCTAAATAAACCACTTTTATTTTAATAATTTTCAGTGATGATGGCAAGGATCAGGTGACCTTATGTGTACAAGAGCACTTTACACACTTTAAGGCCTTAGGTAACTTTAAGTTGTTATTACAAATGAGTCATTAGCTAAATTGCATTTCAGGATTATTAAAACAATGAATGGACTTTGTGAAACAGAAGTCACCTTGTCACCTTTTGTTTATTTGGACAGGGATCATGAAACCTTTAACCTAGTGTTAGTGGTTATTAGTAATTGCTGTTGACATAACTGAGGCATTATCATAAGAAAAGAGGGCATAATGTTTATGAGGAGCTAAAGATTGTCAGAGGGCAGGATTGGGAATGAAGAAAACAAAATTTAAAAGACCCGATAAGGGAGGGCCTGTGGAAATGAAAATCCAAGCCTCACAGTCAATGTCACAGACACAGCTTTCATAGCTATATTTTCAGCCTAGAAGACATCTACTTCCATTCAATTTATCGTTGTTGTTGTTGTTGTTGTTATCATTATTATTGCATAGTTTTAGGGATAATCTTGTATGTATGTCAGAATCTGGAAGAAAAATATGAAACTGAGCTAATTTTAAAATTGTTCTACATTGTGTAAAAGGGTACTAATAATTACAACCATGCACAATGATAGATTACATTTTCAGAGTAATTAATTGATCTGGCAATTTTTTAAAATAGGAAATCAGCCCTTCAACGTTATATAATAATAGCTCACATAGTCGTGATATTGCACTTTATTATCTTAAAGCTTCTTTTTATTTAGTGTATTGAACAAACTAGGGATGACTGGTATGTCACTCTGTTCCCCTTACTTTTCTGTGTGCTCAGATGTGTGACTTAATACATTCAGATTCCAGTCTCTTTGAATTTACTCCTGATTGTTGTTCCTGATTGTTTTATTCTCAGAGGTGATTTATCACAAAATCAGGTGATGAAAGTATAAGTTTTCTCTAGGCTAGAATAGACTTCATAGACATCGTAGACCTCAGAGTTAAAATGATAGAATACTATGATAACTTATTCTATACATGTATATATATATAATATGTATAATACACACACACACACACACACACACACACACACACACACACACACACATTATGTCACCAAAACTAAGGAGAACAAGTAATGACAAGGCATCTCTTGAGTCTCAGCTTTTGCTGCAGGGTTGAATCTCATCCCAATGTGATTTTTGCATATTTTTTTCAAGCTAACCAGAATATTTGACAAAGACAGGACATAAAATGAAAGATTTTTGTGTATTTACTGTACTATTTCTTTAGTAACATCAGATGCCATCCCCCTATGAAGGGCTGTTTACTCATGGTATAATGATTCAAATTTGTGAATTTTATTGAAAGTGTTTTCAAACATTCCAACAGATCTTCTCCGCTGAGGCCATTCATTGACTTGCACCTCTACTAACTGCATGCAAGGGTATGTTTTTACTACATCTTCTCTGCATTACAATGTCTATGGTGAATCTAAGAACAGTTTCAATACTGAGGGAAAGTAGAAAACTAACACTGAGTAGTGAACAACAGCAACAACAACAACAAAAAAAAAACAAGCACCTTAAACATTTCTTTATGTATACTTTCAAATAGAATCCTTATTTCAAAATGCAAACAAATACTTTCAGAAGGGAAGAAGTGGAAGTTGAAGTTTCACTAAGACAAGAACAGGGAGAAATCAGTTGGTCTGGCAAGGCTTTGAAACAATGTTTCCCTCTGCCCTGGAAATTTCTGATTTGGTAGAAAATTACTGACAATGACAAATCAGTAGGACAGTTTCAGAAGGGCTTTCTTGTAGACAGCTTCAGACTGTTAATGATAAACAATGGCTTTTGTAAGCCAGGCTCAATGAAAAATAGTAGTTATGTTTCAAATCACTGGACAATTAGTGCCCTGCTCACAACTATAGTAGTTTATATATGCTAAAATATTAAATGTGACATTGTATGCATACCTTTAATAAAATGAAATAGTGAAGAAATTGAATGCCATAGAATAAGAGAATCCCACGTCTACTATAGTTCCCTTATATTACATGTTGGTGGCTAACCATCAGCTTTACCATTAGCTAAGCACCATTATACTATCTTACTATCTGTATTGTACTGTATTGCTAAAAGAAAGTATTGTGTTATTGTAATGGTAAAACTAGCACTAGGATTTAGTCTGCTATTTTAATATTCATGACAGCAAAATCCCTGGAAATTATATGGCACAGACTTCCACTAAAATACATATAATGTTGATTATGAAATTAACCCAATTAAGAAATGGGGATCACAACTAAACAGAGTATTCTCAACAGAGGAATATCAAATGGCTGAGAAACACATAAAGAAATGTTCATCAGAGAAATGCAAATCAAAATGACTCTGAGATTCCATCTTACACCCATCAGGATGGCTATGATCAAAAACTCAAGTGACAGCCTATGCTGTCAAGAATGTGGAGAAAGGTGAATACTCCTTTATTGCTGGTGTGAGTGCAAACTTGTATGACCACTGTGGAAATAAATCTGGTGCTTTCTCAGAAAACTGAGAATAGGGCTATCTCAAGACCCAGCTATTCCATTCCTAAGATATACACAGAAATGCTCCACCACACAACAAGGATATATGCTCAACCATGTTCATAGCAGCCTTATTCATAATAGGAAGAACATGGAAAGAACATAGTTGTCCCTCAGTCAAAGAACGAATAAAGAAACTGTGGTATATTTACACTATGGTATACTACTCAGCTATTAAAAACAAGGAAATCCTGAAGTTTGCAGGCAAATGAATGAAACTAGAAATGATCATCTTCAAGAGTTAACCCAGACCCAGAAAGATACACATGGTATATATTCACATATAATTTGACACTAGCCCAAAGGAGACGCCCCCTGAAAGTCTTCACTTAGCAGGAGATTGCGATAGATACTGGGACTTCCTATTAGGAATCCAGGTGAGAGAAATAAGGGAGAATGGGGAAATAGAAGGATCCAGAGGATTCTAGAAACCTAAAGAAGACCATTAAGGATGGTGGATCTGGACCCAGGGTGGTCTACTCAAACTACTGTACCAACCAAGGACAATGCATGCAGTAACCTAGAACTCCCAGATCTAGCCAATAGACACCACATTCTTCCAGTTGTGTGGAGAGCAGGGACTGACTCTGACATGAACTCTGGAGCCGGAGCCCATTATTTGTTTACTTCCCCTTGGTTCCCCTTGGTGGGAAGACCCGGTGGCACTTAAAGGAAGCATAAGCAGGCTACCAGGATGAGAACTGATAGCCTGTGATCATATGGTGGTGGAGGAGGTCCCCTTCTATCACAGACCTATGGGAGGGGAATAGGATGAAAGAGGGAGGGAAGGGGGAATGGGAAGTTACTAGTGAGGGGATAACAACTGAGATACAATCTGAATAAATTATTTAAATAAAAAATAAATAAAATAAAAAAGAAATTGGCTAAAGGAACTAATAATTATAGAATGCATACATTTGAGCTCTTATGGACAAGGCACCAGAGACTTTTATTTTGCTTTCATAATCGTCATCAATGTTGTATTGCTATGTTATACATACAGAAGACAAAACTCAGAGAAGAAAAGAAACTACCCAAGTTTCATGGGAAGTTCATGACAAGGCTTCAGGAGGGAACTGTTGCATTGTTACATTCCACCTGACCAAGCAAATAATGTGGCCAAGGTTAAACAGTAATAGTCAGACAGAAGTCCCACACAGGGGTTTCACATTCAATATCACTTCTACTTTTCATTGCATTGCACTTTACATTATTTTCCTGTGCTTCCTCAGCATTTTTATAGAAAAACTATTTTTCACTCCCTAAAGCCTTGAAGATGTAAGTGAGGAATATTTGTTGCCAATATAGATAGTTGTTATAGGTCTCAGAAAGCAGTATGATTTTGTAATAATCTATTTGGGTGCTTCAATCCCTAGTTTTTTAATTTTACTTTACTTTCATTTACTTTACTTGTATTGTATTGTATTTTATTTGTAGTTCTGAGACAGGGTCTTGTGAGTCCAGTCCTTGATCTTCTCTGTAGCCAAAGTTGACTTTAAATACCTAATCGTCTTGCCTCTACCTCTCAAGAATTGGTTTTCTGTGAGGGTTTTACCACAGTTATTTGTACATTCTGGTTTACTATGAAGAAATTTTAAGATATTGTTAAGATATTTAGTTCTACATTGTCACATACAATAACATGTACTGTAGAACTATAGTCTGTCTATTATCTATCATATACATATATTTGTGTATATATACGTATATCATGTCTATCAATCCGTAATCTTGTACTGTCATCTGACAAACACACACAAACACACACACACACATACTTGTCTACCTATGCAATAATTCTTCTTTATTAAGTTATCTACTGATTGCTCAACTTATTTATTTTATTTTTTCAATGGATGAGGGATAAGATATAAATAGATAAAAATACCTCTGTCCTCATTTTGATAAATGATATAAAGAAAATTATAGATTATTATATTGAGATTGTGATTAGTTCTTTTCCATGAACTACTCCTAATCTTTACTTACAACATATTTTAAAGGGAGATAGTCAATGGAATTTCAAACCTACAACTCAAATGATGGTCTCATGAACGGAAAATGTTGAGTTAAAAAAAAGAAATTGAAGTACATCCCCTGATGTAAATTAGGACATAAGAAGAAGTCACTATTTGGTGAGCTAAAGTATTGTAAATCAAATTATATTAAGATAATTATGTACAAAATATTAGCATCAAATAATTTAAAGTTTTCATGAAAATTCTATGAAGATCTTGTTTCATTGTAAGTTTATATAAAAATATTGAGTGTAGTACTAAACAGATATGGAAAGAAATGTGGTTTTATTATTGACGATTGATCAAGCTTTAGTAAATATCACTATTATGAAAATAAAATAAATTAATCAAAAGATAAATTAAGAAGTCATGGTGTAGGCATACTTTTAAACAACTATTTTTATTTTGTGTTCATTAAATCGTTCTCCCATCTCCACCCTAATCTCTTCCCACATCCCAACACCATGTAGAAGAGAAAGAAGGCTAGTAGGGATAGGGGGCATAGTTTCCCTTAGCTATTTCCTGCTGATTTGGGCCATCAGGTTTCTTGGGACAAATCCAATCTTAGTTTCAGGATATTTCCAACTTCTTCTCAAACTGCATCAACAGCAACTTGGAGCATCAGGGGGGTAAGCATCAGCATCTTCTTCTTTCTATGAGCCTCCAGCCCTTTTCTGGGTCTTGCTTTTATCACCAATAACAAAGACCATGCCCCTGCATGAGGTAATTCATAGGCAATTATCAGTTGTGCACAAACTGTAGCAGCCCCCATATCCCACACATGGAATTAAAAAAACATGTTTACATATAAACCAAAACCTCCACAACATCGTGGAAATAAGTTAATATGTTGACTTTATTGTTCTCACTTGAACATATTTTATATATAGATGTGTTTTCAAATACCCCAGTGATTATAAAGGCATGTTAAGAACTTGTAAGGAAAACAGTGAGAGTCCAATTTAGTAAAATGAAGCTTCAGTTTAGAATTTGTTTTCATAGGAAACAATAACCAATAAATTCTTTCATATACATATTGTACCATTTTTCTCCTCAAAAATAAATGAGACCATATTAGGAAGTTACTGGTGTAAGGGTTTATCTACTAGTGAACATTAGTTTAGGTAACTTGAAGCTTTCTGTTTCTGGAGATTTTATTTGGAGATGATTCATCAGTAGACACACAGTGAAGATAAGCTTCCAGCCTCAGTCTTTGGGGATTCCTGATTTAAAGCAGATAAACATTATAATATGAAACAAAATTGTGAAAGAATAGCTCATAAGGCAAGAGAAATGACTTTAAGCTCTAGGGAAGAAAGAGAATAAACTGAGTATTTTGTGAAATCGACAGTGGATTCTGTGGAATGCTATTGAAATACCAGCTAAAATAAAAGATGAAGCATACATAAAGAAAAGCTAAACTATAAAAGATTGAAATGGTGGTACGGAATCTCATCAGTGGGTGACAACATGATGGCATAAACTAATGCCAGGTTTGAAAACAACAAGGTCAGTGGTTAGAAGGTGTTTAAAAAATAGTGGGGCAGATGAGGGAAGAGCCAACAGTTAGCGACATTCATTTCTTTTCCATATCCCCAATCGCATGATAAAATAGCACTGGCAAATAATATACATGCTGAAAGGTATGCTAATTGACTGGGTGGCAATAGACTCAAAGAGCTGCCTATGAGAACAGCACTGAATAGTTAATGTGAGTCATGGAAGAAAATGAAGAATTCAAGAAGTATTCAAAAAGATTTTGAAGGACTGAATGTAATGAATGCAAATTTCTTTGTCAAAAAATTACAGTGGAAATCTCTAAACTTTAGAATCTGAATTGTATATAAATCAATGTACTAAGATATATATGCATGCATATATTAAAATCAATAAATTTCTTATCTAAAATAGTAGACCATGATGAGACATAGAGAAAAGACTGCGAAGCATTAAGTTGATGGCTAATAAACCCAGAATGGAATTCTTTTATTCGTACCCATTTGAGGCTGGCATTATGGAAGAAAACAGTATTCTCTCAGAAAACCTGTTTCATTTTCGAAGAACTTAATAACAATGGGAACTTATGGAGCTTTTCCTGATTCTCATACAGTTTCAATAAAGGAGAGTCATCATTTAGAAAGATAGTATAATCATCTGGGGACCTACCCTGCTCTTTATCTCTATAGCTTGGGAAGATTAGAAAATGAAAGCACAATTCCAACCTTGGAAATATTGTGGCAAAGATGTAAGAGCTAAGTAGCTTCCACTTATAAATGGAAAAATGTCAGGAAATGGTCTGGATTCCATAACTATATGGTCTTTGCTGTGTAGCATAGGAAGACAGTTTATACAGAAGATTGTAACTTGTGTCATATTTATGATAATCAAATGTTCTTTTCAATAATAGTATAATATTGAGGTTTTATTTTACCATAAATCTAAGGCATATATTATTTGTCATAGTATTTTCTGAGTTGAATACTTTTTGCCATTGCTAATAATTTGATTATTGATTAAGTGCAATTCTACAAAAATAGTTGTATTGTTTACCTATTTAAAAAATATTTCTAGTGCCTTGATTACTAAATAGTACATAGTATACTCAGGCTCCAAAATGAGGACAATTGTGATTTAAGCACATATTTTAAATAATTTATCAAATGCACCTGTTTGTTTTGTGATAAATAACATGAAGCCAAGGAATACTTGAATAGATGTTTTTAATCCATGTGTAAATTAATGATGTCAACAAGAGTTTGAAGATTATATGGTTTTATTCAAATTTATTTTAGAAATCAATATATTTTAATATAAAAATATTAGAATTTCTAGTATCTTATAATTCATTATTTTTCCAGGACCATCTTTATACAACAATAAAATCATGCCAAGATAGTTAACCACTGGTATTGACATGATGGGACAGATAGTATCCTCTACAGTCTAGTGTCTGTGTGCCAGCGCCCCCTGGTGGGCATTGCCAAATTAAAATTTTATTGGGATAGTTTGCGTATTCATTAATATCATTGAATTTGTTGTGTCAGAATTCATTTGGACAATGAAGATATTGTTTCATTTATTGATTCATACTGACAGTTAGACATTACCTTCCTACAAATACACCATGTGGGATGTCAAGAACTGACACTATCCTGCAATGTCAATTTAAAATATTTTCACAGTCATTTGTTTTTATGTATGTATGTATGTATGTATGTATACATTCTATATGTATACATTATATATACATATATATGTATACATTCTATATGTATATACATATATATACATTATATATATTATATATATAATGGGTTTTAATTCTTAATTATATTTTCTACCAAATGATGTCTTTCATATCTCTATATATTAAATACATATCTTTATTTTCTTTTTTTTTTACATTTGAATGCATAGTTTTGCTGTATTTTCTTATCAAACAATTTTTACTTGAGGCAACAACTGAAGTACGATTAATTCAACTAGGAAGGTCAAACTTGAATGGAAAACAACAACAACAACAACCCAACACACACACACACACACACACACACACACACACACACACACACACACACACACACACACACACACACAAACACACACAGAAACCCAGAAAAATCCTCACAGTAAAGCCAGACATTCTTTCCAAGGCACAGAGCTGACATTTTAAGGCCCACAGCAGAAATGCTTGTTTCTATGAAACAAGGTCACAAGTGCAGTGTGATCTGAGGTCACTCCCACTCCATCTCCACTTCTCAGAGAACAAAGCTCGTGGCCTTCACCAGGGCTAGGTAGCCTGTGACCACATCAGACAGCAGCCTTCTAGGGCCAGCCTTGGTAGAGGTGGGGGTGGGGATGGGGAATCGCAGGACAACTTGTGGGCAGGATGGCGGCTCAAATTCCAATTGCGGCTGCCACTCCTACCCCAGCCATATCTTTATTTTCAAGCAGGTCTTTTACTCTTATATATTGATAATACGGTGTCACAACACAGTTGTGAATAAGACAATAAAACCTGAGTCCTTACTTTATATGTTGGATTGATCATATTTAAATACTAATTTTACCAGTCATTATCATTGTAACTTGCTTGATTATTTTGGTGAGATGATTCATACCATCAAAATTGAAAAATTCAGGCCTTTCTCAGCGTTTTTCAGACAAGTTTTCCAGAAGTACGCTGGCTTCTGTGGTTTACACCTCAAGAGTTAAAAAAAAAAAAAAAAAAAAAAGCATAGGATGCTCAGATTCTTACTACTGAATACTAAGAATAATGTGAATCACTAGGAATTCCAATCACCAAAAGGCATTGGAAATGATGCTCTGGATTAAAATGAATACAAAGTAAAACACTTCATCTCAACTTGGAAAGAATAAGCTAAATATATTATAAGTTATATGGTTATCCAAGGTAACATACTATACCGTAGATATACATGAGCTTATAAAAAATTCATATTAATTGATTAATAAGTTTTAAAAATAGCCAAATACATATAAAGTGCTGTGAATTATTATTAAGATAACACTGACTTGAGTCTATGTAAATACTTCTTGATGCTATTTGCAGAGAAAGTTTCATTGCTAAAACACCATGTTATATATGTGTTCTCCAAAATATTCTGAATATTTTAGTCATGATTAAATTTTTGAGACTATCAAGTAATTTCTCTGATAGTGAAGTTTTGTGAGCTATTAAAACAGTCTTCAAAAGCAGAAAAATAGAGAAAGACACAGATTCAAAAAGAGTACTAAGATGCTCTTCATTTTCTGTAAAGAGAAGTGACATTTGTTACCACATGTAGCTTTCCTGTATCTACATCTACAGTTAAGACTTAGAATGTAGAAAGGAAGTATGCCACTCTCACAAAGTGGTAGTGGTAGGTTCTCCTCTAAGTCTCATACCATCACTAGTCATGGGACGCTGACAAACGTTCCAGTGACAGGCATTCTTTCCTTTCCTTTTTTTTTTTTTTCCTCCTCTGAACCTTTATTTTTTTCTACTATAATTTTTTTATTAATTTATTCTTGTTACATCTCAATGGTGATCCCATCCCTTGTATCCTCCCACTCTTCCCTCCCTCCCAGTTTCCCCTTATTCCCCTCCCTATGATTGTTCCTGAGGGGGATTACCTCAGCCTGTATATGCTCATAGGGTATCAAGTCTCTTCTCGGTAACCTGCTGTCCTTCCTCTGAGTGCCACCAGGCCTCCCCCTCCAGGGGACATGGTTAAATGTGAGGCACCAGAGTACGTGAGAAAGTCATATCCCACTCTCCACTCAAGTGTGGAGACTGTTCTTCCCATTGGGTAGATCTGGGTTGGGGTTTAAACTTTAACGCCTGTATTGTCCTTGGCTGGTGCCTTAGTTTGAGCGGGACACCTTGGCCCAAATCTGCCTATCATAATGTTCTACTAGTAGGTTTCTAGGACCCACAGGATCCTTCTACATTGCTATTCTCTCATGATTCTCTCATCTAGAGTCCCAATAGGATGTCCTCCCCTCTGTCCTAGTTTTCTGGTAAGGGAAGGTGTTCGTGGAACATGCGCTTGGGCTAGTATGCAGATATAAGTGAGTATATACCATTTGAGTCTTTCTGCTTCTGGGTTAACTCACTCATTATGATCATGTCTAGTTCAATCCATTTATACACAAATTTTGAGAATTCCTTGTTTTTAATAGCTGAGTAGTATTCGATAGTGTACATGTACCAGTTTCTTTATCCATTCTTCTACTGAGGGACACTTAGGCTGTTTCCATGATCTGGCTATTATGAATAAGGCTGCTATGAACATGATTGAGCAAATTTTCTTGTTGTGTGCAGGAGCATCTTCTGGGTATATTCCAAGGAATGGAATAGCTGGGAATTGAGGAAGCCCTATTCCCAGTTTTCTGAGATAGCACCAGATAGATTTTAAAAGGGGCTGTACTAGTTTGCATTCCCATCAGCAATGAAGTAGTGTTCCTCTCTCCCCACATCCTCACCAGCATGTGGTGTCGCTAGAATTTTTTATCTTAGCCATTCTGATAGGTGTAAGATGGAATGTCAGAGTTGTTATGATTTGCATTTTCCTGATGACTAAGGAGGTTGAGCATTTCTTTAAGTGTTTCTCAGTCATTTGATATTCCTCTGTTGAGAATTCTCTGTTTAGTTCCAAGCCCCATTTCTCAATTGGGTTATTTGGTTTGGTGGTGTTTAATTTCTTGAGTTCTTTATATATTTTAGATATTAGACCTTTGTCAGATGTAGGGTTGGTGAAGAGCTTTTCCTAGTCTGTAGGCTGTCGCTTTGTTCTCTTGACAGTGTCTCCAGCCTTACAGAAGCTTCTCAGCCTCATGTGGTCCCATTTATTAATTGTTGACATTAAGGCCTGGGCTGTTGGTGTTCTGTTCAGGAAGTTGTCTCCTGTGTCAATATGTTCCAGGCTCTTCCCCACTTTTTCTTCTAACTTACTTAGTGTCTTCGATTCAATACCACTGATCAACCAGCCTGTTGCTGTGCCAGTACCATGCTGTTTTAATTACTATTGCTTTATAGTACAGTTTGAGATCAGGTATGGAGATTCCTCCACAGCACCTTTTATTGTACAAGATTGTTTTAGCTTTTCTGGGTTTTTTGTTTTTCCATATGAAGTTCAGAATTGAACTTTCAATGTCTATAAAAAATTGTGTAGGTATTTTAATAGGGATTGCATTGAATCTGTAGATTGCTTTTGGTAGGATGGCCATTTTTACTATGTTAATTCTCCCTATCCATGAGCAAGGAAGATCATTCCATCTTCTCATGTCATCTTCAATCTCTTTCTTCAGAGTTTTAAAATTTTTTCAAACAAGTTCTTCACTTGCTTAGTTAGAGTAACTCCTAAATATTTTATATTGCTTGTGGCTAATGTGAAGGGTGTGGCTTTCCTAATTTCTTCCTCTGCAAGCTTGTCATTTGTGTATAGGAAGGCTACAGACGTTTTTGAGTTAATTTTGTATCCAGCCAATTTGCTGAAGGTGTTTATCAGCTGTAGGAGTTCTCTGGTGGAAATTTGAGGGTCACTTATGTACACTATCATATCATCTGCAAATAGGGATAATGTGACTTCCTCTTTTCCCATTTGGATACCCTTGATCTCCTTTTGTTGTCTTATTGCTCTGGCTAGTACTATATTGAAGAGATATAGAGAGAGTGGGCAGCCTTGCCTTGTTCCTGATTTCAGAGGAATTTCCTTGAGTATCTCACCATTTACTTTGATTTTGGCTATTGGCTTGCTGTAGATAGCCTTTATTATGTTGAGGAAAGTGCCTTGTATCCCCAATCTCTCTAAAACATTAAACATGAATGGGTGTTGGATTTTATCAAATGCTTTCTCTGCGTCTAAAGAGATGATCATGTGTTTTTTTTTATTTTCAGTTTGTTTATATGGTGGATTACATTAATGGATTTCCGTATATTAAACCATCCCTGCATGCCTTGAATGAAGCCTACTTTGGTCATGAAGAATGATATCTTTGATGTGTTCTTGTATTCCTTTTGCAAGTATTTTATTTAGTATTTTTGCATCGATGTTCATAAGAGAAATTGGTCTGAAATTCTTTCTTTGTTGAGTTTTTGTGAGGTTTAGGTATCAATGTGACTATGGCCTCATAGAATGAATTTGGTAATGTTCCATCCATTTCTATCTTTTTTTTCCTTTTTTTAAATTAATTTATTCATATTACATCTCAATTGTTAGCCCATCCCTTGTATCCTCCCTTTCTTTCCTCCCTCCCGCTTCCCCCTCTACTACCTTCCCCTATGTCTGTGACTGAGGGGGACCTCCTCCCCCTGTATATGCTCCTAGGGTATCAAGTCTCTTCTTGGTGACTTATTATCTTTCCTCTGAGTGCCACCAGGCCTCCCCATCCAAGGGACATGGTCTGATATGGGGCACCAGAGTTTGTGTGAAAGTCAGATCCCCTTCTCCACTTAACAGTGGAGAATGTCCTGTCTATCGGCTAGACTGGGTAGGGATTCGAAGTTTACTGCCTACATTTTCCTTGGCTGGTGCCATAGTTTGAGGAGGACTCCAGGGCCCAGACCCGCCTGTAGTTTTCCAGGACCCTCTGGATCCTTCTATTTCCTCATTCTCCTAGGCTTCTAACCCTAACCCTAACCCTAACCCATTTCTATCTTTTGGAGTAGCTTGAAGAGTATCGGTATTAGCTCGCCTTTGAAAGTCTGGTAGAATTCTGCACTGAAACCATCTGGCACTGGGCTTTTTTGTTTGTTTGCTTGTTTGTTTGGGATACTATCAATGATTGCTTCTATTTCTGTGGGGGAAATGGGACTATTTAGCTTGTTTATCTGTTCTTCACTCAACTTTGGCAAGTGAAATTGATCAAGAAAATCGTCCATTTCCCTTAGATTTTCAAATTTTGTGGCATATATGCCTTCAAAGTAGGATCTTATGATTCTTTGTATTTCTTCAGTGTCTGTTGCTATGTCTCCTTTTTCATTTCTGATTTTGTTGATTTCAATACTGTCTCTCTGCCTTTTAGTTAGTTTGGCTAATGGTCTGTCTATCTTGTTGATTTTCTCAAAGAACCAGCTCTTGGTTTTGTTGATTCTTTGGACTGTTTTCTTAGTTTCTAATTTGTTAATTTCAGCCCTGAGTTTGATTATTTCCAGACATCTACTCATTTTGGGTGTTTCTGCTTCTTTTTATTTTCTAGGGCTTCCAGTTGTGTCGTTAAGATGCTTATGTGCAATGTTTCGAATTTCTTTTCAAAGGCACTTAGTGCTATGAATTTTCCTCTTAGCACTGCGTTCAGTGTATCCCACAAATTTGGGTACATTGTTCCTTCATTTTCATTGAATTTCAGAAACTCCTCGATTTCTTTCTTTATTTCCTCTCTGACCCATTTGTCATTTAGTAGAGAGTTGTTTAATTTCCATGTACGTGTAGGCTTTTTGTTATTTCTGTTGTTGTTGAATTGCAGCCTAAGAGCATGGTGATCTGATAGGATACAAGGTATTATTTCAATCCTCTTGTATCTGTTGAGGCCTGCTTTGGGACCTACGATATAATCAATTTTGGAGAAGGTTAAATGGGGTGCAGAGAAGAAGGTATATTCTTTCTTGTTTGGGTGAAAGGTTCTATAGATACCTGTTAGATCCATTTGACCCATGGCACTGGTTAATGATGTTATTTCTCGGCTTAGTTTCTGTTTCAATGACTTATCCTTCAGTGAGAGTGGGGTGTTGAAGTCTCCCACTATTATTGTGTGGGGATCGATGTGTGGTTTAAGCTTTTTTAGCAGATCTTTTACAAATGTGGGTGCCCTTGTATTGGGAGCATAGATGTTCAGAATTGTGATGTCATCTTGGTTGACTTTACCTTTGATGAGTATGAAGTGTCCTTCCTCATCCCTTTTGATTAATTTTGGATGAAAGTCTATTTTGTTCGATATTAAAATGGCTAAGCCTCCTTGCTTCTTGTGACCATTTGCTTGGAATAATTTTTTTCCAACGTTTTACCCTGAGGTAATGCCCATTGCTATCGGTGAGATGTGTTTCTTGAATGCAGAAGAATCCAACGATCTTGTTTATGTACCCATTCAGTTAGTCTGTGTCTTTTTATTGGAGAATTGAGACCATTGGTGTTTAGAGATATTAATGACCAGTGACTATTAAGATTCTTAATTTTGATATTGTTTCCAATCGAGCGTTTGTGTAGTTGTGTTTTTGCCATGGTATAGTTATCTATTTCCTGAATGGTTTTGGTTGTAGCTTGACCCTTTGGGATGTAGTTTTCCTTCTAGTACCTTCTGTAACTGGGTTTATGATAGGAACTGTTTGAATTTGTTTTTGTCATGGAATATTTTGTTTTCTCCATCAATGGTTATTGATAATTTTGCTGGGTAATGTAGTCTGGCCTGGCATCTGTGGTCTCTTAGGGTTTGCAGGATATCTGTCCAGGCCCTTCTGGCTTTTATGGTCTCTGTTGAGAAGTGGGTGTAATTCTGATAGGTTTGCCATTAAATGTTATTTGGCCTTTTTCCCTCGCAGCTTTTAATATTTTTTTCTTTGTTCTGTATGTTTTGTGTTTTGATTATTATGTGACGGGCAGTTTTCCTTTTCTGGTCAATTCTATATGGTTTTCTGTAGGCTTCTTGTATATTTATAGGCGTCTCTTTCTTTAGATTGAGGAAATGTTCTTCTATGATTTTGTTGAGAATAATTTCTGGGCTTTGGAGTCTGATATCTTCTCTTTCTTCAATGCTTATTATCCTCAGATTCCTTCTTTTTATGGTGTCCTTAATTTCTTGGATGTTTTGTGTCAGGAGTTTTCCAGATTTGGCATTTTCTTTAATGGTTGCTTCAAGATCTGTGATTGTATCTTCTAGACCTGAGATTCATTCTTCCATCTCTTGGATTCTGTTAGAAAAGCTCACCTCTGTGTTGCTTGCCTTCTTCTCTGAGGTCTCACGTTCTCGTTTTTCTTCTGTCTGTGTGTTTATCATTGAATCCGTTTTGTCTTCAGAACTTGAACTGATTTTTTTATTTCTTTCATCTCATTTTTTGTATATTCCTGAGTTTCTTCCATTGCCTCTTTATAGGTCTTCAGAGCTTGAACCATTTTATTTATTTCTTTTATATGGTTGTTTGCATTTTCCTGAAATTTTTCCAGTTCCACTCTATGTGCTTCTTTTATGTCTCTCACCTGTTTGGCTGCATCTTCCTGCATTTGATTACGAATTTTATTTGTTTCCTCCATTAATATCCTCATTACTAAGGATTTTAGGTCATTTTCTTGTATTTCCATTGTATTTGAGTTCTCTGGTTTGTTTTCTTTGGGATAGCTGGAAACTGGAGAAGCCATGTTGTTTTTTTTTTTTTTTTTTTTTTTTTTTGCATATGCTTTTACACTGTCCTTTAGACATCTTGCGGTCTTTGTTTTTGTTGGGTAGCTTCCAGAGTTGGATGGAGGGAGTCTGATGATAGATTCACTTCTTTTCTCATGATTTCTGTAGGCTGGAAGCTCTGATACTTCACTGGTGTGGATGGCAGGAGGTTAACCCTGTCGTTTTGGATTCTCACAGCCAGTGATCCTCAGCTCCCCTGTGCTGTGGGTCCTGCCATTGTTCTGGGTCTCTGAATGAGCGTTGGGTCAGGCCAAGGTATCCACAGCCTTCTGGGTTTCCTGCCAAGTCCATCCAGGGATACTGGGCCCAATCCATGCCCTGAGCTCAGCTAGATTCCCAGGGCCTGAACCGTCTGTCGAGCTCAGCTTGGGTTTCTAGGCCCAAAATGCCCACAGGGTCCAGCCAGAATTTTTGGGCTGGGACTGCGCACCAAGCTCAGCTCAGGGCTTTTGGCCCAAAGTGCATGCTGTGGTCAGTTATTGACTCAGGGCCAGAACCGTCCACCCAGCCCAGCCAGGAATTCTGGATTCAAACTGCACTCTGTGTCCAAGCAGAGTCTTAGAGCTGGGACTGTGCCAAACGCTCTGCTAGAGTCTCTGGTCCCAATCTGTCTGCCAAGCACAGTTAGGGACTCTGGCCCTAGAGTTCACGCCGAGCTCCACCTGAGTCTCTGGGGTGGAATTGTGCACCGAGCTCAGCCAGGGACTATGGACCCACACTGCACTCTGAATTCAGCCCGGGACTCCGGGCCTATACTGCATGGATAGTCCAGCCAGAGATTTGTGGCCGCCAAGCCTGTGAGCACAGCTCAGCTAGAGTCTCTGGTCCTAATCTTCCCGGCAAGTCCAGCTAGGGCCTCTGGGCTGAATCTGCGTGGTGACCTCAGCCTGCGTCAGCACCCCAGAACTGCCTGCTGAGCTGAACTAGTGTCTCAGGCAGAACTGTTCTTTGAGGTGAGCTAGTTCCTCCAGTTGAACTGAGCACTTCGCCCAGCCTGCGTCACAGCAGGAGAACTGTGGCTGAGCTGAGCTGGTGTCAAGGGTGGAACTGAGCACTCTGCCCAGGCTGTGTCACAGCAGGAGAACTGCGGCTGCACTGAGCTGGTGCCTAGGGTGGAACTGAGCACTCTGCCCAGGCTGTGTCACAGCTGTGGAGCTATGGCTGAGCTGAGCTGGTGCCTCGGGCAGAATTGCTTGCTGTGCTGAGCCAACGGCACTGAACACTGAGCTGAACCCGGGGTTGAACTGTCCGCCAGGTCCAGTTTGGGTCACAAGGCACCCCGTGACCCAAATCCTGTCCAGAGTCCCCTCTCCCGCAGCAACTCCCACCGGCCACCACACCGATCACCTCCACCGGAAGGCTCTGAGTTGCAAACCTCAGCCACTGCCGCTGCTGTCACTGGTGCCTCTGGTGCCACCACTTCTGCTGCTGCTGCCTCTGCCGCTGCTGCTCTGATCCGAGAAAATCTGCGATCCTCCCATGTGCAGGGGCACGCAGGTCCTCCGCACCCTGGTCCCTCCGAACCGTGGAGCACTCCTGCTGCCGTGGTGTCGGGACCTTGGTGTTCCTGGCTCAGAAATCTGTGCATTTCCCTGAATTGATCACTGGAGCTTCCAAACACGGGCCACACTGATTGCCACCATCTTGGATCTCCAAGCATTCTTTTCCTAGTGTTGAATGGGACTTTTAAGTATCCATTGACATATGAGTTCTGCTTCAAGCATTTTATGCATAACTTGTCAGGATGTTTATTTTCCTGCTTCATATGTATAGCAACTGGGTAGACTTGTTCAGTTTTTCAGGTTGCATGGTGTTTACTGGAGACTAGGAAAACTAAAACACAGGAAGAAGCTTTAGGGATATTTTCAAGTTGGGTTATCTGAATCATATTTCATGAGTGTGTGATGTCCTCAACAGTAGAAGGCCATGAGGCACAAGAAAGGGCTACAACTATAATCTGTATTGTTTTGCAAGAAGGGTCAAACTTGAAGCTATACACAGAGAGACAACAGAAATGATATAGTGGGTTCTACCTATTTATAATGTCTCTCATGTGCACACACACACACACACACACACACATACACACACACACACACACACACACACACACCAAATATAATCAAAGAAAGTGGGACAATGAACTTGATAGTGCAGGTGAAGCCCAGGAGGTCCTGGAGGGGGTAGGCAACAAAGAGTGACTAGATGAAGAAAGGAAAATTAGGATGTGATGGAACTTTATTTCATTTAAAACATAAAAGTAATTTGAAAAAGAGAATGTGTCTGGGAGAGAAGTACCACAACCCCTGCTTTAGCAGTAAAGTCCTGTGATGCCTGGAAGCTGTATTGAAGCATTCCTTTGCTGACTGTACTTCAGGATTTGTTGATTTTGTGCTTTACATCCAATTGCTTAAAAGTCAATTAAGTAAAGTACATCTTCCTAGACCATACTAGTCAGTGGTAGAGCCTAAAGCCTTCAAACCAAATAGATTTCAATATTTGTTCCCATTGTCCATGTTCTTAATTTACATTATATTCCATGCTATATTGAATGTTTTTAATGATCTACATTTTCGTCAGTTGATGATGGCAACAGTCTTTGAGCATCAAATTTTTGGTTTATTTTTTTTTTGAGACAAGGTTTCTCTGTGTATCCTTGCCTGTCCTGAGTCAAACACACACACACACACACACACACACACACACACACACACACACACA
>OU015742.1:187693494-187723846 GCA_907169655.1 Acomys percivali
TCTTCTTCTTCTCTTTCTTTTTAAAATAGAAAAATTTCCCAAATTTAGCACTATGACAAAATGTCAATGGTTAAGAATAAACAATGAATTAAAACTTCTGTTCCTTCCTTCCCCAACTCTTCCATATAACTCTCAACATTCTGCCTTTACACCCTTTCCCAGGATCTGTCCAGATTCCTCACTGAATAGAGTCTCTCAGAGGACATCTATGTTGGCTTGATATCCACTTATAAGTGAGTATATACCATGAGTGTCTTTCTGGGTCTGGGTTACCTCACTCTGCATGATCTTTTCTAGTTCCACCTATTTGCATGCAAATTTCAAGGTTTCTTTGTTTTTTCAATAGCTGAGTAGTACTCCACTATGTAAATGTACCATAGTTTCTTGAACTCTTGTGCCTGGCATTTGATAACTTCCCTTTGGCAGCAGCCTTGCTGGCACACAGAGGAAGGGGATGTAGGCTATTTTGATGAGACCTGATAGGCTGTGTTTAGAAGGTGCAGGAGGAGGGCCCCTCCTGACAGAGGTACTAGGGGAGTGGAATAAGGCAGAAGAGGGAGGGAAGGTGGGACCAGGGAGATAAGAGCAAGAGGATAACAATCTGGATGTAATAAATAAAAAAATTGGAACTAAAATTTCATTTGTTTGCCAACAAATATTTAAAATAAATTCATTGATTGATTGATTTATATCCTGGTCATAGCCCTATCCCTCCTTACCTCCCAGTCCCATCCTCCATCCTTATTCTGCACATCTCTCCCCCATTCCTCAGAAAAGGGTACCCCTCCTTTCCATTCTCCTGAGATCATCAATTCCTATCAGGCGTGAGCATATCCTCCTCACCTATGGTCTGGCAAGGCCATCACTCCAGTGGTAAGTAATGGAAAAGCTGTCAAGGGAGTCCATGTCAGAGAGAGCCTCTTGTCCCCTTACTAGAGGATCCATATGAATTCTGAGCTGCCCATCAGCTACATCTTTGTAGAGGGCCTAAGTCTAGTCCATGCAAGGTCCTTGGTTGGTGCTTCAGTCTCAACAGGCCCCTCTGGGCCTTCATTAGTTGGCTCCTTTGGTCTTGTGAAGCTTCTGTTGCCATCAGGTACTTTTCTACATCCCTGCACTTTTCCAGAAGGCTACCTACATATTACCCAATGTTTGGCTATAAGTGTCAGAATCTGTTTAGAGGCACTGCTGGGTGCAGCCTCTCAGAGGACAATTCTGCTAGGCTCCTGTCTACAAACATAGCAGAGTATCATTAATAGTGTCCTGAGTTGGTTCTCTCTTAATGGGTGGGCCAGGCATTGGTTGGACCTTCCCTCACTCTCTGCTATATGTGCTCTAAATTTATCCCTGCATATCTTGCAGGATGAAATTTGAGTAGAAGTTTTGTGTGTGGGTTGCTGTGTCCCTTCCTCTATTAGAAGACTCAGATAGTTAGAGGATATTTTCCTCAGTCTCGATGGCCATTGCTTCTAGGAGTCTCTGCTAGAGTCCTGCTCCTGACTGAGGTCTTCAGCTTGTTATAAAGATGTCCTTGCCCATAGTTTATTTATTCTCTACAGGCCCTTTGTCCTTTTTCCCTGCTTTCCCCAGAGTCTGTGTTTCTTCTCCTGCCTTGTTCCCTCAATTCACCTCTGTCTTTTTTATTCACCTTTCTAAGTGAGATTTAAGCATCTTCCCTTGGATCCTCCTTATTACTTACCTTCTTTACGCTTGCTCATTGTAATATGTTTATCCTGTACTATTTTGTTAAAATTCACTTATAAGTGAATATATATCATATACAACTTTCTAGGTCTTGGTTACCTCACTCAGGATGATATTTTCTTATTACATCCATTTGCCTGCAAACTTCTTGATTTCTTTGTTTTTAATAGCTGAGTAGTATTTCACTGTGTAAATATACTACAGTTCCTTATCCATCAGATGGTTGAGGGACATCTAGGCCATTTCCAGATTCTGGCTGTGAGGAATGAACATGCTATGAACATAGTTGAGCAAGTGTCCTTGTTGTATGGTACAGTATATAAGGAGGGGTATATCTGAGTCTTCAGGTAGAGCTATTCCCAATTTTTTGATAAAGTGACAGATTGAGTTTCAAAGTGGTTGTACAAGTTTGCACTCCCACCAGCAATGGAGGAATGTTCCCATTTCTCTACATCCTGTACTGTCACATGAGTTTTTTTATCTTAGCTATTCTGATGGGTGTAAGGTGGAATCTCAGAATCTGGAGCTAAAATCATGCAATGAAAAAATACAGCATCGTCAACAAATGGTGCCAGTCTAACTGGATGTCTACATATAGAAAAATACAAATAGATCCATATTTATTACCCTGAATACAATTCAAGTCCAATTGGATCAAAGAACTCAACATAACACCAGGTACATTAAATCTATTAGAAGAAATAGGGAAGAGCCTTGAATCATTGGCACAAAAGACAATTTCTTGAACAGAACACTGATAGCTCAGACTTAAGATTAACAATAAATATGACTTCTTGAAACAGAAAAGCTTATGTAAGACCAAGAGTGTCAATAGATCAAAAAGACAGTCTATGTATTGGGAAAAGTTTTTAACCAATCCTACATAAGACAAAGGACTAATATCCAAAATACATAAAGAACTCTAAACATTAAACACCCATAAGAAATACATCCCAATTAAAAATGTGGCCCCGAGCTAAACAGAGAACTCTCAATGGAAAAATCTCAAATGGATGATAAGTACCTAAAGAAATGCTCAATGTCCTTAGCTATCATGGAAAAGCAAAGCAAATAAGTTTGTGATGCATACATTCTGAAAACCTTGTACAGTTGCACTCCTACTCATAACTTAAGTCACTGTCATTTATCACACCCTCACGATCTGAAGGATTATTACACTTTGGCAGATTTCTGAATGACAGCATATTTATTTCAGAGATCAACAGAATCCTGTTTTCCATTGAAAAAACATGTAGGCTTTAATGCTGTGTGTTCCTATTCCTACCATATAAATGCTGTAGATGGTCATGTATAATGAAATACCAAGTGATGTGTAAGGAAATGTAAGAGATTTCAGTGTCAGCTCATGGCTGCCACCTCCAAATACTCTGAAGAAAGATTTAAATTCTTTCTCTTGGGACACAGAGCATCAGATCTAGGCTGCATATTAATGGGTAACAATGATTATCTTACTTCATGACTCTGCGGAAATCAATGCCTGTTTTGGGAAAGCTGAAAATTAAATACAGACATCAGAAGGCTAGGGTGAAAGGGATTTGTTAGGTGCGTGAACTCTGATGCTGAAGAACTCCCATTAAGTTCCATGTTGCAATCATTAAAATATTGCTTTGAATTAGTTTCAAAACTTAAACAGATCCAGAGGAACTAGGAAGGAATTCAGGACTAATTACATTAAAGTACCACATACCAATTTCTCATGGGTCGGTAGCTTCGTGTGTTTGTTTCTTTAAGGTAGTTAGGCAAGATTATGAAGAAATATCAAAAGCTTCTTTTCTAAGGCTCTAAAATATCCTTTACAATTAAATAAGTTGAAGTTGGACTGATTTTCTTTTTGAGGGATGTAGTACACACTGTGTACCCTGTAAATGTTACTGTTGCTGTTGATGTATTACCTCACAAAAGACATTTATGTATTAAAAAATGCCTGTTTTCAATTGCAAAAATTGGATTTAACAACAACATTATTTAGTTATTAATGAGAAGCACTATTCACAAAGACTAATCAAATAAAATCTAATCATTTTTATTATTTTATTTTTTCTTCCAAACAATTATACCCATGTTTTATTTTATGAACTCCAACATCATTTCCATACATAAAGGAGGGAGAAGGGTGGGTGGATGGGACAGAGGGATCATGTGGTTCCTGTGCCTGTTTGAGTGTGAATGCACATGTGCCAAAGCTAGATATCAGAGCACAGCCTCAGGTAACAGACTTCAACTTCCCTTATTTGATAAAGAGTCTTTTATTCTTTGCTCTGTATTTTTTACAGAAGGCCACCTACATTAAACCTTAAGGGGATTCTGCTTTCTCTGTTTCCCATATTATCATATTGGCACTAGGATCATAAATATGCAGTGTAAGATTAACTTTTACAAAAGGTGTTGCATTTCAAACTCAGATCCTCAAATATATTATTCACTTTCCCCACTGATCCATCTTGTCATCCCTCAGTGAGTTATTGTTCTCATACTAGGAAACATTACAAGTGAGTCACAGTAGGTAGACGCCAGGGAAGATGACATGTTACCAGTAAGATAATGATGATGTTTCTGGTGCCCTTCATTTCTCTGAACTTTCTTCTGTTTTTGGTTAGTCAACTAAAAGAATGATTCTAATATTTATTACAGACTTAAGAATTTTCCTTGCAATTCCCAAAGAGAGGTGGGTAGCGGCTGTATCTGCTCCGGTACCCCATTTCATAGAAATGCATGATGGTACGGAGCAGAACTTGGATGGCAGTAGACTCTTGAGATAGCTGATTTTGAGGTAAAGAACTTGTGAAGCCCTCTCATTACTTGGTTCATTTATAAGCTATCTTAAATTGCTACATTTAAGATGTCCGTAGTTTTATTTCTGGATCTTCGATTCAATTCCATTGATCATTCTGTCTGTTTTTAGGCCAATACCATGCATGTGGTTTCTATTAGGATTGCTCTGCATCACATCTTGAAATCAGTAGTAGTGATACCTCCAGAAGTCCTTTTATTACACAGGATTGTGTTAGCTACCCTGGGTTTTTTATTTTTCCATATGAAGTTGAGTATTGCTCTTTCAAAGACTATAAAGAATTGTGTTGGAATTTTGATGGGAATTGCATTGAATATTTACATAGATTTTGCTAAGATGGCCATTTTTATTGTCAATTCTATTGATCAATATGCATGAGAGATCTTTCCATATTCCGATATCTTCTTTAATTTCTTTCTTCAAAGATTTGAAGATCTTGTCATATAAGTCTTTCACTTGATTGGTTAAGTTAGAAAAAGATATTTTATATTATTTGTGGCTATTGTGAATGGTGATGTTGTTTCCTTAATTTCTTTCTCAGACTGTTTTTCAGTTGTAGAAAGGAGGATTACTGATTTTTTTTGGAATGTGTTTATCAGATATAAGAGTTTTCTGATAGATTTTTCCATACAATGGAAAAATTCATCTTCAACAAATGGTGTTGGTCTAATTGTATGTCTACATGTAGAAGAATGCAAATAGATCCATATTTATCACCCTGCACAAAACTTGTCATAGTGGGTCAAAGACCTCAACATAAAACCAGATACAATAAGTCTAATAGAAGAGAAAATCATAGAAAGTCTTGAACTGACTGATACTAGAGATAGCTTTCAAAACAGAACACCAACCACTCAGGCACTAAGATGAGCAATTAATACATGGGACCTCATGAAACTGAACAGCTTCTTCAGGACGAAGGACAATGTTAATAGGACAAAAAAGTAACCTAGAGGATTGAAAAAGATCTTCATCAATCTTACATTCCACAAAGGGACTATCAACAAAACATATAAAGAACTCATTAGATTAGACACTAAACAAATGAAATAATACAAATAAAAATGGGGTATAGAGATAAATAGAGAATTCTCAACAAAGGAATCTAGAAAGGCCTAGAAATGTTTAAAGAAATGTTCATTGTCATTAGTCATCAGGAAAGTGCAAATCAAAAGATATCTGAGATTCCATATTACACCTGCCAGAATTGCTAAGACCTAAAACCCAAATGGCAGCACACTCTAGTTAGGACATGGAGCAAAGGGAACACTCCTCCATTGTTGGTCAGAGTGTAAACTTGTACAACCTTTTGGAAATCAATCTGAAAGTTTCTCAGAAAAATGGGAACAGATCTACCTCAAGACCCAGTTATATCAATTCTAGGCATATACCCAAAGGATGGTCCACCATATCGCAAGGACATTTCCTCCATTATTGTCATAGTAACTTTATCTGTAATAGCTAGAATTTGAAACAAACTATATGGAAGAATGGACAATGAAAATATGGTACATTTATACAATGGAATACCATCCAGCTATTAGAACAATCATATCATGCAATATGCAGGTAAATGTATGGAAGCAGAAAAGATCATCCCAAGTGAGATAACCCACACCGCAAAAGACATGCATGGCATGTACACACTTGTAGGAGGATAATTGCCCAAAAATACAAGAAAAAAGTGCCGCACAATTCACAGACACAAAGAAGCCAAGAAAGACCCAAGAGAGGATTTTTGAATCTCACTCAGAAGAAGAAATAGAATAGCCATCTACAGTAGACTGAGGAAGTAACCTGGAGTGGTGATGAGGTGTGAGAAAAGTGGTCGCAGAGGGCAGGAGGAGGACGAGAAAGAGACCATAAATCAGTTAGGGGACATCACAGGGATGAGGAGGCTACTGGGTGTCTATGGAGTGCCCTAGCTGAGACTCCTACCAGCAGGGGTTAAGGATTCTGAGGTGGGACACATCCAGGAGGCAGGTGGGATTTCTTCCAGTGGAAGGAAAGGGACACCATCCCATCCATAAAACCTTTAACCTTAAATTTATCTTGGTAACACGAAATGTAGGGATAAAAATGGAGCAGAGACTGAAGGTATGGCAAACCAGCGACTATCTCAACTTGGGACCTACCTCATGGGAGAGAACCAGTCCCTGTCACTATTAAAGATACTCTTCTATGCTTGCATGGATCCTATGGATGCTACTGTAACTGTATTCTTAGAAACGTCATCCAGCAGCTGATGGAAACAGATGCATAGAACCACAGCCAAACAATAGGCAGAGCTCACAGAGTCTTTTGCAAAAGTGAGAGGAAGGATGGAGGGTGCTGGAGGGTTCAAGGACACCAAAAGAAGACCTACAGAATATACTAACCTGAGCCCATGTGGACTCACGGAGACCGAAACAAAGTGCATGGGATGACTGGACCTAGACCCCTACACATATGTAGCAAATATACAGCCTGTCAACATGTGAGTCCTCTAACAATGTAAGTGGCAGCTGTCTCTAACTCTGTTGCCTGCCTTTGGATCCCTTTCCCCTAACTGGGCTGCCTTGTTAGGCATCAGTGGAAGAGGATATGTTTAGTCCTACTGCGATGTTTAGATGCCAGGGAGGGTTGGTACCCCTTGGGGCCCTCCCCTTCTCTGAGAAGAAAGAGATAGGGAGAATGGGGAAAGAGGATGCAAGGGTGGGAATGGTAGGAGAGAAGAGAGGAGGCTCGGAACAGGATGTAAAGTAAATAAATAATTGAACAAATAAGTAAATGAAACACATTCAAATAAAGTGGGGTATTTACATTTCTCCTTTCTTACCTTTCTTCCTCACCTGGGAGACGATACTGAAGACAAAAGTATTTCCAACATACCAACTTTCTCTTAACAAAATCAATTAGTTAGGCTGGACTTCATCTTCTTTCTCTCAAAGCAGCCAAACTATCACAACCTTCTAGTAGAACTTATATGATGCAATAATACTATGCATAAGCAGAGAGGAGGAATAGGACATTTTATAATCACGTACAAGTGCAAAATGAACACTTACATTTTGACCAAAAATGAGTCCAATCCTGGGAATAATATTGAGAAAGTTCAAGCTCAGTGCAGTAGGCCAGGTTCTCAGTGTAGTAGCAACAGGTTTGCAATGACAAGAATGTATCTTTATGTATTTATTGGGATTTATTAAGTAAGTTCTTCCAGGTAATGTAAACATACTTTGTGGTATATTTAAAGAATTATTGAATTTAATGTTTACATCTGGGTTTACAAGCAGAGCAGAGATGAGTCATGCTCTACGGTATTTCCAATTTATTCCAAGTGGCTTCTTTGTTGTGCCTTTTCTTTTTGTTGTCTGCAATCCAGCATCCAACCTTTACCCAACCAAACATATTAGGATCCACTAACATAAAGATGAAAGCTCCCATCTACAAGGCTCTAATTGACAGTGCTTTCCTGTTCATAAAAGAAAAGGTTGTGTAATATTGCTTTCTCAAATCTAGGGGGAAACACAGAATTTCATAAGAACTATACACCCCACTGACCATATGCCATGTATACAAGTAATTTTAAAAAAAGCTTCTTTTGGAAATGAATATTTATTATGATAACTCAGTGTGTAAAGCAGTATTCTCCCTTAACTTTCCAAGTAATCCTTTAATTATACTTAATATAAAAATAAGTTATATTCCATACAATTGGAAAAGACAATTTTGTCGCTCAAGCTAAGTATTTGGAGGAAATACAGATATAGAGAGCCTTATTTTATAAGGCTAAGCAAGTGGCATTTAATTAAATTGTGTTTAAATTATATAAAATTTATATGTTTAAAATTAATATTACAAAAATTTAGTGAGGTTATAAATTCTGTAACTATAAACCGGTAGATGATATTTTAAGATTCACTGAGTTTCACGTGTGCACATATAGTATGTAGGATCACATTAAGTATAATACACCTGACTGCTTATTTTCTCTTCCATAGACAGTCTCTAAGTATATGCTTCCAAAGATAATTAAATGACACAAATGTCAATTGAAATGAGACAATGCATAGAATTTGAACATATATTTTTTATATATTCATCTAAATACATTTAACTTTTTAAGTGACACATGAGATTTTATGTATGCACTAAGCCAGTGTATCAGAGATTTTTGTCCTCCTGAATTAAATTCCTTCATGGGATTGTGGAATGAGTTTTACATCTATTGTGATGCTATTCACAGTGATGTTATCTGTTTGCAGCTAAGTCAATTCAATATTAAGACTCTAAATGCCAAAAGATCTCAGCATTTGTTGACTTCCAAATCGAAAACAATTAGGTATTGAAGACAATTTCCTTCCATATTTAACATAGTTTTAAAAATATGAAGTATTACAGAATGCTATATTTTAATGTGATTTCACAGTTACACCCTGCCCCCATACACACACACACTGTGACATAAGCACACACAAGATCTTGATATTAAAAGATAATGTTTCTGACTTTGGTTTTGATCAATTTGTAGATGTGGTTGGAAAATCCGATGTTTCCCACTCCAAACATATCACATTAGTGGTTACAGGAGCTGTTGAAACATCCTCTCATAATTTTCCCTTGTCATTTTCTGTTTCATGTGATTTTTGTTCCCAGAACTATTTAATCTTGAGGCCAAGTCCACCTTAATAGGAAATTCTGTTCCATATCATGTAAGACCTACCAGCTTCTGGGAAAAAAATAAAGAGATGGATACTAGGTTTCTTACATCACCACTGCTCTGAGTTAGTATTTAAACTATAGCAGGATGCATTGAAGGAATTGGGGCAAATCTGTACAGAAAAAAATTGCAAAATTAGATAACAAACTGATATAAATGGACAGTCGGCAGAAAAGGCAAGGTGGCATGGAAGTAGAAGGGCAAATAGAAACATGCCGTTTTCCCTAAGTTTTACACCTATAATGCGTGAGGACACACACAAAAATCTTGATGCCATTTGGCTGTTGCATTACAAGGATTATATTTTGGGGTGCTCTGTGCTTCCTTTATGAGGGAAACACTATCCAGACACTGAAAGGCCTGCTATTTATTGGTGTCTTCTGGCAATAACCCCGCTGTTCTCCCACAGTCAACGTCTGCCCAAATGCAGTGGGAAGATTTACATTTGTAACAAGCATGAAGTCTGAAAGGGAGGGCGGGAGCTCTGAGATTTACCTTCCTAAATTCAGAGCATTTCCTTGGCAGGGAGTATAAGTTACATTAAGTTTTCCTCTAAGCCCTCCTCACCTTTGAAAAAAAAATAATGTTCTTAATTCTACTAAAACACTAAAATAGCTATTCTGGGGCCAAGAATCTGCCAAGAGGGAAAAGTACCAGGTGTTTAAATGGCACAGACCCATGGGATGGAGTTGAATGAATAAAGATGAATGGGATGATGCATTTGGTTTGAAATGAATTCAAGGGAAAAATTAAGCCAAAGTATGACTGAAATATAATTTAATCTGTTCATTTTATGCTATTTAACCCCCACATACAGAAATGAGCACTCAGAAAACAGAAACTTGATGCAATATATATATTGTAAAAGCATATGGTTAGTATCCAAAGAGAGGGGTAGGCTTCGAAACAAAGCAAATAGAGTGTTCCCACTGGACAAAAATGAAATCTGGGGAAACCTGTGAAATATGCAGGAAAAAACCCCCAGTATGACATATTATAGGACATGGCAAAGATAAACCAAAGAAGGAAAAAGAAAACTTTACAGGAAATTTCACCAATACTGAACTGAACAAAGAATTGTCATAATGCCAAACATTTTTCTCATCTGTCTTTTCTCTTTGATAAAAGATAAGAAAAGCATATTGGAGAAGGATAGAGCCTTTCCTATATTACAGCTGTAGAATTGTGCTATCTATTTTAGTCAGAAATTACCCAGGATTTGACTCCGATTTTCTAAGAGATTTAATGAAAATAGTCTCAGTTTTAGAACAATTGTAAGAGTCCAATTTTATATATAAAATTATTTGGCATTAATTACTCCAAGAAACCATATATACCTTACTGTTTTGCAGAGGAATGCCAGATTGAGAAGAGTGGTGTGACTGTTGCAGTATGCATATAAAGAGGCTAGAAAATGGGCAAAAACTGAAAAGATACTGATTCAGTTCAAGCAATTGGGCCTGACAATAGTTTTGTGAAGTGCTGGTTCTGAAGGTAATGTGGTGGTGGTGGAATTCCTGCCTCATCCAGAGACCCAACTTTCCTCTAAAGACCCTGACCTGATTCATAACACCTATCCACAGAACAAAGAGTATTTTTTTATTTACTCAAGTTTAGTGTTCCAAATATACAATCTACACAAAAGCTCGGCAGCATCATCTAACCTGGCATTTGGCTAACTAAGAACCAGAGTTCATTCAATTTGACACCAAGATAGACCACTTCACTTACATTGGAATCAGACTTAATCTTATAAGTGGAGATGGCTGAGAAAAATAAAATTTAAGGAGAACTTGTCATTTTGATACCACGTGGTATATGTGGAAAATAATAAATGTCAGGTGAGGTTTTGTGTCAAGCATTCTTTTGTGGCTTATGTTACTCAGTGAAGATGTGGGAAAACATTTTCTTCTTTGATATTTTAGGCTTCTTAGGAAATAAAATTAGTATTGTATATGACTATTGGAAAATGATTAGTGTTTGTCCCAGAATGTCTGAGGTCAAAGCGCTTCTCCAGTTCATTGCTGCTACACATAAAAAGAAGGGTGTCTAACAGGTAGTATATAAACACCACTGTATGTATTATAATATACACAACATATATATTATTTATTTATATAATAAAGGTACACATAAGTATATGTGGAATGAAGGGACACATAAGTATGTGGAGAGAAGGTGTATGTTTTCCACTTGATCCATTTAGTGTTGATCATATTTAGATGTATGTTCATGTGTGTGTGCGCGTGTGCATGTGCGTGCGAGTGTGTGTGTGTGTGTGTGTGTGTGTGTATGTAGACATTAGCACTTGGCTATATTTAGTGTTGATCATATTTAGATGTATGGTCATGTGTGTGTGTGCATGTGCGTGTGTGTGTGTGTGTGTGTGTGTGTGTGTGTGTGTGTGTGTGTGTGTAGACATTAGCACTTGGGAATAGATAATCTATCAGAGAGCTCCTCTTTGGAGAAGACTGACTCTTCAACTTTGAGAAGCCATTAATTACTTGTGTATACTCACTCAGGGGTAAGTTCTTTTGAGATTTCCCCCATGCACATTGCTAAACTTGCTGGTGCTATCACTGGGTTAGTCTTGTTTAGGTGAACCTAGTGTTACAGTTTCAAAGGCTCATCTCTCTATCATGTATAAAACACATTCTTGACCAGGGGACTGATTCTGTGTTTTTTAAGCCAGTAAAATATCAGGATGATATTATTTAAGAATTATATAGTTTTATGATGAATGAAGTAGCACATTTTATAAAAACAATTCATTATTAGCATTATAAGTCATGTACTACAGTGATTTTAAAAAGATATAGAAAGAAGTTAACAGACAAAAATTGATGTCTGGTATTTTATTACACTATTTGAATTTATATTAATAAAATATATGGTTTTCTTTAGCTGAAATATGCATGCCCTTTTGTGATATATATAGACATTTTCATTCAGTATGTTTACATTTAAGACATAAAATTGTGAGCAACACTACTTGGTTTACTTTGACATAATTAAAGTTCATCAGAAGTATAAAATAATAATGATAAGTAGACCCTAGATGTTATAAAATGATTATTTTATACTTAGACTGCTTTCAACATAGTTTTAATTGCCAATGTATAAGAAACATTATTCACATCATCACATTGCCAATGTATAATTTTAATATTTATGATGTTTTCATTGCTCAATACTGATGACTTCTTAAAAATTTCACTATTACAGAGGATGCAAAAATTATTTCCACTGATTTCACATTACTAAATATGTGAATTTTTTATTGTTGGCTATGTTTTATATATCAAACATTGAAAACAGAAATTAATATCATTTGTTGAATAATATTCAATAGATTTTAATGATTAACATTATATTACTCTTGGGAAGATTATCAATAAATATTTTGCTATGTTAATATGGTATGTGTGTACATATATGTATATTTGCTTGTGTATTAATGGACATATATATATACATGTGTATGGCCAAAAGTTAATGTTTCATATCTTTTTCTATCACTTTCCATTTTATTTTTTAATGCGGGATATCTCACTGGACTTGAAACTAACCAATTATTGTTACTAAGCAGTAAATTTGCTTCAGAGACTCCCTATTTACAATCTTCATGTTCTGGGATCATGGGGAGCCTCTACATTGTCCTGTCTTCTGAGAACATGAACTTTTATTCTCTTCTAGTACAGTTAAAAAAGATAACTGTGACTTAATCTAATGGATTTATAGTTATTTTGGTTGTAGGTGTGCTGCTACTATAGCAAATACCTAAACATTTGTCAAAATTTTGTTATCTCTCACAGATAGAGTTGGAAATGTATCAAAATATAGATGATAAGATTTCAGATGGAAATGAGGGACTGGAAAAAGGAGAATTCTTGTTATAATGTGATAAGAAGTTTATTGAAATGTCTTCTAGTCTTTTATTGAATCTCAAACTTGCAAGCCATGAAATAGTGTATTTAAATGAGGGGTTTTTCAAGTGAAAATGGTGAATTGCTAGCTTCAATTATAATTCATTCTCTTCATTCCTCCAGACTTCTTAAGGCTGAAAGAAAAAAATGGAGAAAATAATAGATAAGTAACATGGACCACTACTTGGATATTTGGAAGATTTTCAGTTCATCAATACTGTAATGACTAGCCCAAATTCTCAGGAGAGAACATTTGATCTGCAGCTGGATGGACATCATTCCTTAACTTTAGTGGAGTATCTGGACATAACCACTGGATGCTTTCACTGGACATAGTGCAGATGGGAAGAGATGAGGGAGGCTGATGACCTTCAGCAGTGTAATGAGATAAACTGATAAGAGCTGGTTGTCCTTAAATCTGAACTAGATTTAAAGAGGTAATAACTTCATATACCTGCAGTCTCAGTACTGATTAAAGACAAGTCCTTCCTGGGATTGACTTGAGGTTCAAATATTCATTGGCATCTCATTCCTTCAGAGACATGGAAGTGGGAATCCGTCAGCAGCTGCACAGGTTATTTCATCTTGCAAAATAGCAGACCAGGGACTTAGTCTTGAGCTAAAAAGCCAATGTAATTTGTCTACTGCACTTTGAAATTCATGCGATCTCTTTATTCTTGTGGCTGAGTTTTTTGTTTTTATTTTTTCCTTTTGGATTAGGACTATCTATCTGAAGCCTGTCCTAGCCCTTTATTTTGGGAGCATATAGATTGTCTATTTCACAAGGTCCAAAAAGGAAAAATTGATCTATGGCAGAATCAAGCCTTGGCATTCAGCCATATTAAATTTAGACTATATTTAAGTTTAGGTTTAGATGAGATTTTCAAATTAATTTTGGAATGAGATAAAGTTTTGAGGGTGATAAGGAAAAAATGAAATTCCTTTTGCTTGTGAGAACAGAAGACATGACACTGGTAATTCCAGGTAGACAGCTTTGGAGGGGTTAGGTATTTCACAAATTCAAACCCATAGACTGTTCAGCCACTACACCATAATCTGGTTTGTATCTTGAGAGTGAGAAAAGCCACGTGGACTTCATTGTTTTGAAAATGCTCACAGCCAAGGGCATCTGGAGACACTCCATGTCTTTGTTCTGACATGTTGGGTTTTCCCATCTTCACGAAAAATTTCACCAGCATCCTTGACTGCCTTCTGTAGTATGGGCAATAATCTAGTGACCATATTTCTTCATGGCATACCTCTGTCCCTGAGGACTCTTCTTCAACTTCTCTCACTGTAAAGTATAATTTTGAACAAATGAATTTAGATAGGCTGCAGAAATTTGTTTCTATAATCAATAATAACTCTCAAAATATGGTACTGAGAGATGACATTTGGGGAAGTGATGCGATTAAGATGAAATATCGTGGATAGAGTCTTTATCACATGTACTCTGGTGCCTCACATTTGACTATGTCCCATGGAGGGGGAGACCTGGTGGCACTCAGAGGAAGGACAGCAGGTCACCGAGAAGAGACTTGATACCCTATGAGCATATACAGGGGGAGGTAATCCCTCTCAGTCACAGTCATAGGGGAGGGGAATAAGGGGAAAATGGGAGGGAGGGAAGAATGGGAGGATACAAGGGATGGGATAACCATTGAGATGTAACAAGAATAAATTAATAAAAAAGAAAGTAATATAGTTATAAAAAGACACACCTACAACTTATCACCCTGCCGTATTGTCTTCTGACATATGAGAAAGTACAAGCAAGGCACCAATTATTAGAACCCTATAATATGAGCACCCTGATCTCAGAATTCTAGCCTAACATCCACTTTATGCTAACAGAGAATGGAAATCTGAACTGAATAAGACAGATAAATAACAGATAATTAATTCTGAAGTTAAATTATTAGAGATGCTGATATGAAAAAAAAAGTCACGTATTTTAGTTAAATCTTATCATTAAAACTAATTTCAGCACAAAGACACTGAGCATTGTGTTAGATGAAAGTGCCACATGAGGTGTTTATTTGCCATTTTCCCTAGTGTCATTTTTTGTTCCAGCGCATTCAGCTGCATTTAACAAGCATAGTGGACACAGCATGTCCTTATATGCATTTGAAAGTGCTTGGAGAGGTGTTGTCAGTTGCAGATTTAACTGTAGTTTTTAAATCATTTAACTAATTTCCTGTCTTGATTATAGATCAAGGTTAATTTTTCTTCATATTTATTATATTTTAAAACTAAACAGTTCCATAATTTACTTGTATATACATGTCATACTCTGAATTTAGACTATTAATATAATTTAGGCAAAGAAACTATTTATTGGTTAAAAAAGATAATTTCAGTTGGACAAACACTTGTTCTAAATTCACATTTGCATGATGTCCACTCTCTATCTTATGACCTGATATGGCTTCTCAGCTTCATCCAACATGAAAGAAATCATCTATCAACTTTGGTTCTCAGTAAGGATAGGACAACCTATCTATCCTGATGTTTTTCACCTCTTGATTGAAGTTTGGCAGAAAATGTGCTAAGATTTAATTTATCAGCCAAATGAACCATGAGAACAACAGGTAGGAGATGTCATTTGCACACAAAAGAGTATTGAACAGACTTTTAAAATGGCAAAAAGATAGATTTCAATATGTAGTCAAAAGTTTTGCCAAGAACATATACTTCTAAATATCAGCTATCTGGAGACATCACTCTTTTCTTAGAAACATGTAATAAGCCCTGATATTTATCTCTACTTAACACAATCATATTGAAAGTATGTTTTATTTTATATGTAATTAGTTTTTTTTCCCTTTTTTTGATTTTTAACTAAATAGAATTGGAACTCATTGGAAAGTGTTAGTAAGGAACCCTAAAAGCCCTCCTCTGACCTGAGTCATGCAGAGACTATACATGTTTAGACTACATGTAAACACATTGTACAATATACTTCACCAGAAAAGGATATTGTGGTGAATTATAGTTTTAGGCAGGTTATAAAATGTAAAACTCTGGATGTAGGTGAATAGGAATATAAAATGATATAACAAAGGAAAAAAGGGGGAATGAATGCACTCAGGCAAGCAATGTTTCCTATGACAGACACACCTCTCAACCACCATTCCATAAAAACAATATAATCACCCTACAGCATGGTAGATGCAGAAGTAATCTAACACCGGTGATTAAAAAGGCACCATCCTGTTGAAATAGCCCCAACTTAACTTGACATGTCCATTTAAACAAAGGACAAGAATAGCATAATGAGACTCCTCTCTGTAATGGTACTCATTTTTTCACTAAGTATTTTTTAAAGATCTGTAGTTTAGTTAATCCTTTGAGTAGATCTGTTACAGACTTTAAGCATCGGTAGGGTGTATTTGGTTGAATAGATGACATTCAGCATTGGCGTATATTGTATAAATGAAAAGTCCCTGTAATTAGAATGATACATCTAAATTTTTAGGTTGTTATTCTGCCGCATTTCAGTTGATTTGCCTTTGGAAAGTCTATCTTCTCTCAATGTTGGTATAAGGGCTGAAAAGGAAGTATATTGTGGTAGGTACATGAGGATGCTCAGGCACGATTTAGTATGAGTAGTTTTCATCACTTCATTATAAAGTTTTATTTTTTTTAGTTTATAATATAGTAGCATCATTTACCCCCTTTCCTTCCTCCAAACTCTCCTACAAACTTCTCTAGTTCTTTTTAAAATTCAGTACTTTTTCTTTCACTGTTAACACATGTGTACGCGCGCACGCACGTGTGTGTGCGTGTGTGTATGCACGTGTGTGTGTGGGTGTGTGTGTATTCAGATAGATAAGAACAATAGTCTCAGTCTGTAAAATGTCACATGTTACTTGTGAGTGGGTTGAGAGTGGGGGAAATTATTGTTCTTATGGATGTGTATGGTAATTAGTTACATAAAACCGAATTTCCTGAAAACATACATATGATGGATTTTTAAAATAACAGATCACATATTTGATTAGGATTTAAGCTAGCCTTTGTCCATTCTATGTTTCTTATTAACATCTAAGTGTCAAATAATATATGGAGAAGGAAGAAAAAGCTGTATTACAAAAAACAAAGGTGGTTGATTTCATCAGTAGCGCCCTCTGCTTTCATGGTTCAACGTGGTTTCCGTTGAGCTCGGTGCCATGAAGTGTGTTGGTGATATTCACACACTGGCTCTTTTTTTAAATAAAAATAAACCATGGTCTCAAGAAAAATTCGTTGTAGTTAAGAATAAGAAATGTAGAAAGAAAGCAGGAAGAAAACACAGGGAACCAAGAGAGAAAAACTGACAAGAATGGATTAAACTCAACATTAACATGTATATTGGTTAAATGTAATAGCACACATAAGTGTGCTTGAACCTTATTTTAATGGCCAACAAATAGATCTAAGCATTTAAATAACACTTGAAAAGTGAAAACTTACTTACACACTTTGACCGAGAAGGAAAAACAACTTTGAAACAGATGTTTCTTTTTCTCCCTTTGAACAAACATTTTACTTAAATTCTTCACACCAGACTTGACTAATTAATGTGGAAGAGAGAGTGGTGGGTTTTGCTGAAACTCA
The DNA here is from genome assembly GCA_907169655.1 of Acomys percivali. Classification (NCBI taxonomy): domain Eukaryota; kingdom Metazoa; phylum Chordata; class Mammalia; order Rodentia; family Muridae; genus Acomys; species Acomys percivali. The sequence continues at coordinate 187,711,238 of OU015742.1, forward strand.
TCTCAGGAAACTGTCCTGTGACTGGGTCCATTTATCCTGTGTGTCTGACAGCGGCGTCTGGGATCTTGGCAGGCTTGGTCACCTTCTGCTTTGACATCCCAGGAGCTGCCCAGTTGTCAGTTTCCTGGGATGACCCTTTTGTGTGGAGGCTCACTACAATATCTCATGTTGCAGTTCTTCACATGGGCTCTATACAGCAATTCCTCTTCTGATTCCTCAGTAATAGAAACAGAACAGCCAAGTGAATCTTATGATTTTTCTTCGTAAAACAAACCTATAAAAGTGCTTCGATTTTCAGATTCAATTTTATCAAGCATACATTTTGAATATTATACTAGAATGAATCCACTGGAAGGGAGGTAAAGCCTTTCGAAGCAAAGGAGGAAGCTGTATAGTGAGGCCTTAGGGTAGAATGATTCAATTAGATGTGAAAGCAAAACATGGAGGTCTAGAAAGAAAACAAGGGAAGTCTTGTGGGGAAAACATAGCTGAATTGCTTAAATGAAGACATGGTGGAAGGCCCCAAGGTAGAGTCAGATAAAATCAGTCATGAATTCAATCTTTCCTATATAGGAGACATAGAGACAGAGAAGAAAATTATTTTATAAATTAAAAAATACAAATATATTATTAAATTTGTTATAATCATGGAAATTCAGAATGATTGGAAATGAAATCTGTGTTGTAAATTAGACACCAAGATATTAGTAGGAACTATCTTCAGAGTATCCCCTCTGCTTTAACATTTGAATTATATATTTTTGACATAGATTATTTCATGATAAGAACCCTGTTGACCAGGCATATTTGGTAATTAATAATTAAAATTCTGGATATTCTCATTTCAAAACACATATTTGGATCTTTCTTCAAAATAAAATTATTTCAAAAATGAAACTTTTGTCTTTTTATGTAGGAAAGTCCATATATTTTACATCTAAATACATTCAAACTGTATTCATAAACACATATGATACACTCTTGATGCATATTCCTTATATATCTTTCAAGAGCAGTCCTCCAACCACATACTACCTGTGGTTTATTTCTATGCATTTTCCAATTAAAATATGTTTATTGAATATAAATTAATACTGATGTTTTAAAAATATTTATTTTGTGACATTTTATGTATTTATTTACTTTTTTATTGAAAAATAAAATCATTCATATTATATCTCAATTGCTATCTCATCCCATGCATCCTCCCATTCCTCCCTCCCTCCCGCTTTCACGCCATTCCCATTCTCTATGACTGTGACTGCAGGGGACCTCCTCCCCTTGAATATGATGCTAGGGTATCAAGTTTCTTCGTGGTAGTCAGCTGTCCTTCCTCTGAATGCCATCGGGCCTCCCCATCAAGGGGACATGGCCAAATATGGGGCACCAGAGTTCATGTAAAAGTCAGTACCCAGTCTCCACTTAACTGTGGAGAATGTCCTAAGGTGAGAGAAATATAGGAGATAGGGAAAGAGCTGGATCCAGAGGGTCCTAGAAACCTACAAGAAGAACACTATGATGGGCAGATCTGGGCCCAGGGGTTTGCTTGATCTAAGGCACCAATTAAGGACAATATGTGCAGTCATCATGAAACCCCTACACAGACCTAGCCAAGGAACAGGACATGCTCCACAGTTAAGTGGAGACTGGGGACTGACTATTTTTGGTTGACAATCTTCACAGTTGAGTGGAGAGTGGGGTCTGACTTTCACACGTACTCTAGTGCCTCATATTTGACCACGTCCCCTGAATGGGGAGACCTGGTGGCACTCAGAGGAAGGATAGCAGGCTACCAAGAAGAGACTTGATACCCTGTGAGCATATGAAGGGGGAGGAAGTCCCCCTCAGTCACAGTCATAGGGGAGGGGAGTAAGGGGAAAATGGGAGTGAGGGAGGAATGGGAGGATACAAGGGATGGGATAACCATTGATATGTAATATGAATAAATTAATAAAATAAAATAAAATAATAAAAATATTTATTTATTATTATTTTATGTGTATGTATGTGTGCCTGCATTTATGTCCATGCATCCCATGTGTATTTGTTGCCTGTGGAGACCAGGAGAGGGCACCAGAAACCTGTAATTGGTGTTATAGGGGTTTGTGTGTCTGAGCCGGTGCAGGACATCTGCATAACTCTCTGAGACTAAAAAATGTTCCTAATTGTTGAATCTTTTTTCTGCCTCAAGTTATTACAACTTTTTGAAAACATTCTTAGAATCACTGCATTGGTGCATTAAGGCTTGAAGTTTGAGTTTGAGCATGCATCCTGGAGATGTTTCAACGCCAATTCATTTATGATCTTCATTATCATATGATCTTCATTGTCAGCTTTTGCTTCATTTTCCATTTTATGAACATTTATGATATATTACCTCAAACTACATGTGCCATGTTTAGCTGTTCATCTCCAAGATTTCACACTTTTCAGATAATACAAACATAAACTTGCTCATGTTTATATTAATGTGCAAAATGAAAGCATTTGCCAATGAATAATTCTAAAAATGGAGCGTCAGAATTCAGGGAAAGAATTAAAATTTTTGGCAGACATTTCTGAAAGGCTACTTTGGGAATTTCAGTAGATTTCAGCACTTTCATGAATGGCAGGAGTATATTCCCCGCCCCTCCCTATCCATCATTTTAGCCCTCTAATTTTTCCCCTTCTAGGAAGACATTTCATTTCCATATATATCCCTGATTATGATTACGGGTGCCTTTGTTCAATCATTCTAATGCATTCTATTGTGAATTTACTAAGTAAACCTTATACATTTCCTTCATCAAGTAAATTTTTTCAGAGGAATGATAGGAACTCTGCTTAATTTTTGCTTATTAAATATTTTACTTTTTTTGTTAAACTAATAGATCATTTGTAAGAGTTGCCATTATGGCTAAGATCAAAATCTCAAGTGACACCACTGGCTGGCGGGGATGTGGAGAAAGAGGAACACTACTTCATTGCTGGTGTTAGTGCAACCTTATACAAGCACTTTGGGAATCTATCTGGTGCTATCTCAGAAAACTGGGAATAGGGCTTCCTCAAGACTCAGCTATTCCACTCCTTGGAATATACCCAGAAGATGCTTCACCACACAAGGACATATGCTCAACCCTGTTCATAGCAGCCTTATTCATAATAGCCAGAATCTGGAAACAACCTAAATGTCCCTTAGTTGAAGAATGGATAAAGAAACATTTACACTATGGAATACTACTCGGCCATTAAAAACAAGGAAATCCCGAAATTTGTGGACAAATGGATGGAACTAGTAATGATCATTGAGTGATCAATGATCACATTGAGTGAGTTAACCCAGAAGCAGAAAGACTCACAGGGTATATACTCACTTATAATTGGACTCTACCCCAAGAGGCATGTCCCATGAAAGTCTTCACCTACCAAGAGATTGGTATAGATGTGAGTACCTCCTCTTGGGACTCTAGATCAGAGAAGTATGGGAAAGTGAAGAAATAGAAGGATACAGGGGGTCCTAGAAACCTACAGGAAGAACATCAGGACGGGTGGAACTGGGCCCAGGGGTTCTTCTCAAACTACTGCACCAACTATGGATAATACATGTAGTAAACAGTGAACCCCTACTCAGATCTAGCCTATGGACAGGACATTCTCCACAGTTGAGTGGAGAGCTGGAACTGACTCTGACACAAACTCTGGCACCCCATATTTGACCACTTCCCCATGGTGGGGAGGTCTGGTGGGATTCAGAGAAAGGACAGACAGGCTACCAAGATGAGACTTAATAGCCTATGATCATATAGTGGGGGAGGAGATGCCCCTACGTCACTGACATAGGGGAGGGGAATAGAGTGAAAGCGAGAGAGAGGGAGGAACGAGTGATTACAAAGGATGGTGTAACAATTGAAATGTAATCTGAATAAATTAATTAAGTAAAAAATAAATAAAAAAGAATTGTCATTATGAATGAAATGCTGAATTTTGATGAAAATATATCTACTGACTTAGCTATTTGAATCTCCTGAATTTAGTACATTTTAGAAAGAACTTTTATAGTCAAGAATGGAATTTGTACTTAATGTTGCTTCTTTGCACATTATGTATTTAACCATTGGATGTGCCATTTCATGAAATTTTAGCTTTTTTTGCTTATTTAATGAAAATTTATTATTCTTTATCACAATAAGCTCTTAAATTATTTGAAATTTGTCCCCTCCTCCATCACAGAGTAAGACTTTATATTAGTTGATAATTTAGTCTACCCTATATCCTTTTTAAATTTCAGTAACAGCACAACCAAAATTATCAATTAATTCACCATAGTCACCAAGTAATTTTTAAAAAGGGGTTTTATTAGTAAGTAATTATAGAAACTCATCCATTTATCTGAACTTTGTGTTAAAACAGATAGAAAGAGAGTTGCTTTTAATTTTTTCTGTATTCCTATATCTTCAAATAAATCTGCTTTGAAACATGGAAAAAGGTGAAGGCAGGTGCTATGGAATGTAGGGGTGAATTAAGACAGGTTGGCTTTCTTTTGTTATATTGAACTTTATCTTCTTGGTGGAGGAAAGCCTGGCTACACCTTGAGAGAGCCTGAGCAATTTGAATGTCAGCCTGTTGCTTTCTCACTTTCTATTTCAAAGGATACAGTTTCCCCAACTGTCATATATAAAACTAGGTACACTGAACTGTTTATTGGTCTTTTGTGAATGATTTACAAATTAGCTGTGGAGACAAGCAGTCATTGTCATCTCATCAGTGAGGAAATTTCTCTCAGGGCAACATCTGGCTGAAAGAAATTTTAGTGGGATATTATTCATGTGTGTAACTGTGCCAAAGAGATCTAAAATACATTCCCACTTACCACACCTCATTAATAGTAAAAGGAAAATACAAGCCATTTAGAAAATAGTCTTATTTTCCATAGAGTACTACTTTTAGAATAATGTGCACTTTACATGGTTTTGTATCAGTGAAAACTAAAGTGACATCAGAGATATCCCCAATCATTTTCAGTGTGTACTCAGCAATGAAGTTTTTGAAACACAATAGCTGAAGATGTAAGATGAATGACATGACATAACTCTGGTGAGAAGTCTTTGAATACAATCTGTAGATACTAAGCCTTTACATTGGAACATTGATAGGACTGGGAACACAACAAAGCCTGGACAGGAGCATGAAGAGAACTCATAATAGCCTCTAAAGAGAGGCAAAGCAAGAAGCCTATAAATGCAAGCATCACAACCTAGTCCTGTATTAGCATCCTCTTGCTAATGACCCTGTACTTTGACATGGTGGGTTACATGGCACATATATTCCATCTAAAGTTTTGGATGACAAAGTCAAAGAGGGTTTCACTAGAATAAACTAAGGTTTTTCTCGAGTAGAATCTGTTTCATTTCTTTTTCCTGCTTCAATAAAAGGTTTCATCTTTTGGCTCATAATCCCTACTTCTTCATCAACTTCAAGAAGATTCTGGTTTTACGCGCAACTTCCATTTCCTACAACTTTTTGCTCAGTTTTCTCCTTTTAGCAAATATTTTGCAGTAGACACTTTGGCCTTCATACACAAGAACATAATTTATTGTTTTAGGCTCATATGGATAAACTAGGATATTCTCTCCTTCTATAGAAGTCTAACCAGGAAAATCTACAGTGCACCTTACCTCCCAAATCCTATACATACACACACAGTTAAGGGTTTAAGGTCCTCTCCCCATTGATGCCATTATTATGCTCTTCCCACTTTCAAACAAGTTCACTACCTAATTACACCATTCAGTGTCACTTTCAGTTTGGAAATAAGAACTCAGACTGAAATTAACTAGGATTGAAATATCAGGACATTGAGGGTGTGCCTAACATTAGTACACAACACCAAGATCCCGTGAGAGCAATATTCTGTCTAAAGTAGGTCTGTGCTTATAGACTTTTATTTTTGTTAAAGTGATTCTAATAAAAAGAAAAACATGTGTTACCAAGATTTAAGGATACATTCATGTAGAACAATTTTCAAAAATCCATCTTGTTTAAGAATGGGCCTCTAACTTACAAGCCCATTTCGAAGAGCAAGCATTTGATTAGTAGCTTGGCTTACTACAGACAACCAATATTTTAGAACTAGACTTGTTTGCATTTTCACTCTTACCTGTCACCTGTCTTCTGTGATTTATCCATTAGCAATTAGAATTAATATAATTCATTATTTTCTAACAGGGTGATTTCTTGTCCATATTAATGAGTTATATTTTCTACTTCATTGGACTAGCGTGCTAGTGGATAGGATATTGATACCACAAGAGCAGTGTCAGAAATGTATTAAGTATACAAATAACAATTCCTTCCTAAAGTGAGCCATATGGTATCAATGAAAAAGAATGCTTCCATTAACACATTCAACATTTATTTTCTGCTTACTGGCATTTTGTGTTTCCCAGCTTTCTTATAGCTGGGACAGAGCTGCTGAAATTGTTTCATCCTTTGCTTCCTGCCCAGATGTCTTTGCTCTCTGCAGTCTTATTTCTGTTCTCCCGGATGTAGGCTCTGCTGCCTGTTGATTTTTATTCTGGGTCTTTGATTAAGAGGCCCTGGCATGTTAATCTCTGTAATGCATTTCTCTGCAGATTTTTCTTGTCAATCTTTCTTTCATCTGGACCTCCTTTAGCCTTCAAAGGCAGTGTTTAGGGCCAAACTTGAGGTGGGTTTAAGGCCTGGAATAAATCACACGGGAGGCCCATTCTTTTCTGTTTGAAGGAGAAAAGAAGCGATAAGACATAAAAAGAAAGAACCCTGAGAAGCAGGAAGGTGAAGGCAAGCATACTCCAGGTGCCTAGAGTCTATGTTCTCCAAAGCTCTGCGACAGTTGTGTGCGTTTGGTGACACATCCTTTGAGAGTCAGAGCTGGGTAATTGTTTAAGTATGTTAATGAAGAAAGATAGCTCCACAGGTTTTCTACAGACATTTCTAGAAAACCAGCAGTCATTTTTATTTTTTTCCCAACAATTATTTCACAGTAAAGAGTAAATTAGTGCCATGGTCAAAAAGCTATTATATATATATTTCTAATTGGCATCACAGAAGCTTAGGTTTATAAAAAACAGCTGAACTGTATTTGTCCTTAAGAAGAAACTCGACTGTGATACAAACAAAAATGTAGCTGGCAAAAGAAGTTAGACATCTGGCCACACAGCTGTATTTTGGTATGTAAGTCATGAAATTAAATTCACTTATTTATATGAATGATTTTACCCTTTTTACTTAAATATACTGATTTTAAGTCATTTTTGCTTTGGAAATAATCTTCCATTTTCTTTAGAATGTATAGATGTTAATTTCAATGTTTATGTCTACAGTAAAAATAATTAAAATATATTGTAGCAGGTGGATCAAAAAGATGATATGCTGAGTGTCAGGTCATATTGGATAAAAGAAATCTATTCACACTAAAAAATATTATTTTATTATTATTGTTGTATTTTGAGACAGTGTTTCTTTGTGTATACCCATCTCAGAGAACTGGCTGCTTGCTCACCTCTGCCTCCTAAGCACTGTGAGTAAACACATGTATCACCATGCATATATATGTATGTATATATATATATATATATAACATTCAGATATTTCCAACAATCTAATAATCAAATTTTACACAAGTTTAAGGACGGCAGGTCACCGAGAAGAGACTTGATACCCTATGAGCATATACAGGGGGAGGTAATCCCTCTCAGGAACAGTCATAGGGGAGGGGAGTAAGGGGAAAATGGGAGGGAGGGGAGAATGGGAGGACACAAGGGATGGGATAATCATAGAGATGTAACAAGAATAAATTAATAAAAAAAGTTTTCTAAATTATCTACATTTAGATATATAAATTATTTCTAAATTACCACCCTATTCTCATTGTTTCTTGAGATTGGAATCAGAAGATTTAGAAGATGGTCTTTATGGTAAGTGTCTATAAAAATACCCTTATCTTCCTCCATGGACATGTTCTTCACCTTAAAATACTATCCAATTCCTCTGGTTTTAAATTTATTTAATTTTTGAGAATTTTATATATAAATATTGTATTTATATAATTCCTATTCCTTATTATCCCACATCAAATATTTCCATACCCTGAACTCTGTCTCAAATATGTGAGCTTTTCTTTAGTTACCACTGTTACTTGTATTCTACTGAGTCCATTTAGTGTTGCTGGTTTGCACATGGACTGAGAACTATTAATTTGAGATTACATAAACTAATATGGAAATTATCTTTGAAGAAAATTTTACATAATTTATAGATATCATGATCTTCAAAAATGAGATGAATTACCCATTTCTGATTTTTGAATTGTCAGAAGGCTGTTATTACAAAATTTGTTTTCAAAATCTAAAAATAAAATGAGCATATTTTAAGAACATACAAATTTAATGTAGGTTTTTGCCAATGATTGAGTATTTTTTTCTCCTTTTAAAACTTCTTCATTCAATTTCTTTTTACAATTTTCCTCATTTTCCTTTGTGGTTTTCAGAGAAATAAGAAATCAATATATCAATAAATCATTTTCTCATTATATTATTGTGTTCCTTCTATTAGGATATTTGAAATGAGTTCTGGTACTAGCTTCTTGATTTTGAAAAATAAAACAAAGTGTAAATGACTTCTTAGCCTCAATCTTTTGGAGGTTTCTTCAGTAATTGTCTGCATCTTAAGTAACTGATGGAGACAGCAGGGACAATAGTCAGTACTTTTCTTCCTTGTGAAACCCCTTGCTGTGCACTGTACTTTAAATGGGGCTGTTTTTCTGAAATATATTGTAATTGAATTTCCAACATGGCTGTGAACACTGTTCATGTTGAATGCAGATCTGGCTGGTGTGTATCCTGATAGCAATTAACTGGACTGGAGAAGGAACTGGAATTTTTTAAACTGAAAATTTCTGCTTCATATTTTCTCATCTTGAGTGAGATGCAAAGGACTCTATTCCTCCCATCTTCCCATAATGTAGAAAATACAAAAAAATGGCATCATGTGAGTTGATACTGTTACATCAGAATCACATCAAATGGCGGAACACTTGGAAGAAAGGGCTTGGTATCATGCACAGATATAGAAGATTTGGGATTAATATAACATATATTGGTAGAAATATTAGTCCTAAGATGGGGAGTGCACATCCTCAGGATCCTAGTACTCAGAGAGGAGTTGATGAAGAAGAATTTTTAAAAGGAAGAAGAGAAGTAACACCTGTATCACAAAAGTTTCTGTTTTCTCACTGTCTTTGAGTGTAATTAGTATATTGAAGTTATATTTTATCATATAAATTTATCAAAAATTTCTGTAGTGTCTTTAAATGCAAAGACTATTGACCTTACAAAAACTTCAAGGGTCTACACTCTAAGAGATTTGATATATATCATATAAATTATCTTTGAAAGACAGGTACATTCACACATTAAGATGCAAATTTTCTACAGATTTATGTATTCACACTTTTTAAATCTTCTACAATCTCAATTTTAGGGGACAAACATATTTGTCATGGATTTCGAAAGGAAGGCATAAATGAAATATTTTTCTCTACTCAAAATGATGAGAAGCAAATGTGAAGGAAAGGTGAAATATAAACATATTCTATGACTGCAGCTGGCAAAGAAAGAAATTACAATGTTGAAAAATACAGCAGCATATTAAAGATTTGAGATCTAAGTGATGAATCCCAGCTTTCCAAGTCATGGAAAATGCCTCAATGCTAGCAGCAAATAACTGGGCTTTCTGTTATTTGTTGAGCAAATTACTGGGAGCTGAAAAATAAGAGGCATGCAAAATCATCTTATAGCTGGCTCCCACTGTGGAGTTCACTAGGTGGAAGGGGCAAATGCTCTCTCTGGCAAGAAATAAGAGAAAGCCGTGGGGTTATAGAGAAGGCTACCACCCACTGCTGCTACTAAAGAAATGCCATGTCATTGGCAGTGGCACCTGCATTTTATTCAAGATGAAGAAAGAACCTAATGCCAGCAGATTAAAGCATCAACCATTCTGAAAATGTAAACACACAGGCGGAGACAGACTTGCAGTATATAATTTTTTTCATTTGTTTCTCTTCAAGCAAATTAGAGAGTGCACTTCCCTGCTAATTACCCTTATCCTTAGCCCCAGAGACTCAACCATCTCTCAATAACTTACAGGTGATGCATCGTCCTTTAGCGTTCTGTTCCTGGTTTATTTCAGATAACCCATTTGTATCAAATTATTCATGGTAGTTTGGGAGAAAGGGGTATATACATCTATGGAAGCCAGAAAACAAAAACAAAAACCCCAAGCTATTGTGTTTTACTAACAACACCCTTTTTGGTTCTGCAATGAAAAGAAAGCTTTTGTAGTTTTCAAAGATAAATTATTTCAATTCCATTTGCCTACTTGTGAAAAATTTGAAGCAGTTTAACACAAAAAGATTTGAAGTGCTCTTCAAAATCCTCCTGCCAAACAGGCCATATGTTCCTTGATTTAGGGATTAAGAAGCGAGTAAAAGTCACATCCAAATAGAAACAACAAAGCAAAACATAGATAAGAAATGACATTGTGTTGTAGGCCAATTAGCCATCTTTCAAAAAGATGCAACTTTTTTAGTCATTAGCAATTTGTTTTGGATGTTCCATGAGGTCACAGAGGCATGAAGTTAGGTTGTATTGCTGGGATCTGGTTTAGCATTCAAATAATAAATTTCATTTGTGTTGGGAAAAGCAAAACATGATATATTATCTACCTCAATGTTGATATAATTTATTGTAGAACAAGATAGGAATGATGGACTTTTGCATGGTAGTAAACACTAGGTTCATGGCGAATGTCCACAGCTCACATCTGTTAGCATCTATGCAGACTCTACAAGGGACAGACACGTATACTAAAAAAAATAAGCAACTGTGCACATGAGAAATCATAACCTAAACTACAAGTTTAGAAACTTTATACAGATTTTATGTAGTATGTTGTTCTTTCCTAGATCCCTGTGTGTAATATAACTCAAAATGATTTGTTCATTTGCACTCAAAATTTGTCCCTAAAACTTTTCTTGGACAGACCCATCAGTGCATCTATTTTCAAAAGTCTTGAAAGGTTAGCAGCAATGTTTGAGCACAAAATCCACATAAGTAATGTGACTTTTTCATAGAAGCAGTAGTGTCTCTTTTACTTAGGCAATAATATTTTGATATAACCCGTGTCACTTGATACACAGAAACGATAGATGAAACACACTTCAATATTCATGAATTTTATTTCCTCCTATCTTAGAACATCTGCTTCTCCACACTTCTTAAATCTTTTTTGTTGTTGTTGCAACCCTTTTCATTTTTAAGTTATTTTTCTTCTTTTACATATACATTTATATTAATAGACTTCCTGTGTGGGACAATCTGAAATGCTGGACCAATTGGGTTTGGAGCTTTTTTTGAAGCTGTCCTGTAAGCTGTCATTATCTGATGAGGAACAGCAACTGAAGCACTTGATGCAGGAACAGGAGGGATGCAGGATATCAACATCCAGCATGCTGGGAGGAATAAATCTTGTCAGGTTTGATCTAGCATCAGTGTCAGGTTCTTTTGTTCTGAAAACATTATTTGCCCCCAGCATTATAAAGTTCTAAAATTATAAATGTATGCGGTGTGTTTGATGCACAGAACAGTAAAGGCTGGTTCTCTGATCTTTGTATGAGCAGAAGAAAGACATCTGTAAATCTTTATTCATACTATATGAAGAATGGCATCTAATGAAAACTCACAGAGATTCTGTTACCAACAAGAAGCCTTGTCTATGCATAAACATACATGTCTCAGCCAGTCTCAGAGCTATTCCCATATAATGGGTTTAGCAATATAAGTTACCTGTTTGTTCTGCAGTATGGATTCTTTACATCCTGAATGTAGTCCCCTCCCATATCACCTCTAGATCCCACCCTCCCTCTCCTAGTTCTCAGAAAAGGCAGCCCTCTTCCCCTGACGTCTGATTTCAGCCTATCAAATCTCTTCTGTACCCTATCAAATCTCTTCTGTACTACCTGTATCCTCTTCCTCTGTGGCCTGTCAAGGCAGCCCTGCCAGGGGGAAGTGATCATTGTAAGGTATCCAGAGTCCATGTCAGAAGTAGTCTCTACTCCCCATATTGTAGGACCCACAAGGAGACTGTTGCTTATCTGCTACATCTGAGCAGAACATCTAGGTCCACATCATATATGGCCTTAGTTGATTCATCAGTCTCTGTACTGTAGTGTGGTTATCCTATATTATGTGGATAGTATCCATTTATGAGTGAGTATATACCATGAGTGTCTTTCTGGTTCCTGGTTACCTTACTCATGATTATCTCTTCTAGTTCTATCCATTTTCCTGCAAATTCCAAGATTTCCTTGTTTTTAGTAGCTGAGTGGTATTCCATTGTGCAAATATACCACTGTTTCTTTATCCATTCTTCAGTTGAGGAATATATAAGTTGTTTCCAGATTGTGGCTATTATGAATAAAGCTGCTATGAACAGAGTTGTGCAAATGTCCTTGTTGAATGGTGAGGGGTTGAGAAGGAGTTGAATTTGTGTGTGTGTGTGTGTGTGTGTGTGTGTGTGTGTGTGTGTGTGTGT
>OU015742.1:187732090-187770741 GCA_907169655.1 Acomys percivali
AGAGAGAGAGAGAGAGAGAGAGAGAGAGAGAGAGAGAGAGAGAAAAGCATATGGGAAGGAGGACTACTTGGGATTATGAAACAGTAATCTTCCCTCAAATATGGTCAAACACATGGTCCAATGTATGGTTAAGGTCTATAGAGCAATAACAAAATAAAGAGGCATGAATGTGGGTAAAAGATTTGTGGGGACGAGGGGAGATAGAAAGAGGAGAAAGGGATGTGTAATTGTTATACATTTTACACATGTATGAAAATGCCAAATACTTTAATTAATAAAAGAGACCCTCCTTTTTTTCTTGACCAAATTTTTATCTGACATTTCACATATAATGATTCTCAAATGAACTTGACAACTTTTAATATGCCTTGGTGTTCAAGTAAATACTTGCAGTAATTATTTGTCTTTCTCAAATTGTTCTTAATTATGTCTTCACAGTGTATTAAGGTTTATTATAATGGTTTTTATTTCATGAAATTGTTGACAATAAAACTAAATGTATAATGAAGGAAATCAAGACCACCTGTGCAAACAGGGCTTCTGAAGGAAGTAATCATGGGTACCAGCAAATACTTTTCTTGGATGTGAGTCCTCAGAAACGTGATGTAACTCTTTCTTTATTTCTTTGTCACCAAAACATATTAAATAGTTGCACAGTCTTTTTTCTTCATTTGTTTGTTTTTCATTTTATGAAATATTTTTAAATTTTTAGATATACATTTATATTATTAAACATGTGTACAATAAACTACCTACAGCAAGAAGAAACATGAAACAATCAGGAATTATATAAATGTTATATTTATATTGTTTTGGCTATTTGTATTTGGCAGCCTTGAAGAAAACATCTTTCCTACCTTGGTGCATCTAAAATTCTGCATGTAAATCAATAACTATCATATCTTTTAATTATCAACATAAAATATCTATCTTTACCTAAAAACATCTTAACCCCTACACAACTAATCTTAATTGTAAAAGTAAACTATCTGGTCTTCAACCTCATCAGAGACTTGAGAAGGGGTAAAATTAATTACCTGAGTATACAGTGGGTGCAGGTTATCTGCTTCCCAAATGAGAAGATGACAGAGACAGTTTGCTAGCTGAGCAATCATCCAAATCTCTGTATAACATTGGGACATCATCTTTAGCCTCTGACCCAATATAGCTGACAGATATATTTGTGAGGCAGGAACTATTGAGGACTTAATCTTAATGAATAAAAGTTAACACAAACCTGCTTGGCCTGGTGGTGCATGTCTTTAGTCCCTGCACTCAGGAGGCAGAGGCCATCCTTTACATAGTGAGTTCCAAGCCTGTCTGATATACACACTGAACACGGTCTATAATTTTTTACTTACTTAATTAGTTCATTAAAAGTTACTTCATTCATTGTAGCATCTAAATAAGGTTCTGAATATGATGATAGTGAAAGTTGGCTTGACTAAATTTAAATGTGTAAGAGTTTTCTACTATTGGTAGTATTTAAATATATTTTACTATTGCTAAAATAATCATAGAAGTAGTTTTATGAAAATATACTCTAAACTGAATGTGTTTTCTTTTATATGAAGTATTGTCTAAATATGCATTATCTTGAAGTTGGACAAATGACTCATCAGTTAAGAGTATTTGCTGCTCTTACACAGGAGTGGGTCTCTAAGGCCATTACCAACATAGAAACTCACAATCTTTTGTAATGTTATTTATAGAGTATCTGAACTTTCATGGGTACTGCATACATTTGGTGCACATAATGCACTTATGTATGTACATATAAATGTAAGGTAAATAACATATTATTTAAAACTATTAATATATTTACCTTTTGTACATATGTATTTAACACTTTAAAAGTAATTTATATCTAAGACAGTATTTCATGTTTATCCATTGCTATTCGTAGCATCAATTATATTTTTGGAGTAGTTCTGCAAAATATTTGAAATAGCCTCCTAATAGTCATTTTCCAATGAGATTTCTTCACTAAAACTTAATAGTGATTTCAATAAGCCAAGCATCAGATACAAGTGACTCATGTTGTCCTGAATATTTAGAAAGTGAAAACTAAAAACTTACTCTAAATATAGAACATGGATTCATGAGAATTATGATAGTGGAGGCCAGATAGAAGAAGGCTGGGTTTGAATACTTAATGTTTTATACATTTAATCGAAGAGTAGCATTGAATTCACTCTAATATAAGAACTCAGCAAAATTTTATTGTGTACCATCCTACAGATTCCCAGGGAAAAGCCAAACTGAAGGTATAAAAATAAAGTTGACAGCATGATTGAAAAATAATGAAACACTGTTTCTCCCGAGAGGTAGAGCTTGAGAGAATTTGTGGGATATATTGTTCAGAGGATATTTCATAGAGGAATGAAATTCATGGGAATCACAACATGAGAAGGAATTTGGTGAAATTGTATACTGAGTAGGAAGTTCAAGGTGAGAAGTGAGGGAACATAAGGAAAGGCTGGTGAGTGGACTCTGATGAAGGTACTGCCTGCCTATTGAATCACACAGGGGAACAAAATCGGCTAAACAAAGGAACAAACAAAACCTTATACTAAAGAAATGAAGTCAGTGCTGATAGAAAAGAAAATTGTGTAACTGGAGAAATGTTTCCATGAGCATTTTGTGGACACTTTGCAAGTGATGAGGATAAGAATGGTTGAGACCCAAGGGTCTCAGATGCACACATATATGATATCCTCTGCATGACAAAGGTGTCACCACACAGGTGTGGAGATTATAAGCTTCCATATGTTCTCACCTTCAACTTATGTAGGTGGCCAACTGATGTCACAATGCCAATCATAGTGGCAGGTTGGCCTTAAGGGGAGGTGCTATGGGGCTGAGCACTGCAAACTAATTGTTTGCAGTAGAGTTTAAAACTTTTGCAGCAAATGCTTGAGAAGAATAACTATGATGACCAAAGATCAAATGTATTAGACAAAGCAGTAAATAAAGCTGGGTAGAATTTCCTATAGTGAAATACATTTAAGAGTACTCCAAACGGGTGAGATCTGACTCTCACATGAACTCTTGGTGCCCCTTTTCTGACCACGTCCCCTAGATGGGGAGGCCTGGCTGCACTCAGAGGAAGGATAGCAAGTTACCAAGAACAGATTCGATATTCTAAGAGCATATATAGGGGGAGGAGGTCTCCCTCAATCACAGACATAGGGGAGGGGAGAAGGGGGGAAGTGGGAGGGAGAGAGGAATGGGAGGAAACAGGGGAAGGGCTAACAATCGAGATGTAATATGAATAAATTAATTTAAAAAATTCTAAAAAAAAGAGTACTCCAAACAGTGCCCTGTTGTTGGTAGAGTTAAAATATAATCATGGGAAAATGGGAAAATGGGGAAACTATACAGTCAATAAATGGGCAACTGCAATTACTCATTCATAGCAAAAAGAAAACATTTAAAAATAAAATATGAAGTAATAGTTTATTCATAAAGCTATAGTCTATCAGAATTATCAGCTGTGTATGACAGTGCACATATTTAATACTAGTGCTCATATGAAGGAAGCTGACATATATGAGTTCAAATCAGCCTAATCAACAAAGCAAGTTCCAAGCCATTAGGAGCTATACAGTGAGACCCTGTTTCAAAAATCTAAAAGTGAATAAATAAATAAACAAGTAAAGAAGCAAAAAATCAAAAAATATCAAAATGTAATGAAATAACTATTGTTGAGTCAAAATACTATATAAATATTATTTTACTAATTTTATGTTATTTGAAAAACTACATTATAGTCATTATGATTATAAAGAAGTTATTGATTAGAGTTAGAAACACATGCTTGACGTTTAAGCAGGTCTTTCCCTTGTAAATTATACTGAGCTGGTTCTTTTTTAAAAGGATTTTTATGTGTTAGTTATTTTTCTCTGTATGATGTATGTAGGAACGTGCACCATGTGTATTCCTGCGTCTGTGCATGCTCGAAGAAAGTATTAAAGCATATGAAACTGGAGTCGAAAAGATTATAAGCTTCTTCCCTGGTCCTTTGCAAAGCAACAAGTGCTATTAACCACTGAGCTCTCTCTAGCCTCTCCTGAATCTATTCTTGAGAGAGTCATGAGCAATCTTAGTTAACTAGAAGCATATATTAAATTTGATCTCCTAAAGAGTTTCTTTTCAGTTTGTGCCAGATAATCTGTAATTTTAGATTTAAAATATATAAAATTTAAAAATATTTGCCCACTACATAATGATATAATTTTGTGAAATCTATCTGTTCTGAAAGTTATGGACTATAGGATGTTATATAGTTTCTTGAATACAATAATCAAACAAGGTTTATTAAGACAAAATTATATACTAAAATATTTAAAAATCAAGGTGAAGAACAAACAAATAAAAACCTCACACATTTGGTTTTGTTTATTCCGAACACTTGGAGTGCTAAAGGGCTTTCAGTGACTGGTGAATGGGCTCTTTAGCCTAGCTCCTGTATCCCTGGGGGAACCATGTATTGATTCTTTACATTGGAGTTTAGGAGATGTCTCAGTGAGAAAATGCTGTGAAAGTAAGAGGTTCTGATTTGCGGGTGAAAGCACTCATGTAAGATCCATGATGGCTATGTGTGCCTGTAGACTCATTACTGGAGTCAGAGATAAGCAGATCCCTTGCTTCTGCACCAGCCAATGTAGTTCAAAGAGCGAACCTCCAGTTCAGTGAGAAACCCTCTCTTAATAATAAAGTGGAAACAAGAGAAAGTGAACAGCATATGAGTGGGCCTCTGTGCTCTCTGGATGTACACATGAGTATACACTCATTTGCTCTAATACACACACACACACACACACACACACACACACACATGCACACGAACACACACACACCAAAACAACATAATTTTAAAAAACAGAAAAATATCTATAAACATTCCCAAGGTCTTGGCATTATTTAATACTCCAGACAACTTGATACCTTGGTGATAAGTTTGAAGTTGGGTCATTAATTTCAAAGTAATTATACAGAATTATGTGTAGGAAAGGTTTGCCAACAATATTCTTACAGGGTTCATGGTCCAGGGAGGCCAGGGCTGAGGCAACATCTGTCATGGGCCAGAGGAATGAGTGAGGCACTTAGTAACCAGTTGGATGCATAAAATATATCAACACCATATAAATTTCCTACTACCATTTTTCTCATCTATAAGCATCTTCAGGAATTCCAGTTAAAATATTATTTTTAAGGATCAGGTCAAGAAGAGGGGTGACAATTACACTGAATTTTATTGATATTTCAAATAAAGTTTGTGAGTTAAACTTGAAATTATTGAGTTTGAAATAGCCTAACAACTGTTCACTGTTGTTATCTGTCAGTTAGATTAAAATTTAAGAAAATAAAATTTCTGCACATCTGAACTATAAAAGTAAGTTTCAATAATCCAAATGTCCCTCCATGTTTATGTGACTTATGTGCCTTTTAACATTATCCCTACCTGAATGTATTGAAATATGCCATTGACTTATGAATATAAAAAACATTTAAAATTAGTTCTTACAAGTATTGAGCAAGTACATTTTCTTTCAGTTAATGAAATTTATATTGCCGAATATGTCAGTACATACACAAATGTCATTGAAAGACATGTGTTGTAGGATATTTTATATTTTGCAGTCTAGAGGTGTGACTGAAACACAAAAGTCATTTTAATATGTGCAATTCAGTGTATATTAGATAATCCTGACAGCCATAACCAGTATCACAAGTCATGCACAGTATTTCTGTCTTCAGTGATGTTTCTTTTTGCACTTTCCTAGTTTTCACACATAATATTTATTAAAATTAGAACAAGACCAGTTAAATAAAAGAAAAGAATATGTAAACACTGAATGACAAAGGAAGACACTAGCAAAGAACATTTTCCTATTTATTTATTTAGTTTAGTTTACTTTAGTTTTTAATTTGTTTAAATTACATCCCTATCATAGCCCATTCCTGCCTCCTGGTCCTGAGTTCCCTCTCTCATCCCTCTCCCCCTCCCCTAATCTTTGGAAAGTTGAGCACTCCTCCTCTAACATATAACCTTAGGTTATCAATTCTCATCTAGACTGGCTGTGTCCTCTTCCTCAGTGGCCTGGCAAGGCTACCCCACAAGGGCGAAGTGATCCACCTGTGGGCACCAGAGTCCACGTCAGAAGTAGTCCCTATTACCCATATTAGGGGACCTAAAAGGAGACTATGTTACCAATCTATCTCATCTGAGCAGAAGGTCTAAATTCTCACCATGAATGATCCTTGGTTGGTGCATAAGTTTCTGCAGCACACCCTCTTCCCCTGCCTGGATTTATCGGCTCCAGTAGTTTCCTTGTGGAGTTCCTGTCCCCTTTAGGTCATTCTATCTCCCAACTCTACCATAAGACTGCCCGTGCTCTACCCTAGAGTTTCGCTGTGAGACTCAGTATCTGATTCAGTCCTCTGCTGGGTGGAGTCTTAAACCAATCCAAATAATCCAATTTTAAATACTTGATAAGAATACAGCTTTTGAGTCAGACTCATGCCTTTTCTCTTTGACGAAGGTCTCCTCTTCCTCCTCTTTTCCCTACTCCAAAACAGCACTAAAATCAACATAACCATGATTTTCACCACAGCTGCAATCGCCAACATCATTGCTATCATCATCGTCATTGTCATTGTCATCATCAACAACAACAACATCATCATCATCATCATAAGCCTCAGCAGCAACAACACTTCTGTTAATACTCATCTTAGCAAGTGTCTACTCAAGTGTGACAGATGAAGGAATCCACCTGCCATTTCACATGATTTTCAGTCACTGTGAGGCTCAATTTTCTTTTTCTTCCTTCACATTTTCCCATCTGTTTACTAATTTTCAATCATCTCCTCTGAAAAAAATTGTAAATTGTTCCTGAGGACAAACAGCATCTTTCTGAGATGATTATAATTTCACAGTGAAATCAAGGTCACAGTTATTTTTACTGCCAGAAAAAAAAAAAAAAACCACCTTTTCCTTGCTGTCTTTAAAGCAGGCTATCCGAATGAGACCTGATAAGCTGTGGTAATACGATGAGAGAGGAGGTACCCTTCTGTCAGAAGTCTAGGGGAGGGGAAAAGCAGAAGGGAGGGTGGGAATGGGAAGATGCCAGCACAGGGATAACATTCAGGATATAGTCAGAATAAATTATAATAAATTAAAATTAACATAAAACAAAACAAAATACCCAATATTACTTAAGAGTAGTTATTTTGTAATGTTAATTTTTCCCCACACAATGAACATATTAAGTCAAAATATAATGAAATATAAAACAAATGTACTTTTCTGTAGTAAAGACGACATTTCATTTAAATATATTTTATATGTTAAGCATTTTTATAATAGTTAAGTATTAAATAGTCTACTGAAAACATTCATATCAACAAATCAGGGATATATTTGTTTTATGTTTGATAGCTTTATATTTGTCCTTTGAGAATTGTATAGAATATATTTGAAAAAACTCAGCCCCTATTTCTTCCCTTACTGCCCTCCTAACTCTGCCATCTCTGCCTGCCCACACAGCCTTGCAATTACTTACATTTTTGCTATTCAGTTTATTTTGTGTTTATAAAAAGTACAATCACAAATAATAAAAAGAAATGTATTGATTTACTACAGTAATTAATTTGTTTACATATTTACTAATTTATTACATATAGAAATCCAACCCTTCATGAGATGGTATTGGGATAAAAGGATGTGTACATTAGGTTATTTTGTGATTATGTATGACTTTGAAAGGCAAAATCAAGGTCTTCCAAATTAAACAACAATACATGAGAAAAGTTTGCCAGTTGTGGTGGCGCACACCGGTGGGATTTGCTGAAGGAGACAGAGGCAGGAGGTTCGCAATAAAAAGCTGACAGAAGGAATGTTATGATGCATAGCTGAATACTGTACTAGATAAATCAGATATTAATGGGAATTGGAGAGCAACAACATAATTAATGACAATAAGAAAGGAACTTAGATAGGCCATGAGATACTCAAAATTTTAATATACACCCTATATCATGTTTACAAGTTAATACACAGAATGAAGGTTTCTGACTACAATGAGTATTATCTTCCTTACATGTGATGCCATTGTATTGCAAGCATTACCATTATATTTCTAATTGGAAGTTATAATCAGTTCTTAGCTAGTATTTAATAAGTTTTGATATCAAAGACAGAGCCCTCACATAAACAGGACCACTTAGGAATCTGAGTTAATGAGGCAAGGCGTATGTGTATCTGAGTCTCAAATTATGAAGTTTTCCTCACCTGAAATTTTGCAGTGATATTTTTAGGATAAGTCATGTATCCTATGAAAAGTTCCAAGGAATATGTTTCCCAAGGAAATAATGCCCAATAATTTAAAATTGAATTCTTTTTGTACTGTGGGTTTTTCCTCACAATCCCCACTACACTCTCTGCCTCTGTGCCTGTGACTCTCACATGAACATAGAGAAGTAGGCCTAAAATCAATATTGTCTCCACCTGTGAGGAATCTGTGAGTTCTTAGCCTGAAGTAAGAACTACTTCTCACTGGTCCTGTGAATATTTTGATATGTTGCAGATTTAATATCCAGTATCACAAATAAGAAGAGTCCTATATGTATAGGGTCATTAGGTTGTGGATTCATTTCACTTAGAACATTAAGTCTTTTATTCTTCTTATTGTTTTCTTTGCTTTAGTATATACATAAGATATTGTGGTATTAAATACATGAAACTAGTAATCCACATTCTTCATAGACACAGTAATGCTTAGAAAACCTCATAACTATTTAACTATTTAAACATCTTCCATTATGTTCATGACATCTAAAGGAATCCTTTAAAATGTAAGAAAACTGGCTCATATTCATCTGGAAACAGAGAAGAAATGGTTGAGGTAATACAAATTTTACTTGGCATACAAAACTCTTCAGAAAATATCATTCAGATAGTGGTAATAAAATTCTTTTAATGAATGTTTATAAATGACCAAATAACACTATTTTATGCAGGGTAATAAAGATGGCTATATTTGTATAGTAACGTTGTGACTAATGTCCTTGACTCACCTTCTTGTTCCAGAGTGAGTATGTGTTACTTGGTTGAAAGAGCATTTGCAGGGTCATCCAGACTATCTTGCGACTCATGAAGTATTTGAGCTACAGCTCCTTGTGCCATTTCCTTTGTGGCGTGGTACTGAATACCTGACCTACTTCCGACCACACATGGCATCATTCAGTGGTGGGTAAAAGAGCTTTTCTTCATAAATCCTAGAAGTAGACAAAGAATCTTTTATAGAGGACATAGCAGTGTGCTACTTTCTATAGTGGGTGTGAATGTACACATTTGTTTTACTAGGGAATGGAACATTTTTTTCAAGGATGTGTGATTTCAAAATTTATTATGTGGATGGACGGTGTTTGTACATTATATTATTTTTCAGTCTAAATTTATTGAAGTACAAAAATGACTTCTAACTCTTAAATCATGTTTGAAAACTAGAATCGAGAATTATAGTAATTTGAAATGTTCTTTATATTATGGGAAATTAATAAAAGTAGAAATAGAAATAAATCCCTGGATAATTACAGAAAGATAATAATAATATAAATTAACTATCTGGAAGTTTCTGTCATTTTGAGGAAAGTAAAAGGACCAAAAACATGAAAGTAGCTTAAAAAAAAAAGACATAAGCTGAGGGAAAAAGGAAGTCCTTATCATTAGCAAGGCATAGCAAATGAATTATAAGATGTATCTTTGAGCCTGAATATCATTTAATGGCTGTTAGAAGTGAAAGACTCTATTTCAAATACAAGATTATTTTTGTCATAAGAAAACTTCTTCAGGATTTTTAACTATATGTCTGTTCACAGAGAAATGCCTAATTTTATAATACTGTAAATAAGAAGGCAGCAGATTTCTAATCAGTAAGTCCCTTCTTTATGTATTCATTTAGGCTATAAATAGGGAGATAAAATGAGTAATTAAAGTATAGCTAGTGTGTACACATGGCAAGCAGTCCCTCAAGCCATCAGTCTTTAAAATCTCACCAATATATAGGGGTGAAAAAGAAAAACTGGGCCGGGTACAGTGGCGCACACCTTTAATCCCAGCACTCGGGAGGCAGAGGCATGCTGATGGCTGTGAGTTTGAGGCCAGCCTGGTCTACAAAGCTACTCCAAGACAGCCAAGGCTACACAGAGATACAGAGAGACCCTGTTTCCGAAAACCAAAAAAAAAAAAAAAAAAAAAAAAAGCTGAAAAACTGGGGATGATTAAACATGAGAATATCTCAATATTGTGGGAAGATATATTGTGAAGGATTTATTTACTTATTTATTCATTTATTTATTTATTTAGTCAGGGTCTTACTATGCAACTCTAGGGACCCAAGACTCATAGCCAAGGTTGGTCTTAAATTTATGGAATTTTTCTGTCTTTACATGCAAGTCCTATGATTATAAACATTGGCCCCATAACCTATTTTGAAGTACTAATACTTTAGTTATTCAAATATTCAGTAAAATAGTTTTTCATGTTATTGTTACTATATATATATACATATATATGAAGGTAACTCTAAGATACATATGCATATATGTATATATATATACATATATAAAGTGTGTGTATGCACACAGGTGTGCATTGAATCTGTATACTTTAAATGTAAACTTCCTGTGCTCTGTTTTAGAAGACACTAACATGACCTCTGTTTGGCATGCAGAGTTGATGCTTATTACTTCTTTTCATTTTGCCGTCTATCCTCACATGCTCATCACGGTTTTATTTCTTACTTTGTGGTTGACTTGTTAACACTCTTTCTGCCCCTAATAACTTTTGTACTTCCTTTGAATTCATATGACTCTACACAGCAACCTGGTTCAGATAGTATGTTAATATTAGAAATATTATATTAATAAAAAGGACTACATTTTATAGTTTAATATATTAATAAAACATTACAATAGTGAATTTTGTTTCTTGCTTCTATTTCTCCTATAAATTTAAAGGATATTTAGATCATATTAAATAGGCTCATCTCTTGTTATAGAACAAAATACCAATAGATTCTGATAACTATTTTCCCTGCATTTATAGCTATTCCTAGTCATCACATTTTATATCTTGAAAAAAATGAAGCTTCAGTTTGGCAGATATAAGTTATGGACATTAAAGAACTATCACTTTATCTTTTTATTGAAAAAGATTCTTTTTATATAATAGTTCCTAGCTCCAATTTCTACTACCTTTATTATAATAGACAAGACAAATTGAGTCAAAAATTATAGATAATGACTATTCACTATTGGGGAAGACTTGTATAAATTTCTATGAAATATAAACAGTATAAATAAATACTTAACATGATTTATTGGTATCCCATAATTGTTCATAATGGCTTCAACAGACTTTAAACTCAGTATTTACATATAATCACTCTATTGTTTCAACATCCATTTATATTCTAGTACTAATTTGACTTCTTTTTCTTAAAAATGCCAATTGAAGAAACATAAAGCAATTACGTTTGTTTAAATTTTATGTTAATTTGCTAACCTTTTCTTTTGTTGGTTTCAGTTTTATGAATATCTTTAGCTTAATTCTTGCTGTTTATTTTATGCTGTTAGTTTTCTCTTGTCATTGATGGAAATGATTTGCAGGAGTTGTTTTTCCGTTATATGTGACCCACATATGGTGATTTTGATACTGTGAATTTGTCTTCTTCTTAGGCCAAGATATATAGATATATAGATATAGATATAGATATAGATAGATATAGATATAGATATCAGGCCAAGAAACATGCCATGGATGTAATAGAAACGAGTCCTCTCCGTGACTGTAAGGATCAGCTTGGATATGTTTAACCCTGAGTATTTTTTTGCAGAGTTGGCCTAACATTGTAGGTATTATGGTAAAGCAAGTGATCATACACACTAAACCCTGTAGAAACATTAGTTATTATCACTGCATGTTTTTACTGCATTCACCATGCCTCTTTTGTAATAATAACCCTTTAATTTGAGCTGCAATTGAATTCCTCATGGTTCAGCGTTTGTGGTTTTTTTTTTTTTTACTACAAAAGTGTTTCTTCACTTCTTTATCATAAGGTGGTACACATGAATTTTTCTTATTAAATAGTGTTTTGCTTTTCACATGTAGACTTTTAATCTATTAAATCTTTCATGATTTAGTCATTCATTGTGGTATGAGATAAGAAACCGGCTTTTAATTTTTCCACCTTGAGCCAATTGGAGCAATCTCATCTATTGAGCCCCATTGATTTGTCTGGTCACCATGCACATTATCTTTTCAAAATTTGGTAAACAAAAACTATAAGTATAGAGCATAACATTAGCTTTTACATTGATGTTGAAAATAGAGAAGCAAATTTGGCTATTTGGTCTTATTAACTACTGTGTTTACAGTCTGCAGCTCCTTTATAAATCAATAGGTTTGTGGATATCATTCTTAGAAACTACAATTTGAATAATAATTTAATCCAAAGGAAGTAATTTCCATGGTGAAATGTTAAATGAGAACATCCATATAATTTAAGATTGTGATTTGTAAAGCCGTGGTTTGCTTTTAGAGTTCTGTATATCCTCCTTTAATGGCTTGTATCAATATAACCTGATTTATCTAAAATAGACAGTCAAAGTAAATGAGTTTTATTTTCTCCAAGAGGTGAGAAGTGTATTATTCTCTGTTACTGCAATAGGTTGTGAAATAGAGGAAGTAGAAAGATATGCAGGATGATGATGAGTTAAGTAGCACATGTCTCTAAAGGCAGAAGACTGTGTTGTGAAGTTTGGCTCATGGATTTTAACTCATTAATCCATTCAAATAATCATTTTCTTACCTCTACTTCTCATTTTGTGTTGCTTAAATGAAAAAAACAAGCTCTTGTGAATCTCACACCAAATGCTCTATAATAGTCAATACCTCTTAATCCTTTTCTTTTACTTTTCTAAATAAAAAACTAGAAAGTCAATATACAATTAAAATACCACTTCCTGCACAAAGTAAGATTCTCACTGCTTTCAGGTCTATTTTTAAAACTTACACCATTTATTAACTTTAATCCATCAAGGAATAATAAAAACAATAGAACACGAAGACAATCTTAATGTGCATATTAAGTGCCAAATAGCTTTCAAAATCTGGCAAGTTATTATAATTTTTAATTTGGTCGTAATTAAATTACACAGTACCCCAAAGGATTGGTCAGTACCACTTTGAGTATATCCACTCTTTTTGGAAGGAACTCCAAGCACTATACATATTAGCTATTAAAACTATACCCATTGGAATCTCTTTATTTACCTGTACTCCATGTAACCCATGGAGAAATATACTGAAAATATACTATATCTATAAGCACAAAATGTTCCACCAAAAAATAATCCCAGGTTTTGGGGCACCCTTGAGTCCCTCATATCTGCTTTGCAGAGAGTAATTTTCTCTGTGTATGGTGAATGTGTCTGTTTCCTGACCATCATGACTTTCTTCAACTGCATATTAAACAAGAATAAAAATAGAAAAGAAAAAAAAAAAAAGGAGGGAGTCAGAAATCTTCTCTCTCTCTCTCTCTCTCTCTCTCTCTCTCTCTCTCTCTCTCTCTCTCTCTGTCTCTCATCACCATAATAATTTAAATTTTTGACTTAACAACAAAAACCTGGTCTAAGAATTACAAAGGCTCCATGAACCTCTGTTTTTTTTGTTTTTTTGTTTTTTGTTTTTTTTTTTGTTTTGGTTATGTTTTATTTTGTTTTGTTTTAAATGATATTGAATAAGACCTTCAAAACCTTCCACAAGTCATGGGTCTTCCTCTTTGGCCTCTGTATGATTGTAATTGCTTTGCACCTCCTCTTGTTTCTGATAGTTGTAATTTTGTTTGGCATGCCTTGTTTATAATCAGCATGCACACTACCCAGGAGCCTTTCTCTCATGCAGAGTTTTCTAATGAGATTCTTACTGCCCTTAGATTCTAAAATCAGGACCGCTTCACTTCATTAGGTGAGGTTAAAGTCAATGTCAAGAGATTTTATCCTTCAGTTGATACCACCTGTGACAGTTAAAAGAGCAATGGTCCCAGAGTCGAAACATCTGGCAGTGAGTCTAACCTTGCAGATTATTAATTGTATTATTGTATATTGTCATCTATAAAATGAAAACAATAAAAAGACAGAAAACCACCCAGATACTTCAAAAAGTTATATGTCTATATGTATATATACATTATTACATGTAATTTACAAAATTATAGACATAAATATGTAATACAATTTGTATTCAGTTGTAAATAAATATAATAGATATATAATTTGAATTAAAAGCATTTCATTTTTGTTTATTATTATTATTTTTCTTTATTTACATATATACTTATATTATTACATATATATATATACAATAAACTACCTACAGCAAGGAGAACCATGAAACAACCAGGAACTACATAATTGTTAGATTCATAATGCTTTGGCTATTTGTATTTGGCAACATTAAAGAAAACATTTTTCCTATCTTGATGTATCTCTTGTATATGTTAGATCACTAAATACTCCATATTGTTAAAAATAATTCCTTTACCTTTATACTAAAAGGTGATTGTTTTTGCTGTTCCTTTTGTATAGCATTATTGCTCATTACTTAAGCTAGAGGCTTTCATTTCCAAATCAGGTTGTAATTTTAATTAGAATTAGCTATAGTGGATTGAAGGTTGGGGACCACTAAGATATAAAAAAAAATCAAACCTTTTAAAAATTTTTATTAATTGTATAAGTATATAATTTCATTTTAAAAGTGAAAATTTAAATTAAAATTAAGTTATGAAAAAATAAACATTTAAATATCTGAATGTTTTCAGTCTTTGATTAAGAATGAGAAAATAAGATGTTTTGCTTAAAATGGCTGATTGTTTTTTCTTTTAAAATAAATTGAAATATATTTCATATTTAGAGATCCACTCATCTTAAAATTACTGGGTATTTACTCAGAAATATCCTTTTTCATTACTTTAATTATTTACTTAGTTAGAATATATTCTTACTTCCAGGGAATGTTATGGCGTATTACCTTGGTATATACACTGTACATTGTTCCAAAGTAGGGATTCCGGGATAACTATAACTGGAATACATATTCAGCATTCTCAATCAAATGTAATATCTTCATTTTAAACGTAATTATCAAAATCAATACACATGTAATCTGAGTTTTTAATTTATCCTTGTTTTCATAATATTTATTCCATAATATATAGATTGATGTTAATTTGGTTTTATTGTTTTTAATTACATGTATATATTTACCTATGAGGAAACTGCTCCATAGAGTCCAAGGCATTAAAAATCCCTAGAGCTACAGTTTCAGGCTTTTGGAAGCCATCGAAATGGGTGCTGCAAACCAAATTCATGTCCTCTGGCAGAGAACTATTCTCTTTTAGTTGCTGAACCAACTAGCCCAAGTTACACTTGAGACCTCAAATAGCTAATACAAGTGAGTTAGGTATAATACATATAATATATATATATAATGATTACATATATTCTTATTAATTAATTATCAATAATTATTAAACATTTCATTGAAATAAAAGATCAATATTTGTTTCACTACCTAAACATTTATAAATGCAGTAACTCATGTAAGCCATAACAAAATTGATGTCATGATTTCATTTGCAAAAAAAGTGGCACATGCCCCAAAGAATTATTTGTGAGTATGCACAATATTAAACACACAGAGTGTGAATTCCTTGGACAAAGAGTGTAAGAACAGAGAAACAAAATGATGAGAACAGCTGGATTTGATCAATCCCAGAGCCATCTCCTGGCAGAGCACACACAACACCTTGCTGTCAGAAGTCCTAGGGTTGTCAAACAATATAGAACACATTCATCTGTTCCTTAGGAATTCACTTAAATGAATAAGGGGTTCAGGATAAAACTCATTCTAACCTGTTCTACTGAGGACTATTTTAACTGACCCAGGACTGATATCATGGGATGCGTTGCCTAAAAATTAGTACCTAGGGAGTTTTAAGAAGCACAGGCAAAACCTATATTCTTATATATTGATTGGAGCCATGGTTTTGTACAATAGTGAATCATAGATAAATAATTGTAAAGTTGATATTAAAATTATCAGTTTCCCATAGGATTGAGTGTAAAGGTATCCAAAAATATAATCTGGATCTGTGCTCCTATTTAAAGAACTTTTTATATGACAAATTATTTAAAGTTCTGTGCTGTGTTCCCATGGATGTATTGACCTTTACTGCTATCATTGTATATTCCTACTTTTGAATGGTTATGTATCTTGCCAATTACCAAACGTATGCATACATAAAGAAAAATATGTAATTTAATGATGATATGTGAAGCTATGGATTGTCCTTTAGAAATGTTGATTTCATTTCAGATCACAAAACCTGTCAGTATTGTGAAAATGGGAGACTGTTTGGCAGCCGTAGTAGAGAGCTTCCAGTTTAAATCTTCCACTTTCAGTTTTATCTTGTCTTGCAGTTCAAATAACGTTGACTGGTACATAGACACTATTACTTTTGTCATTAATAAAAAATAATGAAATTAAAATGGAATGTGTTACATAACTAGTTTGAATAGTAGGTACTTTTTATTAAA
Source organism: Acomys percivali (assembly GCA_907169655.1). Classification (NCBI taxonomy): domain Eukaryota; kingdom Metazoa; phylum Chordata; class Mammalia; order Rodentia; family Muridae; genus Acomys; species Acomys percivali. The sequence continues at coordinate 187,748,759 of OU015742.1, forward strand.
AATAGGTTTTAACTTTATTTTAGTATTTTATGTATATTTTATTAATTTATTCATATTACATCTCAATTGTTATCCCATCCAATGTATCCTCCCATTCCTTCCTCACCCCTGCTTTCTCTCTATGACTGTGACTGAGGGGACCTCCTCCCCCTGTATATGCTCATAGGTTATCAAGTCTCTTCTTGGTAGCCTGCTAGCCTTCCTCTGAGTGTCACCAGGCCTCCTCATCCAGGGGACATGGTCAAAGATGGGGCAACAGAGTTTGTGTGAACGTCAGTCCCCATTATCCACTCAACTGTGAAGAATGTCCTGTCCATTGGCTAGATCTGGGTAGGTGTTCGAAGTTTACTGCACATATTGTCCTTGGTTGGTTCCATAGTTTGAACAGAACCACTGGGCCCAGATCCGCCCGTCATAGTGTTCTTCTTGTAGGTATCGAGGACTCTCTGGATCTTTCTATTTCCTGATTCTCCCACGCTTCTCTCACCTAGAGTCCCAATAGGATGTCCTCTCCTCTGTCCCACTTTCCTGGTGAGTGAATACTTTCATGGGACGTGCCCCTTGGGCTAGTGTCCAGATATAAGTGAGTATATACAATTTGACACTTTCTGCTTCTGGGTGAACTCACTCATTATGGTCATATCTAGTTCAATCCATTTTTCCACAAATTTTGGCAAATCCTTGTTTTTAATAGCTGAGTAGTATTCCATAGTGTAAATGTACCACAGTTTCTTTATCCATTCTTCTACTGAGGGACACTTAGGCTGTTTCTTTGTTCTGACTATTATGAATAAGGCTGCTATGACATGGTAGAGCGTATGTCCTTGTTGTGTGCTGGAGCATCTTCTGGGTATATTCCAAGGAGTGGAATAGTTGGGTGTTGATGTTTTAACTTTAAAATAGCTAATATTTTGAACGGAGGATCAGAAGCATTTATTGGGAAAAGAACAAAGTAGAACATTTTACAAATTAAATAAATACACAAACACTGGAAATAATATATAATAAATGCAGACAAGACTAGGAAATGGAAGAAATGATAATTTCTTTGCCTGGGCTAAGTTGATATGAAGTGGGCATTCATCTGAAGTTAGATTTTCAGAACTCCCAAATATATGCAAAAAAAAAATTTGTAACTGCCAGAGTTTCCCAGAAAACAGAAAGAATATGAATCTAAGTCCAACCATCACGGATACAGTCAAATTCATGTCAAGTTCTACATAGAAGATATGTTTTATGACATGCTAATTGTATAAAACACACGGAAACTTTTGCTTATTATTTCTGTTCCACAACAATTATGTTTTATTATTATCCTTTGCAAATAGCTTTTTTCCTGCATTTTTGTTCTTGTGAAAAGGATTTTAAATAAGTGTTTTTAAAATCTTTATACATTTCAAAAGTTCTTTTGTGCCTTTGTATACATACGCTACTAAATATAACTTTACTTGAAATCAATTTATTTTCCTATATTTTTCCTTGCTTTGTTAAAGGCAATATGTTGGGTTTTTTTATGTTAAGTTTAAAATTTTTCTTTATTATTTTTCTTTTTTACAAATGCATTTATATTATCTCACATATGTACAATAAACTGATTATACCAAGAAGAATCATGAAACAATCATAATTACATAAACGTTACATTCAAAGTGTTTTGGCTATTTGTATTTAATAACCATGAAGAAATCATCTTATCATGAAGGGGTATTGGAATTTGCCAAAGGCTGTTTCAGCATCTAATGAGATGTTTATGTGTTGCTTTTTTTAACCTGATGATTAAAACTTTATTTCAGTAACATTCTTTTTGTTTTCTTTTTAAAATTTTTTATTTACTTTTTATTTACTTTTTATTTTTCACATATACATTTATATTATTTCTGATTTTTCAGTTGAGGTTTTAAAGACTTTTCTTGGTTTCCATTGCCTCAGTTCATTTTGAATCCAATGAACCTTGATTAATAACCTTTGATGTTTTGAACATATATTGACATCTGAAGGCTGACGAGCACTTAGTACTTGGTCTTATGAAGTCCCTTCAATGAAATTTTGATTAACTTCCTCAGATATTTAGAATTAAATATTTAATATTTAAAATACTAGACTTCTGTCCCAGTTTCCATGTCCCCTGGAGGGGGAGACCTGGTGGCACTTAGAGGAAGGACAGCAGGTCACCGAGAAGAGACTTGATACCCTATGAGCATATACAGGGGGAGGAAATCCCTCTCAGGAACAGTCATAGGGGAGGGGAGTAAGGGGAAAATGGGAGGGAGGGGAGAATGGGAGGATACAAGGGATGGGATAACCATAGAGATGTAACAAGAATAAATTAATTTAAAAAAATTAAAAAAAATACTAGGCTTACATACATGAACACTCAAGTAAACCTCTTTGGTTTATAGTGTAATGATCTTTGATTTTTTCAATATTTAAATAATAAACTGTGGTAAATATATCCCCTTATTTCAAGTATGTCGTCTTAGCAAAAGATACTATATAACATCAAAGGTAAGGTAACAGAAAAATATTTGAGAAAGGAGGAAGATATCTGCCTATCAATAGATACTCTTTGGATTCTTTTTATAAATCCATTCAATTGAATATGATAAGAAAATTAAACAATAAGTAAAAGAAATATGAAATAAAGCATCAAACAAAACCTAAATGTTCAACTTAAAATCACCCTAATTGTCACACACACACACACACACACACACACACACACACACACACACACACAGCAGTTTAACTCATTAACATTGTGTAATATATATTCTGAAGAAACCTACAAAAAAGATTAGTGAACCATGTTACACGGTGTACTCTATTAGAAAAGTACAAGAGCCTCAACTAGTCATTTCCTCATGGTGAAGTATGCTTTATAGCCACTGAGGAGAGGAAAAATTATCTGTCTTCATAAGAGAATTCTTTACTCTTTGAACTATTTAAATTGTTGAAATTATTACCATTACATCCTCCCATGTTCATCTTATTTTATCTTATCACTAATATAAACTAAGACTTTTCACTGATCTATAGAAATAATATAAATATATGTAAAAAATAAAAATGTTTTAAAAAAGAAATCAATCTGTGTTTAAGAAGAAGAGAAAAAACAAAAAAGAAAAAGGCCTTTAAATAAAGCATTAATTTTTAGATCACAAAACATTAACTTAGGTTCAAAGCTTTCTGTTTAATAACTGCTTGAGTTTTATTGCAAAATAATAGAGTAGGTCTAAACTATTTTTAGCTCTAATTATATATCTAAAACCTAGAAATTAATTTTTACTGTACCATTATAAATAAGTATATATATATGTATATATATATCAATATAGGAGGAGATCCACAACACAGTGCTTATGTGCAAGAAAATAAACTACTGTTTATTTTGTTTTACCTTTTTTAACTTTTGTTTTATGTTTATGAACCTGTATGTACATCATGCCCATGGCTGCAGTCAATTCCCCTCTGGACTTAGAGGAGGCTGTGAGCTATGTATGGCTGGGAACTAAATCCTAATTCTCTCCATAAACAGTAAGGTCTCCCAAGTCCTCATGTATCTCACCATCTCCACCAGGATTCTAAATTATTAATGAATATCTTTTACAAATAAAAAATGCCTTAAAATTAAAAAAGAATTAAAAATTGAAGATGACATAGCACTTGTCATGCTATGTAACTGTTTATGTGGAAAATTTTTTTTCCTAGAAGTTTATCACTTGAATAGAAGTATATTAGTATCTTCCTAACACTTACATATTGCAAATTACGATTAATTCAGAACTATATTCTCTTAAACGGTAGCAATGCAATTCAATTACTTATTAAAATCAAAGACGATCACATCCAGTTGTACTTTTATTACCGTGTGGCAAAAGATGAATTATGCAAATTGCCTTCCAAACTCCTACCTTGCAATGTGAGTTGTATTACTACATTCTTCAAAATCAATTACGAAGATTTTAAAGAATTAGAGACAAAGAATTCAGAATAGTTTTTAAGGTGATAGATGTCAATATAAAATCAGCCATTGTTATTATATTGATATTTGAAATAACTTCCTTTCTTGGCTTATAAATCAGGGAAGTAATTGAAAGAAAGTCAGTAATCACAGTGGATAAACACCCGAAATGGAAACCCTAGAAACTGACAACCATGTGCAGTGTCTTGGAGCATCCCATTTGTTCCTCTAGCAAGGAGTTGTCTTGAATAAAGCAAAATTTATTGGTGCCCTAACCCAGCTGTTTCATCTGTCTGATCTCATATCCTTATACTAATAGCATGGTACTTTCATTAATCTTGTTTATAGTATGACATCTATTTATAAGAATGTTGCTTCCTAGCTTGCCATCTTTATAATTTGTCTTGTTTATATTGTATATCCTCTACCGTTTTGCTTTGTACTTTCCTTATGTAAAAAGTTATTTTTTGTTTTATTTTCCCTTATTTTCCTGCTGCACTATTTTACTAGTCCTCCTATAGTATTATTTGTTGTTTCTGAATTTTAAATACTTTCTCTAACATAGGAACCCTGAGTACTTATAATAGATAGTTATCATTCATGCAGTAATTTTGTATTTCACCAAATACTTGTATCTGAATGCTGCAACTCAGGGTTTCTACTTGAAGGGTTGAATGTAGTAATGGATAGGAACTATTCCTTACGTTTTCGACTCAGAGCTGAGGAGGAATGAAAACATATCAAATGTACTCATGATTAAACTAGTAATCCAAATGATTATAAACAGCTGAAAAAAGGTTCCAGTAAAGTATAATGGGGAGGAATGCACTCAAATATAATTTAGCTTCATCAAAGGAATTTTTTTTCACAGAAATTTTCTGGTTTTAGGTATCCTTGAAATAGTCAATTTGTAATTTCCAGGACCATCAGGATATAGAATTGAGGTTCAAGAAAACCACATGTGCAGAATTCACGTGTTGTGATATTACACTGTGTAAAATATAAGAAATTTTTTTAGCTAAAGTGTTGGATGAGGAGGAAGAGCTTAGATACAATTAAAACTTTAACAAAGCCTACTTAGTCATGGTAAATGATATTTTTGATGTGTTCTTGGATTCGGTTGAGAGTACTTTATTGAGTTTTTTTTTTTTTCATCAATGTTCATGAGACAAATTGGATCTGAAATTCTCTTTCTTTTTAGCCTTTCTGTGCTTTAGGTATCAAGGTGACTGTGGCCTCATAAAATAAGGTTGATAAGGTTCCTTCTGTTTCTTTTCTTTTCTTTTCTTTCTTTTTTTTCTTTTCTTTTCTTTTTTTTTTTTTTTTGGAATTGTTTAAAGTTAATTGTTGTTAGCTCTTCTTTGAAGGTCTGGTAGAATTCTGTGCTGAATTGATCAGGCTCTGGGCGTTTTTGATGACTGCCTCAATTTACTTACGGAATTTAGAAATATTTAATTTGTTTACCTGATCTTGACTCAATTTTGGTAGTTGGTATCTATCAAGAAAAGAATGAGATAAGTATAAACCTATATCACAGAGACAGTTAACTATCTTATGAGATACAAAGAAAATCAGTTAACTATTAGTAGGAGACAGTGAGTTACTTTTTTATACTGTGATAAAATAATGGGTATATATATATTTGAGGATAAAATAGGTCTTTTGGTTTGCAATTTAAAAAACTGCCCATGATGATGAGAAAGTATTAAATCTGGAGTATGAGACACCTGACTATCTCACATCCAGACTCGGGAAGCAGAGGGACATGAATTCTGATGCATTTATTTTTATTTTTTTAAATTTTGGATTCCAGCATCTGAGACTGGAATTACTATAATTAGGATGAGTTTTTAACCTCAGTGGATCTGTCCATACATGTCTGAAATTTTATTTCAAAAAAACCCTAAAGTCCAACAAGCTGATGATCAATAATAGCCACTGATTTCAACATATGCCACCTTGACACAAAGAGAAGGCCCATTTATGTAACAATATTCTGTTCCTGGTCCATAAAGGCTCACTTTTATCTTAGCATAACATTCACCTCAACCATGTCTAAATGCCTCTTAAGTTTAAAAGTTTGCAAAACTTGTTGAGAAATGAGTTCAAATTCATTCCTGTTACAAAATCAGTATATTAAATGTAAGATATTATACAATAAAAATAGATCTTACGTACTTCCAGTTCATAATAACACAAGTAAATATGACTCCAAACGTTAGGAACTATAGCACTCAAAGGAGACTGAACAGAAAAAATGACCAAAACTATGCAGCAAAGCTACAAAATACTTCAGGTTCATGGAGGGTACTCAGGGAATCTGCTTGTATCATCTTGAGACCAGTTGGATGGATTATCCCTCCTTCTTGTCCAGTGTTGTCACCTGAAACGAATTGACAATTTCTCTTGTTCGAGCCCTACTCCGTCTGAAGATTTAGGCAGATGTTGTCTCGAAATCCAACCACATTCGTCTTCATTCGGTCTCCTTGAAATTTAGGCAACGTGTCCTTAAATTTTCTAGCTTCATACGATTTCCTCTTAGGGCTTTCAAGCAGAAAATCCAACATTGACATACATTGTTTGAACTCTTCAGCTTCTAGAACAATGGGAAACTCATTGATACATTGTTTATCATTCATACCTGCAAACCCAGGAAAATTTAGTCTCTCATACTCAATTAATTATTAATGAAACGTCACTCAAAGATATTCAGGCATTTAACTCTCAGATGACTTTAAATTCCATCAAACTGACAAAGGAATGATAACAGAGAAATCAACAGTGGAATTTGCGAGAAAAGTTAAAATAAGTGGGTTAGACAGGAACTGAGGAATATGAAAGGAAAAAGTTGCAAATGATAGGTAAAATAACTATCACTAAGATTGGAAGAGAGATGTCAATATACCTTCATATTCGCTATCCCATAATAACTGATCACTGTTCATTTGCAACCCTGTGGTTCTGGAAATACAGATTACTTCCTCTGCTTCTTTTGTCATTTTGTGGATGTGTATACATTTATATGTGTCTATATGATACTTTGCATTCAGAGGCCAAAGAACAATTCTGGGTGCTATCCAGGACTTATTGGCTCATTTAGCCTCCTGGTAAGCCAATGGGCCTCAGGAATCTTCCTCTCTCTACTTACATGCACTGAGATTACAAGCGTACACTAACAAATTCAATATTTTCTATGTGTTTCTTTAGGGATCAAGCTAAGATTCTCAGCTTTCACATTCCCAACTGAGACCTCTTTTCAGTCTTCTCCTCTTTTCCTGATCTTTTATTATTTATTTATTTATTTATTTATTTATTTATTTATTTATTTATTTATTTCAATCTGGTTTTTTCAGACTTAAGTTCCTTGATTTATAAGAGGAAATAGTGAATGAAGACACTCAGAAAATCTTTTCTATAAGAGTCAGCCAAATAATTATGTTGTTTTTTTTATGCTGTCTTATATGTAGATACTCATAATGAAAATTAAGCTGTGCATCTTATTCAAAGTGAAAAGAACTTGTCACATCAGCACTGTGACTGTGAACCTCACAGACTTAGATCTTTACCACTATAGAGTGCCAGTGTCATCTCTGGACATTAATCACTCAGATTTCACTTCAAAAGATAAAATTGGACTTATGCTAGACTAAACAGCTATGTTATACATTTTTCTTCAAAATGAATAAGTTATGAGAGAATGTGCTTAGCTATAAAGAGAAGTTATTAACTTTTATGATAAAAGTTTTTAATGTGTTTAAATGTACCAAAACATAAAGGAAATGAATTTGTTTTTTAGAATAAATTTACAATTAGCTAAATGAAAATTTTCTATGCATATATGGAAGATAGACTGATGATAATGGGTAAACAGATGATAGGGAGACAGAGACATCTAAGGGGAGTATAGAAAATATGTCTTACTGAGAGAAAAGACACTTTCCTAATGGAACAGATGATGACATAATATCATTGAATAACAAAAGGCAAGTTTGCTTGATATGTAGAGGGTAATTCTCCATTTTTTTCTCTTCTATCCTCTCAGTGGATGTATTTAGCTATTTCATGTGGAACAATGGAAACATGGTGAGATGTTGCAGTTAAAATATTGCTTTTAAATGCTAACTGTTAAGTACAAATACAGGAATATTCCTACCAAAGAGTAAAGGAGTGAGACTACCGATGGACATCATGTATCAATCAGATATGTGGATTTCCTGTGGGATTGTAAGTGATGGTCTACAGTGTGTAATTATTTATATTTGTTTTGTTGTCAATAATCTGATGAATTTAAAAGGAAGGCTATGTTTCTGATAAGATGCTATCCCAAGATACAAATATTTACTGGTATGTTTACTTGAAAATAAAATCTGTTTACTATATTACTTTGTGGCACTACATGAACCAAAGGTGACATCCAATTTCCAATGTCATGACGTTTAAATTATGAGAAGAAATAAAACTAGGTCGTAGGCTGAAAGAATCATAAAAAATTAAAAGAATACATATTAAACCATATTGAATGATTCTTTCACATAATAAAATATGACAAAAAATTAAAAACCCTTATACTTAGGGACTAGGAACATATCATATAGTCTCTATGGCATATTTTATAATCAGAAAAATGTAACAAATACCTTGGCTGACTTTCCATTAATTATGTTGTGTAATAGAAAGTGGTTCATTGGCTGAGACAATGGTTTCAATTCTGAAATTATAACTTAAGCTTTGAGTGTAAGTGCTGGGTATACTATTTCTGAATTATTCTTTGTAATGTCAGCATCCCATGGAATATAAAGATCTTGGCTCATAAGAAAGGTCAGGGAAAATGAAGTAGGTTGTTACTTCGTAAGCCTTTAATAATTATAAATTGTGAACAGGTGCTTCACTTTATAGAGTAGGTTCATTTTTTTCATTAAGAAGCATACTGTCTTATCATTTATAACTACTAAAGGTAAAATAATGTTATTTGGGGTAAGGAAAATACTCAATACCTTTCATTTTTATATATAATGACAGAAGTTTTACAGATAAAGTAGTATTAAATGATACAAAGATTTCCATCTTGGAGATTTCAGTTGCATTTAAGATCCATGAGGCACACTCTGGCTGTAACTTAATATTATAGGTTTCATTCAATTGCTCACTGTATGGGATGCTTAAATTTCATTTCATTTGTTTTATCAGGGATGATAGAGTCTAGCTAATTAAGTTAACTGAGTCATTCTAAGACAGGTTATATTATAAAATACTGAATATTATTTTATAATACGTATGAAAATAAAAAGTCACCATCATTTAGAGATATGTATTTATGTATGTGTGTATGTATATATGTATGTATGTATGTATGTATGCATATAGAGAAATCATAGATAGATGATACATAAACTATGTTGCTAAAATTCTGATTTCCTAAAAAATCCATCTTCTCTAAGTGAGTAGTTATTTTTATACTTTTCAAAAATTAAAAACAATATATAGTTTAGGTACTATTAAGTCTCTATATTCACTCTGCCTTATACAAAACAGCGAACATGATTCAGAACAGGTTTTATTAGAAATCTAAATCTCATGCAGAACTGTAGGTGTACTATTGATTTTATTCTTGAGTTTTAATCATTTCCTCTTCAGATCACCCTTATACAAGATTAGTGAAGCAACTTGGGAAATCAACCTGCAGATTTTTCAAAACCTAGATATAGAACTACTATATGATACTTCTGTACAATTATTATGCTTAATTTTCAATAGCTAGAAATTTTAGTAAAGTTATTTGTCAACTGAATGGATAAGGAAAATGTACATATACAAAATGGCTTATTATTCAAGTGTTAAAAAATGGATCATGGGGTATTCCAAGATGGTAGCACCCATTGTGACCTGTCTAGGGAGCAGAGGACTGGAGGCTGCATAAACCACTAAAAAAGAAGGCCTTAGGGAAGATCAGAACCAGGTCCTCACCCCATCACAGCTGGACATCCCTAGGGTTTGAGAGTCACATGCTTTGTTCACCCTGCATTCCTGTGAATAGTCAAGCTTACAGTATGCCCCCTGGGGAACAGAGGATCAGCACAGTGAAACCTGGTTGGGAGAACTGAGTCAGATGTGGGCAACAAACCGTATTAGACATTATCCTGAAGAGGCCTGAGGTATTCTGAGCAGTTTAGACGTGGATTTCTCTCTTCCCTCCCCCTGCTTATTGGCTTGGCCCATCTAGGACACAGAGAATTAACAAACAAAGATGAGTCTTCTCGAGCCACAACAGGTTCCACCCCATTTTGAGAAGCTATTGGCCATGGATGAAGGTGAAAGAAGTGATACTTTATTGAGCACATGATAGGTGCTATCACCACAGAGACGTCTAATAGTGGCTGGCCACACACATATGAATAAGCAACGCTAATAACACTTACTGGGCTTTCAAAATTTAAATAAATGAAATGAAATTGAAGAAACATGTTGAGGGAAATATGGAGGACATGGAAAGAGTAAACAGAGATGCAAAAACTACATTTTGTGGAATACATGTATGATATTCTTAAATATAAAGAAAATCACAAAAAAGGAATTATGTCAGAAGTTTTTGCATGAGTAGAGAAAGGCACTTCTGACACCATGGGTTATGAAATGAAAATCTCAGAGCAAAGCATGGGCTATCTTCAGAGGAGTTGTTGACTATGTAGACCTCACTGGCATTCAAAAACAACACAAACTGTTTTAATTGTGCTTGACTGCCTGCCATAACTACATGTTAAGGCCCTGTTTCCAATGATGCTATTTACTTTTCATGTAGAAGACTGATAAATAAACCTACAAATGACAAGGAAATGCTTTTTCTATGAGCTATCTTATACAGTGCCAGAAGTGGTATGCAAGGTTCTGGAGCTAAAATACTTCTATGGTCTTATTTACTGATGGATCATATGGGCTGTAGTACTGGCCTGTGGGTAAAGCATTCCCATTGATTCAATAGTGGCATGATTGTTTTGTTGTAACCAATGACTTTCTGATTGGATCTGAGTCATGGTCCATAGAAATGACTTCATGACTTTTTACTGCACCCTAGATGAAAAACGTATGACTGGGATGATAAATCTCCCTACCGGAGAATCTGCTGTTTTTTGCTAAAATATCATACTTTAAATATTTTTATTCATATCCACATATTTGTGTTGCTTTTACCTCTGATCAGAGAAGTTTCATTTTGCAGTAGGTAGAAGCCAGTGCAGAGCTTCATATGGTATGAATAATTCAGCTATGAAGGTGCCATCTACAGAAACCTCCCACCACTCAAAGGTTAGGGAATTTCACTGCTTATTGGTTAAGGTAGAAAGAAACAGATATGGAGGAGAAGCACTAGAAAAAGTTGGGGAGGGTGCATAGCAATGTGTACATATAATCAATTGACATTTTATAAATGTATTTAACTTTTAAGTAATAAAATACTAAGCCAGATATGGTGGCACACATCTTTAAGTTCAGCACTCAAGAGGTAGAGGCAGGTGGATCTCTGTGAGTTCAAGACCAGCCTTGTCTAGAAAGAGTGTTCCAGGACAGCCAAGGATATTATACAGAGAAACCCTGTCTCAAACATCCCTCCCCTGCCCAAAAAGAATAAAATATTATTTAAAAACACACTGATTTGTCCATATTCACTAATTTTTTTCACTCACTATCATCCATACTTTACTTATACACTATTTATGGGGAATGACATATATTAGTGGCTGCATTAATAAATCAACATTTATGACTTTTTTATACTAGACTAAAAACTTCTATCAAAGATTTTCTAAAAGACTTATTATGATTGCTTAATTATTTTCCTATTATACAATAGTGCTAGTCAAAGAGTAAACATAAAAACAAAACCATTATTCAAGTTAGGGATAGAGTGCATTAAAATTTTACAAATTATAAAATCCCAGGGCAGCAAAGACCAGACCAGTTGCTGGATGTTACATAAATAAGTGTTGAATTTTCATAGAAGGTTATGAGTTTGACCCCAGCTATTGATACAATGAGTCGGGAAATTGGCAAACACCTCAACATTCTAGAGTATTATGGGAAATTCTCCCACTGGTGTCAGTTTCTTTCAGCACTGGGTTAGGAGGTTCTCACAAGCTGGCCTGGAAATGACATCTATCTCATTTCCTTCCATTGTGACCAAAGAGCTATGGTCTATCCTATCTTGCCGATCTTGCCTAGAAGCTCCTCAATGGCATAATCTCAGTATCACCAGGAACACACTCTGGGAAGAAGAATTGTTAAGCCTCTGTAGATTAAGTGAATAAATGTAAGTGGACACCTCACTTAAGGTGGTAAAAAAATTACAAAGTACAATCTTCTCCTTTTTCAACTCAAAAATTCCTTGTTGCTTGGCTAAACTTCTAAATTAAATCTCAACAATTTACATCATCTTTCACTTCAGGCTTCAAATGTTGCAACTATATTCCTCTAAGTGGAAATTAACCTCTTTCCTAAAAACAGCTGTTGCGTTTGAGAATATTCATTTGTCTCCTAACTCAATCACAATCCTGTGTAATAATTTGAAAACATTTTATTAAAGTTATAAAAGTATGACTTAGGTGTGAATTATGCGCATAAATAAAACATGTAAAACAAAATCTGATGAAATAAGTAGAATGTATGAAAAAATAAAAGCTGGTTAAATAAGTAGAATTTATGAAAATGAATTAATTATATATAGATAGATATAGATAGATAGATAGATAATAGATAGATAGATAGATGTAAATAAACAAGGAGGGAATTATGGGTGTCCATCATTTTTTATGTAATTAAGCTTGTGGTAACTTTACATATTGAATTTTTTATTTACTATTCATTCTAATCCACTCTCTATTAGCCAACTCCTCAGTGGATTGTAATTTTGTATATGATCAAACCATAACTTGCACAAGAAAATTCTTAATTTTTATTGCTTCTGGATTTGCTTACTTCCATCCTTCATTACTGGTTACTTCTAATTGGAAAAAAAAAAAAAAAGCTTGATTTTTCTTAGAGCCAAGGTACTATTTTGATACTTTCTCTGGGTGAGTCACTGGCAAGGTATTAAGAAGCCTACAAGGTTCAAGGTCAGCCTCCTCATCCAATTGAAGAGAACTTCTATTTTTCTCATTTGTGGGAAGGTTTACTTTTTTTTTTTCAAGTTTAGTTTTACTTTTAAGTGTGTGTGTGTGTGTGTGTGTGTGTGTCTGTGTGTGTGTGTGTGTAAGCCACATGTGTGACTGCTTGAGGAGGTCAAAAAGGTGTTGAATTCCCTACAGCCATCAGGTATGGATGTACCTGAACTCTGGTCCTCTGGAAGAACAGCAAGAGCTCTTAAAATTTCTCCAGCCCCAAGGTCAAGCAGTCTTGCCCCACATCACATTCTGAAGAGTTGTGTACCCAGACCATGTCACCACCACTAAGTTCTCCCTGTGAACAATTGGAGTCTGGAAATCATTCATGTGCAGGTGGTAACTGAAGCTTGCTGAAGGCTGAGTTCAATGCCAGTAAGGAAATCAGAAGAAATGGATCTCATTTGACATACTGTGTGACCTTGAGTCAGTCGCTTCACCTCTCTGGGTTTATCTTGGTAGCTTGCTCTCCAGAGTCCCGATAGCCATTTCGGGGAGTGAGGACTCCGCAGGAAGACTTCCAAAGATAGCAGCCGCGCCGAGGGTTGGCCAACTCCAGGGAGAGTCGCAGAGGCCTGGGCACGCGAGGCAGTGCGGACCTGTGGGGCCACACCGGCACCCGGTTCAATGCAAAGGAAGGTTTGTTTTTTAAATTAGACAATTTACAGTGACAGCTTACAAGTGTTAGGGGCATATAAAGAAGTTATTAGTTTATGGGTGTCTTTCTTCTGGAAAACGTGAACCTCCAAAGCACAAGAAAACATCCTTGTCAAGTTATTTTACTTAATCAAATTGGAAGATGCTCACGTTGCTCATTAAGTAACGTGCTCAACTGCCAGAGATCAGGAGGGACCTTACTTAGGGTCCAATAGTTAACTCTGTCTTATTAGAATTAAAACATCACTGTGTGTGTGTCAGCTCCACTCTTGTTCTGTGTCATTTTTACGACTTCGTTGCTTGATCTTAGGAGAATACAGTTTCATAAAATGTCCCACTCAGGGATGACTATTTTAGTCTCACTTTTTCTGTGGTATGTCCAGTTGTGGGTCTCTGTATTCATTGCCATCTACCATAAGCAGAAGCTTCTTTTATGAGAATTGAGATATTCTTTACTCTATGGATATGATAGGTCTTCAGCTGTTTGTTTAATATTGTTTCTATTTAAAATAATAATAGTAGTCGGCTCTCTCCTAGGGTTTATTATGTCTCACTATGGGTGCCAGGCATGAGGTTCAGCTTGTAGAGATGACCTTAAGCTCACCAGAAGCTTGTCAGTTATTCCCATGAGATTGTAGTTAATATTGCATTGGTGAGCATGTCTTGCCATGGCATTCATTACTGTCGCTCACAGGGCTCAATAAACATTTCTCAAGAATTATTATAGATCCAGACAGGAGGATACACAGCCAAAATACACACACCTGTTGAGAAATGGCTGAATAAACTTAAATTCAAGACAGTGAGTTTGAAACTGTTGCTGGACTTAAGCCTTATGAGAATCTGCATTAAAAAAAAAAAAAAACAAATAGAAACAAAGAATTACTGCACAGTAATGAAGTTATAATAGAGTGTTTCTATTCCCATAGTTTCAAAGTAAGAGACAAACCACCGTTTTTTTTTCCAAAAAAAAAAAAATGTGACTCAATTGAGTCACAAATAAAAAGACCTAGATAAAAAGTTATTTTGTATTTATCTTTAACCTGTTTCAATCTCCTCCTGCTTCTCAGAGTTTGATAATTATGTACTAAAATGTGACACAACACTTAGTATTTTTTACCAGAACAACAAACACATTACAATTTGTTTACTAATGAATTTTTAAATAGCATCCTGCCACCCATCGTTTTTGAAGAAACTATGACACATGCCGAGCATTAAGGACACACTGAGAAATGATGTAAAATGGCAAGACACTGGCTTAGCTTTAGCTTATCTCCCAGCTCAGGCACACATGTTTTGCCTTACAAACTATTTAATAATTTAGCCAATAGTTAGATTAGTAATTCACCCATTACTGCTTTTTCCCAGGGGGGAAAAACAGAACCATGAAGATCATAGCAAATTGTCAATAGCCCATTTATGTTTCACTTTAAATTTGCAGGGACACAAAGTCTATTGTTAAGCCTTCTTTATTGTTCTGTTACAAGAATTGAAATGAAGGAAAGAATGAATTGCTTGTATGAGTAAATTTCACTGATTGAGAATAAATGTAGCTGGGCAGTGGTGGCGCACGCATTTAATCCCAGCACTCGGGAGGCAGGCGGATCACTGTGAGTTCGAAGCCAGCCTGGTCTACAAAGGGAGTCCATGACAGTCAAGAATACACAGAGAAACTCTGTCTCAAAAAACAAAAAGAAAAAAAAGAGAGAATAAATATATTCCTAATATGAAATACCAACTTAAATGTATGCATTACCTTTTTAATAATTAACTTTTTAATTATAGAAAAATTGGTTTGATCCAATGATTTCGTCTTAGTGATTCTACCACTGGAAAAATTAAATGACTCAGATCCATGTAGTTCAATGCCTGTGAGACAGCCAAGATGATTTTTCTATTACACTGACATATTGTCAATGTCTTTATATCTAAGGAACCTGGGACAGCTGTGGAGTTATGGATTTATTCTATATATATCAACAGGATTTCACCTTCAGTTATACTGGAGATCCACTAAGTCAGGATTCAATTCTTTTTTTTTTTTTTTTGTCCAAGTTATTTTATTTTATTTTATTTTATTTTTTATTAATTTATTCATATTACATCTCAATTGTTAGCCCATCCCTTGTATCCTTCCTTTCTTTCCTCCCTCCCGCTTCCCCCGCTACTCCCTTCCCCTATGTCTGTGACTGAGGGGGACCTCCTCCCCCTGTATATGCTCATAGGGTATCGAGTCTCTTCTTGGTGACCTATTATCCTTCCTCTGAGTGCCACCAGGCCTCCCCATCCAAGGGACATGGTCCAATATGGGGCACCAGAGTTTGTGTGAAAGTCAGATCTCCTTCTCCACTTAACGGTGGAGAATGTCCTGTCCATCGGCTAGACTGGGTAGGGATTCGAAGTTTACTGCCAATATTTTCCTTGGCTGGTGCCATAGTTTGAGGAGGACCCCAGGGCCCAGACCTGCCTGTAGTTTTCCAGGACCCTCTGGATCCTTCTATTTCCTCATTCTCCCAGGCTTCTCACACCTAGAGTCTCAATAGGATGTCCTCCCCTCTGACTCACTTTCCTGGTAGGTAAAGTTTTTCATGGGGGCGTACCCCTTGGACTAGTGTCTCGATATAAGTGAGTATATACCATTTGGCTCTTTTTGCTTCTGGGTGAACTCACTTATTATGATAGTTTCTAGTTCAATCCATTTGTCCACAAATTTCGGAAATTCCTTGTTTTTAATAGCTGAGTAGTATTCCATACTATAAATATACCACAGTTTCTTTATCCATTCTTCTACTGAGGGACACGTAGGCTGTTTCCATGTTCTGGCTATTATGAATAAGGTAGCTATGAACATGGTTGAGCATATATGTCCCTGTTGTGTGGTAGTGCATCTTCTGGGTATATTCCAAGGAGTGGAATAGCTGGGTCTTGAGGAAGCCCTATTCCCAGTTTTTTGAGAAAGCGTCAGATAGATTTCCAAAGTGGCTGTACTAGTTGGCATTCCCACCAGCAATGAAGGAGTGTTCCTCTCTCTCCACATCCTCGCCAGCATGTGGTGTCAGTTGAGTTATTGATGTTAGCTATTCTGATGGGTGTAATATGGAATCTCAGTGTCATTTTGATTTGCATTTCTCTGATGACTAAGGAGGTCAAGCATTTCTTTAAGTGTTTCTCCGCCATTTGATATTCCTCTGTTGAGAATTCTCTGTTTAGTTCTGAGCCCCATTTCTCTATTGGGTTATTTGGTTTGGTAGTGTTTAATTTCTTGAGTTCTTTATATATTTTGGATATTAGACCTTTGTCAGATGAAAGGTTGGTGAAGATCTTTTCCCAGTCTGTAGGCTGTTGCTTTGTTCTTTTGACAGTGTCACCTGCCTTACAGAAGCTTCTCAGCTTCATGAGGTACCATTTATTAATTGTTGATGTTAAGGCCTGGGCTGTTGGTGTTCTGTTCAGGAAGTTGTCTCCTGTACCTATGTTTTCCAGAGTCTTCCCCACTTTTTCCTCTAATGTCTCTGGTTTTAGGTTGAGGTCTTTAATCCACTTGGACTTGATTTTTGTGCATGGTGACAAATAGGGGTCTAATTGCATTTTTCTACATGTAGACATCCAGTTAGACCAGCACCATTTGTTGAAGATGCTGTCGTTTTTCCATTGAATGGATTTGGCTTCTTTGTCAAAAATCAAGTGACCAAATGTGTGTGGATTCATCTCTGGGTCTTCAGTTCGATTCCATTGATCCACTAGCCTATTGCTGTGCCAGTACCATGCTGTTTTAATTACTGTTGCTCTATAGTACAGCTTGAGATCAGGTATGGAGATTCCTCCAGAGGATCTTTTATTGTATAGGATTGTTTTTGCTATTCTGGGCTTTTTGTTTCTCCATATGAAGTTGAGAATTGTTCTTTCAATATCTTCAAAATATTTTGTAGGAATTCTGATAGGGATTGCATTGAATCTGTAAATTGCTTTTGGTAAGATGGCCATTTTTACTATGTTAATTCTCCCAATCCATGAACAAGGTAGATCCCACCATCTTCTGATGTCATTTTCAATCTCTTTCTTCAGAGATTTTAAGTTTTTTCAAATAAGTCCTTCACTTTCTTGGTTAGGGTTATTCCTAGATATTTTATATTGCTTGTTGCTATCGTGAAGGGAGTAATTTTCCTAATTTCTTCCTCTACCTGTTTGTCATTTGTATATAGGAAAGCTACTGACTTTTTTGAGTTTATTTTATACAGGATTCAATCCTTGTTGTAGCATGCATTGACTTATTGAATTGGACTTTGATAAAATATTATAGGGGGCATATTTTTATCATTGTAGTGTCAATGTCTAGAGATATTTAGAAAAAGAAGACTTATTATTTACCCAATATGAGTTAATAAACTTATTTAATTAAATGTTCATTTCTCTTTATTTTTACTTTTTAAATACAATCTGGGGGGGAGGTGGTGCAAGAAAGCTGCATGCTGCTTAATCTATAGGGAAGCGACCACAATGCTAACTGGACCCATGGACCGCAGGAGCTGGGCATAACTGGTTGAGAGAGCTCCACACAGTACGGACCACGGATGAGTCAGACCACCCGTCATCCAGAACCCCAGGAAAGACTACAGACCAGTTTCCAGTGCCTGGACAGGACCCAGGCTGTGACTAGCTATGAACAGCGGCCTTGCTAACTCAGTACTTGGAACTGAAATTGCGGCAGGGATGCTTCAAACCTCTTGGTCTTGGAAAAGCCTTGGGAAATGGTTGGATTGGAGTCTCAGACCTGCTCCACTTGTCCCACACCAGTCCACAGAGAGCCCATGTGCTATATGGGCACCAGTCGGCTGAAGGTACAGTCCTGAACCCTTGCACTCTGAGAAGGAAACGAGGAGTCCTTGCTTGGCAGGCAAACTCAGCACTTGGGACTGAAATGGCAGTGGGGGTGCTTCAAACCTCCTGGACTATGGGAAATGGGTGGATTGGGGCTTGAGCCACCAGCCAACTAGCCCCTCGCCATTCCCCAGAAAGCCCAGGTCCACAAGGGTGCCCAGATGGCCCTGAGTACCTTCCCCAGCTCATGCATGCTCTAAGAAGGAGACTCTACAGATGGCTATCCAGTACCCAGAGCCTGGTTAGGACCCAGCCTGCAAGCTGCTGAAACCAGGGATACATGTCCACAGCAGTGCAATCTGAGACCAGAGATTCTGCCAGGAGTCAAGGACTGCAGCAGCCCTCTGAGCAGAGCTGGTCAGAAGCCAAATGGCTTGCCCCAGAGGACTACGCTGGAATAACTGGTCACAATGGACCAAGCCTAGCCATACTCCATAGCCTAGTTGGGATTCTCTCACTCTTGGGAGTGGCTGGGCAGGTCAGAGGAGATCTAGCAAAAATCTAGCCAACCGAAAACAATCAAAAGGCAGTACTGCTCCTTATCAGGTAGAACCTAGGCCCCACTACCTGGTTCCAGCAGGCAGAAACCTAAACAACTTCTAGAAGCCAACAAGGATTCAGGTACTCTAGGGTGATCTGAACCTAGGATGCAAAGCCCCATGGCCCGGGGACAGCGTATTCAAAGCCCAGCCAAAGATAGGAAAACCGGCTCTATAACACTACCTCAAACCAATACTGGAGCTGCAGAGCACCGGCACCTACCTCGGCTGACCCAGTGGGGGAGCCCAGGGTGTGGGGCAAAGTTTTCAGGAGCCAAAACCAGGCCACCTGCCTGTCCTAGGAAAGAGTTCCCTGACCACCTCGGGCAAAGGACCTTGACCTACAATTACTCACCAACAAACTGCACTCAAAGACCAGTGAAGGACTCCAGAAGATACCGCCCAACATCAGACACAGTAAGATGACTAAGGGGGAACCCACATTTGTAAAAGAACTATTAACAATGCTTAACCCACACATCGATCCCCACACATATATAGTGAGGGACTACAACAGCCAACTTGCACCGAAGGATAGCTCATTGAAATAGAGACTAAGTCGAGAAATAATGACATTATCCATTGTCATGAATCAAATGGATCTAACATATATCTACAGAACATTTCACCCAAACACAAAGGATTATACCTTCTCAATACTCCATGGAACCTTCTCCAAAATTGTTCACATAGTCGGTCAAAAGAGCAAGCCTAACAGACACAAGAAGATTGAAATAATACCTTGTATCCTATCAGATTACCATGGTCTAAGGCTGGACTTCAACAACAACACACATAACAAAAAGCTGACACACACATGGAAACTAAACAACTCTCTACTTAATGTCACCTGGGTCAGGGAAGAAATAAAGAAAGATATTAAGAGCTTCCTGAAATTCAATGAAAATGAAGAAACAAAATACACAAATTTGTGGGACACATTGAAAGCAGTGCTAAGAGAAAAATTCATAGCTCTAAGTGCCTTTATAAAGAAATTAGAAACATCCCACATAAGCAACTTAACGACCCATCAGGAAGCCATGGGGGAAAAAAGAAGCAAAAACAACCAAGAGGAGTAGATGTCTGGAAATAATCAAATTCAGGGCTGAAATCAATAAATTAGAAACAAAGAGAACAGTTGAAAGGAGCTGGTTTTGCAAGAAAATCAACAAAATAGACAAACTTTTAGCCAAACTAACTAAATTAATTAAATAAAAAAACATAAAAAATATAATCTTGAATGTTATGTATTAAAAACGATAGTGTTTATGAAAAACCATTGCTTTCCTTAAATGTATTTCTTCATTTGTTCAATATAGATATGTGAATATGTGAACCTGTTATGTTTGTAAGAAGCTATATAAAAACAAAGGAAATAACACAATAAACAACTATTTAAAATTGTAATATAACAGTACTAAATGAGTTCTACTTGTAATAACAATATTTAAATATTAGTAATGGCCAGATATGTTTTTAAAAAATATCTATAGCATTATGCATTTCATTGGGAATCAGGATCAAAGTAAAAAAAATACCACATACTAAGAACAGGAAATAAGTCCAGGCATAAATATTCACTATAAAAGGATTGGCAAAAGTTTTCTATGAAACTAGGTAATATTTGGTTTTGTCAGACAGTCTCTATAACAAATATTTAGATATGCTATTAAAGCACAAAATTATTCATCAAGGTTACTAAAATGTGTGGATGTTGCTTTCTTCCAAAAATCATTATTCACAATATCACATGTTGGATTTGAATTGGTTTTCAAACAGTGCTTTCCAATCCTTGAGTATTCTCAGGCAGTGTAAAGTGTAAACAAGTTTGACATATAAGGAAAATCCAAGAAACTAGAGTGATTACATTCATCCCTTAGATGAAAAGAGGTCTGAAAGAAGGGGAATTGAAGAAGGCTTAAATCATATAAGACAGCTCTCCAGGACATGATTAGATCATAGTTGAGGAACATGAAAGTTTCACGTATTCAGACACAAGCCCTTGCTGTACAGTCCCTCACAGCATTTTGCATTTGTTGTTCTCTGCTTTTTGTATGGCCCCCATTATTTCTTTATTCAGTGAGATTTCAGCAACCTTGGAATATTAAGAAACTTGTAAAGCTCCAGTGACCAGAGCAAATCTTCTATATTACTTTTGTGAGTAGTTTTGACCTATTCAGTTCACTCTCTGCCTTTATACAGAAAGATGAAGGCCACATAGAGCTGGGTAACTCTGAGATGAAGGTGGAGATTTGATTATGTCTTATAGATAGATTCAATAGAGTTAGGAAGGGTGGAGTGTATGGAGTAAGGAAAAATCTGGGATCATGTATCAGTGTGGTCTGATGTTTGTGTTGAGTTTTATAATAGGTATGTGTCAGATTTGATGACTTTTAAAACAATGACAATCAAGATCTCTGTTCCGATCTATTCTGTATAAATAAATACTTAATTTCATGTTTCCTCTTCAGCACTCAAATTTATACTGCTTATGCAAACAAATCCAATACCCATAATCAGAAAAAATAGTATGACTCTACAAGGAGAGAACGATGAAAAAGTATTATTAAAATAGAAAATTCCTTCAGTGAAATTCCCAATTTAATATTTACTCAAATTTTAGAGGCATTTATGTATATATCAACATGTACACACACTCTGTGTAGTTTGCTGAAATAGAAATGTTTAGTTTTTGTTTGGTTTTGTTTGTTTTGCTTTCTTTTTCTTTCTGTTTGTTTCTTTGTGTGTTTGTTCTCTCTCTCTCTCTCTCTCTCTCTCTCTCTCTCTCTCTCTCTCTCT
>OU015742.1:187770751-187821705 GCA_907169655.1 Acomys percivali
TCTCTCTCTCTCTCTCTCTCTCTCTCTCTCTCTCTCTCTCTCTCTCTCTCTCTCTTTCTCTCTCTGTTGAGACAGGGTCTTTCTGTGTTAGCCTTGCCTGTCCTGGACTCGCTTTGTAGACCAGGCTGGCCTCAAGCTCACAGTGATCTGCCTGCCTCTGCCTCCTGAGTGCTGGGATTAAAGGCGTGCACCACCACACCTGGCGTTTTCTTTCTCTCTTTCTGTATTCTTACAGATTTATTTAATCATGGTCTCTCTATTTAGTCTTTAGCTCTCCTGGAGTTTTCTCTGCGGAACAGGATGGCCTAGAATTTATAGCTATCTTGCCTGTGCCTCTGTCCCTGCTCCTGCTCCTGCCCCTGCCCTTGCCTCTGCTTCCTTAGTGCGGAGATTACTGGAATATGCTCTCTGTTCTGAGCTGGTCATCATTTCTTGTCTGTAACACTAGCTTTGCTGCATAGAGAGAGAGGTAAATAATTCATGTACCATCTCTTGAGTCAAAAATAAAGTTTCCTTGGTGGCCATCCTAGCTAAAATTATGTGGTTGCACTATACACCATCTTATGGCCTCCACATGCACATACATTAGCCCATTCCCATGCTCACATCCCTCATTAAAAACACAAGGTACTGTAATGAGAAAAACAATGGTCTTAGAGGTGTTATAGTTAGATATTGCATATTGATACCACCATGAGGCCAGTGATGACACTAAATAAAGATGTGCATTTCCTCATTCTTTTATTTTCTCCTTCTTTTCCTCTTCTTCTTGCTTTCTATATTCACAGTGAAATTTGTAATTTTTATTGAAAGCTTCTCTGGGAATATTTTATTTTTAAACTTCACCTTACTCTTATTAGATTCTAGAAGTCCTGACTTTAATTAATACAGAATGAATTTCTCATCACGGTTCAGGGACCCTTCAGATCAGTCCTGCCTCTAATTGATGAAGTATCACACTAAGTTCAATATAGCACTCAGTACTTCAAATAATAGATGAAGCATACTAATTTATATTATAGATACCATTTTGAGATAGGTTCTTAATATCTATTTTAAAAATAATGTGGAGAGCACTTTCCTCATTTATTTCTTTTTGACTAATATCTCCAAAGCTCTGGTCTTTCTTAAAATAGAATCATTTAGTTTTTCTAACATTGGATAGACTAAGAACTTGTTTCACTCTGAATGACTGATGTAATTATATGTACTACCTGAATACTTGGGCTTTGATTTGTATTTTCCAGAGCAGAAATTTTTTGCATTAATTAATATATATATCATTACTTAAATGTTTAAGATCCTCCATTTCTCCTACATATTCTTTAACTTTACATTGTTTGTCTAATTTTCGTTAAGGGTTTACTTCCTCTCTTAGTTCTATTGATGTAAAACCTGGGGTGATTCCCACTTGTAAAGAGTAGAATTTCTGCAACGGAGACCTTATTAAGGTATTGCTCTACACAAACCTTTTACTTTAACTACTTCTAGTAAATTGCACCGAGCCTAGCCTCATTTATAATATATCTCTAATGTCACTTCCAGTGAGCTTCCCACATGTTCACTTGAAGATCTTAAACTTGTCTAGGACACTGCTAAGTCTGGATATTTATAATTCCTATCTGAAGTTTTGGAACATGCATGGTTTACATATTTCCGTTGTTAAACATAATCATTTTCATTTATATATGACTTGTTTCTTAATGTAAGCTGTATTAGAGTAGGATATTTTGTTTCTTTTCTTCCACTTAAAACAGTCCTCATTTTAGTTCTGACTGAAAAGAAAATATAGGAAGGTAGGAGTTCTGGGAATAAGAAGAAAGAATCAAAGAGAAATCATAATTGTATCTGAGAAACATGGTTTTATTATTTATATTTCAAACTATTACCAAAGGCCCATTTACCAAAAATATGGTCCCTACATTGTCTTTATTAGGAAGCAATAGATATTTTAAGAGGTGGGATCTAGTTGGACATTTTTTTATTTTTATTTTTTATTTTTATTTTTTTAATTATTTTTATTTTTTATTAATTTATTCTTGTATGGCGGCATATCTGCCAATTCCTTCTGTTTTCTTTCAAATTGTAGGCACTAAGTGGATGACTTTGCTACATGAAGTGCCTTCCTAAGATGTACTGCCATCATCAGGAGCCTGAAAATAATTCATGTACCATCTCTTGAGTCAAAAATAAAGTTTTTTCTTATGTCTTAGATTTATACCAAGCATTTCTACTTGGGAAAGTTCACTAATTCACTCAGTGAATGACAATGGTATTTATGGCAATGGGCCAAGCATATTTTGGTAGAGAATCAGCAGTTCAGTGCTGACAGGCTGAGTTTGAGATATCTAAGTGTTTTGTGGTGCAGTATGAATCTAGAGTTTAAGTGAAGGATGAAGAAGGACCTATGAATGTGAAATTACTAGGCATGTGTGGAGAAAAAAAAATCACACAGCATAACAGAGTCTCAACTAAGAATCAATTGAAATGTAAGGGACCTAGAGCAAGATTTTCTGATTTCTAAAGCAAATAAATGAATGCACTGCCCTGAGGACATGGGAGCTGGTGAGCTGGCCCTGCCATGATGACATGGGAGCGGGTGAGACATCCCTGCCCTGAGGACAGTGAGTGGGTGCATGGACCCTGCCCTGAAGACACCGGAGCAGGAGAGCTGTGCCTCCCCTGAGGATACAGGAGTGGGTGAGCTGGCCCTGCCCTAGGAACAGGGAGCGGGATAGTGGGCTCTTCCCTGATGACATGAGAGCAGGAGAGTTGGCCCTTCTCTTAGGACACAGGAGAAGGAGAGCAGGCCCTGTTGTGATGACATGGGAGCAGGAGAGTGGGCCCTGCCCCAAGGAAAAGAGAGAGGGACCTGATCCAGGGCTCTGAATGGACCTCATCTCAACATCTACCCCATGCTGGAACACATGAAGGGGCCGGACCAGCAGATTCAAAGACTAAGAATCTCCTTGACACATAGCAACAATGGGATATCCGACAGCAGTCCTAGTGAGGATCAGGTAACAATAGTGTAGGCCTCAAACCAGATCCATGACTCATAACGATGAACATTTGAAAGCAAACATGTGGAGAAAAGGCTATACTGCATGATACACTGTGGTTTCTGTGATAAGATTTTTTTGTCTGTTTTATTTTACTTGGGGGAAGAGAAGGATTTTGGTGCATGACATGTAAATCACAGATATTCAATAAAAGTAAAAATAAAAAATATATAAAAAATAAATAAATGAACAAATTTAGGTGAAAATAAAGGAGTCTACTAGGTGACACTTTCTTACTACGTTCTATTCACACAAATATTTCTTGTATTTTTCTTCTTGTTACATGGTTGTCATCGTGATTCAAACTTGTAGTAGACTATGTACTATCCCAAATTGAGCTTTTGACTAGGTCGGAGTCTTTTGAAAAAGTTATCCAAGCACTTTATCAGTACTAACATGAACATGAGCTACCATTTTGAACTGCTGCTGATTTTATTTAATCTCCTTCTTCCACAGGGGACAGTAACATTTTTCTAAGTAATCCTACATAATCTCGATGAGATGATACATTAGAAATTCTTAGGTCATTTATAAAGCTCACTACCAATGCTATGATTCCCTGCTAACTTTGGAGGCAGTGAGGAAAGATGAAGAAATAAAAATGATGAGATTTGGTTTGTTGGTGTTTTGATTTAAAATGAATCACTGACTGTGTTTAATTTCTGTTCCTCTTCCATAACATGAGTTTTCAACTTTGCTACTCATAAGTTTAAGTCTTATAAAGTGCTTCCTGCTGAAATGCCATGCTGACTGGAATTCAGCAGCAAATAAATATTGCTGTCCTCACTAATTTGAAACAGTGTGAGTTTTAAACCTCTAGCTGTGGGAGATTTATTAAGATTACAGATTTCATCGCCATCCCTTCAGTCCATCAAGATAGGTCAAAGCTGTGTAAACTATTTTTTTTTTTAACCAACAGCAATTTTCAGTCTTTAAGACTCTGCCTTTGGAGCGAATATCAATGTTAAAAGCAAAAGTTGGAAGTAAATAAAACACATATCCACTCATCTTTGTAAATATTTTATCCTGAGTTGAATGGAATAAAGAATTGATTATTTAATTTAATTATAAATCTGTGATCTTAAAGTAACTTCACAAACAAAAAGACATACCTTTCATATTTCAAATTATTATGTTTGTTTTTTAAATCAGTTCACTACACATGTAATGTTAAAATAAAATAGATAATTTTACAATTCACACCAAGATGGTAAACATTGAAAACACTATGTTTTTTTTCCAGCTTTTGTAGGTTTCAAAATATAAATTAAATGAGTTGTCTAAATTATTGTATTTACTTATTAAAACAAATTGGCGTCTCATAAATAATTAAGTGGATAATAACTCAAAATCTCCCTCTGTATTTCTGGTTCATTAATATTCATGAAAACATGTTCTATATATACTTTAATATTTAGGTAACGTATAGAATTATCTTTGGTGAAAAATTCTGGAATATGTACAGCAATACAGTTTATGTAACATGAATCAATACTTGAAATTGGTACTGTCTTACTGTATAGACTCTGATGAAAATTCAGATGAGTGCTTGCTCTTTCAGTTGGTATACTCAGTAAATAAAATGTTTAAGCAAACTGGATCATTATATAACAAAAAATTTAAAGACATTACTGTTGTGTTATCTGAAAATTTGTAATGAATATTTTAAAATATTCAGTAAAATATTCATTCAATTAAAAATTTTCATTCAATAAAAATACCTTTAAAGAACACTATCAATAATTTATCCAATAACTGCCATTATTTTCAATTTGTAAAGATCCAGTGACTGTATGGATCTCTTACAACTGTAATTTCAGTTTAGAAGCATGTGCTTTTAGTGATGCATGCATATTTATACAGTGGGTATGAACTAGATTCCAACAAAGTTATAAATATATTTTAATGTTAATTGTTATCTATGTTCACGTGTTGTTCCAGGAAGCACAGATGCATGCAGGCACTATGGAGCTAGAAGACAGCAATGCATACCGTTTTTCTGGGGTGACAGTCAGTTGTAAGCACCCAACTTAAGTTCAGTTGAACTCTGGTCCTATCTTACAGCAGTAAGTATCTCTCTACCCTCTCTGGTGATGCATTTTTGTTTTCTTTTATTTCTTAAGATGCTACATATCATTTACTATATATGCATAAATATAAGGTCAAGCAAACAAAACAAACAAGGCAAATTGTTTTGTAAACTTGTAGTCACTAAAAAATGCTTTCTTTTCTGTCTTTTATAATCTAGTTTATTATTTTTTATTTATTATAACTTATTCACATTACATCCTAATTGTTGTCTGCTATCTCTAATTTTTGAGTTCCCATGCTCCCTCTCTCTTTTGTCTTATTCCCCTACCCTAGACCTCTTAACTCAAATTTGCAGGCAAAAGGATGGAACTAGAAAAGATCAGACTGAATGAGACATGCATGCTATATACTCACCAATAAGTGGATATTAGCCCAACACAGATGTCCTCTGAGAGACTCCACCCAGAGAGGAGGGGTCAGGAGTTCCACAAGGAGACCATCAAGCCTGGTGGATCTGGACCCCGGGTGGACTGCACAAATTGATACACCAAGGACATTGCAAGCAGAGAACCTAGACCCCCCTGTTCAGACATAGCTGACTGACAGCTTAATCTTCACATTAACAGGGGGAGGAGAGAGGGAACTGCCTCTGACAAGAACTCTGGTGCCTGTGATTTGATCACTGTCCCTTTGCAGGACAGCCTTGTGGACACACAGAGGAAGGTGATGCAGACTATCCTGATGAAACCTGATCACTAGATGGCAATATTTTAAGGGTTCAGTTTTGTAACACAGTCACTCATCTATCAACCTTACCTCATCCACACACCCTTTTCCTCAGCTGTAGAGGTTAGCTATTTTTGTTATAATTGTTGGCCATGCTTTGCAAAGCATGGAGAATGCCAAGGCCTTTTGTTACTCATGGTGGTAAATAAACTGCTTGATATTTTTGTGCTATAAACACTGGGGTGCCAACAATAACTGGACTGTCTTGGACCACCAGCTCCCAATAATGACATGGAGACCTTCCTGCTCAGGTCTTGCCAATGAACAGTTCATTCTCTATGATGGTTGGGAGAGAGGGGACTGACTCTGACATGAACTCTGGAGCCCCAGATTTGATCACTTCCCCTTGGTCAGGAGACCAAGCCACTACAGAAAAATGGGAATCTGACTGTCTTGGTGATACCAGACAAGCTGTGGTCATTTTGTAGGGGGGAGGTCCCCTTCTGTCAGAGGCCTAGGGGAGGGGGATTGGGCAGAACAGGGAAGGAGGGTGGGAGGAACGGGAAGGCAAGAGCAAGGGGATAACATTTGGGATGTATTCTGAATAAATTATATATAATGAAGGCTTGGCCTTAGCTTATGCTTTAGGTCTTATCTTAAATTACCCTGTTTAATCTACATTCTGCTGTGTGGCCTCTTACCTCTCAATTGTAGTTGGGCCCTGTGTCTTTCTCTGTGCCTGGCTGACAAATCTTTTATGCCTGATCATTTCCCAGGGTTCCTATCTCTGCCCAAAGATCACCTTCCTCTCCTGCTTCTGTTATTGGAAGTTGAGCTCTTTATTAAACTAATAAGAAGGTGTTGAAAGGAGTGTTTATAAAATACGATGCAGCCAAAGAATAACAATACCAAAGTCCAGCTTGTACTAGCCTTTCTGCTGGTACAGATATGAGCATTTGAATAACACAAAGACAATCATTACACAGTGCACAAAAAGATCACCCCTACATTAGGCCTTCTTTGTTGCCCCTGGAAAGTGATTAAAATGGTTCAAAATTTATGGGACAAAACTCCTTATACTCATTACACTTTCACTTACTCCCATAAATTGCTCCATATACTTAACACATGAATAAATTTTCATGATTGTTTTTCTCTAAATAAATGCTATGGATCCATTATAAACATAGTCACATAGAGCCATGTTGAACTGTTTTGTTCATTTTTTAAAAAAAACTTTTATCTGCATTTATTTTGTACCGAATTTTTGTTTCTTTGTTTCTTCAATTTCTTCTGGGATATCTTTTTCTTCTGTGCCACCGCTTCTCTGGCTTTGGAGCAATCTTTGCCTTTTCAGTGAGGATCCTCTCCATGTGGCAGGGGGAGCTCACATACTGGTTAATCCGGCCATGGTCTCTGTAAATTCGTAGGCGCATCTTAGGTGCCTTGTTCACCAGTTAATTGGGACATGTTCAATGACTAGAGAATCTACATTACTAAGTTCAGCATTACTTTCTGCATTTTTCAGAGAGTGGAACAAAAATTTTAGCTCACTTTTTTAGCCATCGACCTTAGAACACCCGGCAAACTGCCCAGGCCATCAAGGGTATGCATATCTGAAAAGCCACCAAGTATCTGAAAGATGTCACTTTAACGAAGCAATGTGTGCCATTCCAGAAGTATAATGATGGGGCTAGGAGGTGGGCCTAAGCCACACAGTGGGGATATTTTGTTCTACGTAAGAATTCTAACTACATAAGAATTACAGGCATTTTCGCGGTTAAAGAGACTCTTCTCAGGCCAGACAGGAAAAAGCAGAGATGACCTGACTCCAATTTTTCTACTTCCAAGGCATCAGTGTTCAAGGTTTACGGTCTACTAGTGTCTCATCCTTGGGGTCCTTTATTACTGATGCTTGTTAGAGAGTCTATCGACCCACTATGGAGTACTGGCAGAAGCAAGTCCTTCTGTGTCTCTGTTTTTCTCCCCTGCTTCATTCCCTCCATCCTCCCTCCTCTTCTCCCTTCTCTCCCTCCCTTTCCAACTCTCCTAATCCCTGCCTCCATCCCTCCTCTGCTTCAGTTTTCCCCTACGTATACATTTATTTTGAATGTTTTCATTGAAATCGTTACTCTGCTTCACTCCAGATTTTGCTTTCAGAAACAGGGAGTGGGGATCATGCTTTGAGCTTCCACGTGAAAGCTCCAAAACACCCCCACACCCAATTCACAGGACCATAACTTTTCAACGATGTCATTGTGACAGATATTATTTAGATAAAGAAGGTGTCAATCAGTATAAAGTCATGAAGACCAGCTTAAAGAAATGCTATGGACAAGTACATTATTCAGTCTTTCAAAAGCTGCATCTTGAAGCTTGTTTAGAGCAGAAGATTGAGAATTCTAGAACACTAGATTTAAGAAGACAGTCTTTTTCTGAGTGCCACCAGGTGTCCCCATCCAGGGGATGTGGTCAAATATGGGGCACCAGAGTTCGTGTGAAAGTCAGTCCCCATTCTCCACTCAACTGTGGAGAATGTCCTATCCATTAGCTAGATCTGGGTAGGGGTTTGAAGTTTACGGCCTGTATTGTCCTTGGCTGGTGCCATAGTTTGAGCAGGACCCCTGGCCCCAAATTTGCCTATCATAATGTTCTTCTTGTAGGTTTCTAGGACGCTCTGGATCCTTCTATTTCCCCATTCTCCCATGCTTCTCAAGAGACTTGATACTGTATGAGCATATACGGCGGAGGAAGTCCCCCTCTGTCACAGACATAGGGGGAGGGGAGTAAGGGGAAAATGGGATGGAGGGAGGAATGGGAGGATACAAGGGATGAGATAACAATTGAGATGTAATATGAATAAATTAATACAATATAAAAAAGAAGAAGACAGTTTTTTAAAGTACAAATCTTCTCAAATAGTATGCTTCACATGAAAAAAATAAAATGTGTTCTTTAATTAATGATGCTGGTTATCTGTAAATTTATAAACAGCACATGTGCAAATACAGAAAATGACTGACAAGATAATTAAAATGCCTGTGCACCTAATTTTATACAAGATGCTGTTGTTTTAATTTAATTTTAATTTATAATTCCATAAAGCACATTTTAAGGCAAAATTAATAGCTTGAAATACTTTTAGCATGGTTTGTTTACCAGTTTCCAAACTCAAAAATATATTAGATGATTACTATAAAGCATTAGCAAATTTTTTCTTCGGTCACCTTGCAATTATCAGTATTATCAGTATGATAATAAATCGGTTTACAATAAATAACCAAGAGGAAATTTTCATCTGTATTTAGGTGAAGAAAAAATATAATTTCTCATATTGTTTGTATGTACTACTGGTAAGTACAGTTCTTACTATTTCTATGTTGTATGTATTCATAAGTTTTGAATGATGATTTTTTTTCTCTTATATTTATATTTTACACAGTACAGGCTATTTATGGAAAAATGTGTTTTGAGAATGCTGCACATTGAAGCTCCAATCATTTTTAGAGGTAAAAGCTCTCTAGAGTATAAAAGCTGACTCAAGGTAAGAGCTTTTTTGTTTTCCATCAGGTCAACATTTCCAAGACTCATTTGTCCATGAAGCACTTTTCTGTTGCTGTATTTAAGATTGTCTTATATTTCATTTTACTGTGTGTGTGTGTTTGTGTGTGTGTGTGTGTTCATGTTTGTGTGTATGTGTGGGAATATGTGTCATGTGTGTACCAGTGCCCACAAAGAACAGAAGAGAGAATCATCTCTCGTGGATTCGTCGTTACTGATGGTTGTAAACCATCCACAGTGAATGCCAAAAACTGAGCTTGGATTCTCTAGAAGACCATTAAGTGCTCTTAGTTGCTGAGCCGTCTCTTATGCCTTTCTGTTGTTCTGGAGGTAAAGAAATTTTACTGTATAATTAATAGTTTAGGGAAAGTAGTTAAACTCTGCTATATACACCACAATTTGTGAAATTATGATGACAGAAAACATTTTGTTAGCCAAATTGCTATAAGACAATATCAGATAGGAATAAGTAACAAATATTTCATCTATATTGACATTTATGACATACCATCAAATTAATTTATGTGGCATTATATTTTACTCATTTACTTAACCTCATCTTTCATTTTTGTGTTATTTTAATTGGCTCATTTATTAAACAATTATTGGCAAACTATCTAATTAAAGAGAAGTTTGTACATGAATTTCATTTTAAGGTTCTCATAGACATAAAACTAAATATAACTATTAAAATTATTTCTGTGTCAAATGATTTCTACATTTATGTATATATTGTATTTATATTTTCCCTGTTAACTTTTAACTTTTATTTTATTTTTATTTATATTTTTGACAAAAAAGAAAAGGAGTGCATTACATGTGGAAGTATGTTAAAAATAAGACATCAAAGCATCAAAAACCCAGGTGCAAGAGCTAGGGGAGTTGAGATTCTCTTGGTGCCTATGCCAGATCCTGATCCTGGGTGTGTTCGGGGAGCAGGAGCTTTCCTCCACCAAAAAAATCACTACTTCAGCCCTTTGGTGAACATTGTATACATTAATGGCTACTAACATTAGTTTTTCATATCAATGGGAAAATTGGTTTAATTTGTAGTCACTTTCCACTTGCATACATATAGATAATTAAATAAGCATGCATGTAAGTTCATGTATATGATACATATGAAAATATATATGTCAAATGTTTTAAGGGTTTTTCTCAAGGTACATTAATTTAAAAATATAGCTTTGTAATAAAGTTCAGGAAAAATTTGTTATGGAGTCTTAGTATGAGTCAGCCTATAATACTTTCTTTTGTTTTCTTTTTTGGTTGTTGTTTCTCATTTCCTGGAGTCCTCACATTTACCCTGGATTTCATATTCTCTATGTTGAGATGAATCATTCTCTTTTGGTTAATTGAGGATTTCTAGCTTTTCATTTATTAGTCAAGTTTTTTCCATACAATAATACCACTAATCTAAAATACTTGTAGCTGGTAGGGGATGTAGCTGACTGAAGTATTCAGAAGAATAATAGTTTTAATGTATTTTTAATTATGTGAAAATTAAAAAATACTATTTTTAAATAATTTTGTGTTCTTATTTACATAAAACAACCAAAGAAGTTTTATTTTCAGGGACAAGACTGTGATAGTTTATATCTTAAAGGTCACACAAGGACTCAAGAACACTTCATCAACATGAGTTCCTAGTGGGAGGCATGGGGACTACTTTAGGAGCTGGGGACTAATGGAGGAAGGTTGGAACTGCGGCATGCCAATAAAGTGATTAGTGCATGCTCAGGCTCTTTTTCTTTTTCTCCATGTATTTCCAGACTTTTAGTCACTGTGCATCTCTCCTTTGCAACATAGTCCCATTGCTAAAAACAACAGATCCACTGGCCATGGTCCAAAACTTAAATCTGCATACAAAGTAAATATTCCTTTTTTCAAAATATATTTTTATTAATTTATTCATATTACATCTCAATGGTTATCCCATCCCTTGTATCCTCCCACTCCTCCCTCCCTCCCTCCCATTTTCCCCTTAATCCCTCTATGACTGTGACAGAGGGGGACCTCCTCCCCCTTTATATGCTCACAGGGTATCAAGTCTCTTCTTGGTAGCCTGCTATCCTTCCTCTGAGTGCCACCAGGTCTCCTCCTCCAGGAGACATGGTCAAATATGGGGCACCAAAGTACGTGTGAAAGTCAGACCCCACTCTCCACTCAACTGTGAAGAATGCCCTGTCCATAGGCTAGATCTGGGTAGGGGTTCAAAGTTTACTGCATGTATTGTCCTTGGCTGGTACCATAGCTTGAGCAGGACCCCTGGGCCCAGATCTGCCCATCATAATGTTCTTCAAATATTCCTTTTTTTGTAAGTTGATTTTCTATGGCATTTTGTCATAGTTCTGTAAGCCAAGAACCAAGGAGGTGCTGTCAAATGAAGACTTCCACTTGATACTTTGAAATAGCATAAGAAATTCTGAGGTCACAAATAATTCGCCAATGCAATTATTACTTTGATTGCCCTAAAAACGTCAAAGAATTTCTTAAGATGCAAACTTAGTTGAGTGCATACAAAGCCCCTCACTTATACACCAGAAGCCCTAGTTCCTTCAATAAAATGCTAAGGATGACTGGTTTCAGTAATGACTCAAGACTCCGCTACTTGTTCCAGTCCTCTATATGAGTCCTCCACAACCCAATTAAAGGTGACTTAAAGTGTGTAGGAAAAGTAGGCACACAAAAGAGAAAATTAAATTTATCTGGTACATTACAGTGTCAAAACCGGTATTGGGTTTATTAAAATACACTGGACAAATGATAAATACATTACTTTGATTTTGAAGCATGAAATATTTTGACCAGCAAATTTAAGATTTTTATGTAACTATTTTTTGTTTATTTTAATTAATTATTCTTTTTTTTTATTCTTTTAAAAGTATTTATTTAGTCACAGTATATTCCTATGGCAGCCTCCTTCCCAATCTTCTCCCACTCTCCCCTTCCACCATCTTCTCTTTTCCCCTTTTCAGAAAAGGAAATCCACCCACACTAACGTGCCCTGGCACATCAAGTCGGATCAGGAATAAGCACATCCTCTTCCACAGAGGCCAGACATATTAGCCCAGCGGGGAGAAAGCGATCCATAAGCAGATAACAGAGTCCATGTCGGAGACAGACCCAGGTCCACTTGCGAGGAGACCAGCGTGAAGACCAAACTGGCCTAGGTCCAGTTCATTCATCCTCTTTCGTTGGTGAGTTAGTCTCAGTGAGTCCCAATAGATCTTGGTTATTTGTCCCTGTTGGTCTTCTTGTGACGCTCTTGTCCCCTCTGGGTCCCTCTATCCTTTCCCCAAGTCTATCCTTTCCCCGACTCTTCCACAAGACTCCTCAAGTTCAGCCTTGTGTTTGGCTGTTGAGTGAAGCCTCTCACAGGATAGTTATGCTAGGCTTCTCTCTGCAAGCATAGCAAAGTATCATTAATTGTGACAGAGCTGGGTCTCTCCCATAGGGTGTATCTCAAGTTGTGTTAGTATTGTTCGGTTATTCCCTCAATCTCTGCTAAATCTTTGTAGGCAGGAAAACTTTTGGGTTGAAGGTGGGTTGGTGTCTTCCTACTTCCACCGGATGTCTTGCCTGCCTACAGAAGTTGGCTATTTCAGTCTCCATATCCCATTATACTAGAAGTCTCATGTAGTGTCGCCTCCATATCCGCCCATGAGCCTACCGTGTTGGAGGTCTCCAGCTTGTCCCAGAGATGCCCAACCATCAGTTTCCATTTCATCTCTTAGCCCTCTCTCCTCCCACCCTCACTCTCCCCCAACCTCATTAGCCACCCTTGTTCCCATTCTTGAACATATGTGTGTTGCTGTGAATTTAAGAAGTCCATATGGGGGCTGGAGAGATGGCTCAGAGGTTAAGGGCACTGACTGCTCCTCCAGAGGTCCTGAGTTCAATTCCCAGCAACCACACGGTGGCTCACAACCATCTGTAATGTGATCTGATGCCCTCTTCTGGCCTGCAGGTGTACCTGCACGGAAAGCACTGCATATATGGAAATAAATAAATAAATAAAATAAAATAAAAAAATAAAAAGAAGTCCATATGGAATGACAAAATTCATCATTAGGTAACACTTGTGATGACTGAAAAACTATTAAGGGACATCAAATTCACCTAACTTAAACAAATACAATTGAGGAGAGAGTGCCAGGTTAATTTATGTCAGCATGATTATCACTCTATAATTTTTTTCAAACCAATTTTAGCAATTATGATGGCACTTTCTTTATTTTGTTTTTCTTTAACATGAATTAGTAAAGTAATTATTATGAGCTAAACACTGAATTGGGAATACTTTAAAAATGAGATTAAAATAACTGCTGTCTTCATGATGTTTATTTAAAGGATTTACAGACAAAAAATAGCGTTAAGAAAAGTAGAAACTATGTAATATTGATACAAAATGACCACACTTGAGAATATAGCATTGCACTCGTTGCTAAGTAGAGCACTGAAGAAAAGAAGGAACTAGTCATGCAAACATTTTATTGAAAACAATTTTGGTCCCAATGACAGTAGGTAAAGAGTCCTTTCACTGGAACCAGTTTAGAACATTGACAGAAAACAATATCTTGGACTGTAATGAGCCACATCAGAATGATAAGAAGATGCAAATATTTTATTAATTAATTAATTAGTTAATTTTTGAAGCATAGTTCTATGGGATGCAAAATGAACTCAAATTCTTTATGAAGTCAAGGGCAATTGAAATCCTGAATCTCTACCCCCACACACACACCCCTCAGATGTTCTGGGATTAAAGATATGTTCCACTACGCCTAGATCAAGAAGTAAGGTTTAGATGAAAGTGCATTTGAATTATTGACACTAGTACGCCATATAAAAGGTTTGCATTTTATTTTATGCGAATTTGTATTGTCAAACATTTTAAACAGAAGAGATTATATTTTATTCAAACTATACTGGGATTAATGTAGAAATATGATTATTTGAAGTAAAGCATAAAAAGTAAATTATAACAAAATGTTCCATTTGTATTTCTTGTAGTTGAATAGAGACCTTTCACTACACCATGTAGGTTTAATTTTAAAAAGTTCCTGGGCAATTCTTTAGCAGTTCTTTTCTCTTATGTGAAAGTGACAGAAATTGCATGCATATTTCAAGCTTCTACATAATGGAAACATTTTACTCACACGCTAAACTACCACACACATTGGGCTAACTGGATATCTCTGTGAGGCAGACCACCTGAGCATGGTTTGTGTTAAACCCTTGACATCAATGGGATAGGTAAGATTGTTTAATCCACAGAACAACCCAACAGTATAAGCAATACACCGATGAAACTAACGATGGAGAAGAGACTGAAATTAATGACAGATGTTCTTATAAGTTGTGGCTTGTGGTTTTGGTCATTAGCTGTGAAGGACCAGGATTTATAAAGTGATTGAAGGGTGTTTCTGGGAACTATCCTTCTTGTACTTATATTTAGAAACAAAAAGTAAAATGGGGCAACTATAAAAATATCCCTAATAGAAACAATATTATCTCCAGTATAGTCACTGCAGTGTGTTGAAAGTAAAGAAAATGGAATTAATGCATATTTTGTAGATGAAGAAGAAGGAGCAAAACTCATGGGTAGAATGGATTAGACTGATAAAATTTCTGTGGAATTATGTTTTATAAATTTATTGTTGGCGTCTCACACACATAAACATATCAAATGTTTTCTACCCTGAAAATGAGGATTCCAAACAATTGTCTTTCTATCATTACAGTTTATATCACATTGATTCTGCATAGAAAATTTTGCTTATAAATAAAATGACACCTACTGGTGCATCTTCTCATTACATTATTCTACTTCCATGTCTTTTCCATCTAACTGACATTTCCTATTCAGCCACAAAATAAAAGTTCATAATTTGAAGCTCATTGAATTTGATGGTCTAGCTTAAAGGTAAATGATACTACTTTGCAAGACTGCTGTTTTGAATCCAACACCACCACAGTAGCCAAAGTGGAAGGAGATTTTACTAAGGGGGAGACCTAGTGGCACTCAGAGGAAGGACAGCAGGTCACCGAGAAGAGACTTGATACCCTATGAGCATATACAGGGGGAGGTAATCCCTCTGAGGAACAGTCATAGGGGAGGGGAATAAGGGGAAAATGGGAGGGAGGGAAGAATGGGAGGATACAAGGGATGGGATAACCATTGAGATGTAACAAGAATACATTAATAAAAATATAAATAAATTAAAAAAAAGAAGTCTAAAGAAGTGAGGGAAAACTTTGAAAGCAGTTATTTCTTTTTAGTATAGAGTATGGAACATAGTAGAAATTCCTAAAATAAGCTAACTTTTACAGCTGTAGATAGTTCTTTTTTTCTGCAAGAGTGCTGTGCTCCAGTGCCCTGAAAACATTTTTTGTTTTATTTTCAGTAGAAGCAGAGAAGCCTTTTCCAGAGTTCAACACACTTTCATTAATAAATCCTGATAGGCAGAACGCACCTCTGTGTGAATATAAACTATTTCCACTAAAATTTGGATAAAAAATGTGATGCCCCTCTATCCCAGTTTCCTGGTTAGTGAAGACTTTCATGGGACATGCCCCTTGGGCTAGTATGCAGATATAAGTGAGTATATACCATTTGACTCTTTCTGCTTCTGGGTTAACTCACTCATTATGATCATTTCTAGTTCCATCCATTTGTCCACAAATTTTGGGAATTTCTTATTTTTAATAGCTGAGTAGTATTCCATAGTGTAAATGTACCACAGGTTCTTTATCCATTCTTCTAGGAGAATGGCAAAGTTGAAGGATCCAGAGCATCCTAGAAACCTACAAGAAGAATATTATGATAGGCAGATTTGGGCCCAGGGATCCCGCTCAAACTATGGCACCAGCCAAGGACAATACAGACCGTAAATTTCAAACCCCTACCCAGATTTAGCCAATGGACAGGACATTCTCCACAGTTGAGTGGAGAATGGGATATGACTTTCACAATACTCTGGTGCCCCATATTTGCTCATGTCCCCTGAATGGGGAGACCTGGTGGCACTCAGAGGAAGGACAGCAGGTTACCAAGAAGAGACTTGATACCCTATGAGCATATACAGGGGGAGGAAGTCCCCCTCAGTCACAGTTATAGGGAAAGGGAGTAAGGGAAAAATGGGAGAGAGGGAAGAATGGGAGGATACAAGGGATGGGATAACCATTGAGATGTAATATGAATAAATTAATAAAATAAAAATTTTTTAAATGTGATGCCATTCTTTCTGTTCTTATTCAACATAATATTTAAAGCCCTTCCATTATATAATTTTAAATATATTCTATTTTTCACACATGAAATTTTGTTAATTAAAAAAAAACTAGTTTATTTTCTATCTTCTTATTCAAGAATAGCTTCTTCATTTAGAGACCAGTCAAATCACAGGTTATGGACAGGATAGACTACAGATTTTTAGCAAAAGGTGACTAGTTAAGGAAGAAAGCAGTGAACACAACTGTTAATAAGCCAAACAGGAGAAAAATAATGGGTGCTTTATTCTTAATTATTACACTTAGTTGTAGTTTTTCTATTCCTATTTTATTGAGTTACAAACGTGCTTTCATTCTCCATGCTCACTCATATTGTGAAACTTTAAAGGCCAGGAGAGATTATTTCCACATACAGCCACCTGGACACTTAGTGACTGGGAAATGGTATTAACAGTGGATATACCTTGAATAAATAAGCTCATGACAACTTCAAGTGAAACAATTTCTTGGGGCAATTTGTATATATTTATATTAGGTCAATTACTAAACTTTTCATGATGGACAGAACAGTAGTAATACTTGTTGCGATGTATATGATGTGTATTCCCCTGATCTGGCTGTCCTAATACAATGCCACCCACAGAAGAGCTGGCTTAAGGTAGGGCTTTATTTATCAATATTATTCAGCATGATAGCTGCCACTAAGAAGGCTGAGTCACAATGAGTCTCTTCATGGTCGGTTGTTTCTTACTCTCTCTTTACATGTCGTTTCTCCTCATTCCAATGAAAAGGAAAACACATTGGTATTTCATTGTCTTTTTATAAGAGATTGTTCTTTCCTGTGTAGGGACTAGCCACATGATACCAAACAAACTTAATATGTCCATAACAGTCCTATACTGTCATAATGGATCATTAACTTCACTATATGTTCCTCAGCCCAAACAATATATGGAGAACCATGAATCCAGAAGCCAATTTGACTGATTATTGCTGGTGCAAATATAATTAATTTATAAATTGCAACCGGATTGTTAAAATATGCCTATAACATGTAGTCAAGGATACTATTTCAATTTCAAGGTCAGGTAGATTGGAAAGTAAATGTTACTTTTGTAATGGCATTGGTCATTGTTTTCTCTACAGTTTGATTAACTATGTTTATAAATAAGTAGAAATTTTGATTTGTATTATGTTTGACACTTTTTCTTTCTCTGTTTTAAAATTTGAATTAGCAAATAATAACACTCATAAGAATCTCAGACATGAGTAGAGTTAAGGGAGGGGAATGGAACATTTGATCCCAGCCCTGGTATATATCAAAACACTATCTACCAATTAAGATTGATACAAAAAAATAAATGAAATTTAAAAGCATTTGCAATGAGAAGCAATGGCCCAATTATTTCATAAAATGATGCTGCAGTTATCATACACACAAGAGAAACTACAAAGTGAACAGCAGTTGGCATCTAAGTATAAACTAGAATTTTATGCATGTAATTACCAGTCTTTCAATTTACAAAACATACTGTGGAGAATACAAAGAACAAAGAAAATGAAAACAATCCTTAAATGCTGAAAATTAAGCCTCAAGAAAAATAGGAAAGTATTCTTAATTAGTTATTGAAAAGACAAAAATATATATGCTAAATATCAACTAAAATAATTAGTACACTTGCAAGATATTCTCTAGTTAAAAAAAAAGGCGTTCATACACCATTATACTTCTTGTAAGCAAGAAAAATGACATTCTAACTAAAAGACAA
Organism: Acomys percivali; assembly: GCA_907169655.1. Lineage (NCBI taxonomy): Eukaryota > Metazoa > Chordata > Mammalia > Rodentia > Muridae > Acomys > Acomys percivali. The sequence continues at coordinate 187,789,137 of OU015742.1, forward strand.
GCCATATCGATGCCTTAAAATCTTAGTAATTTAAACTGATTTTGCTAGTCCTTGGAAGAAATCACACCTAAACAATAAGTTCACTTTAGTAGAGCAAAAAACGACCACAAACGATATCAATTCCAAACTTTGTTATCTGTAAATATGGCATTATATTACAAAGACAGAGTATAAGAAGTGTATAAGGATCTTGAGATGAGGCTATGTGTAGAGAAATGTTAACTCAGAACATGGATATTTTGGCAAGAGATCACATACAAAGACCTTATAGGTCAGTGTGACTTGGCTGGAATACAGGCATGTCTTTAATCCAGGAGACAGAGACAAATAGATCTGAGTTTAAAGTTAGCCTGGAATAGAGCAATATTAGGCAAAGAAAACCAACCCTACATCTCACAAGGGGCTAGTATCCAAACTATAAATAACACAATAAATTAAACACTACCAAACCAAATAATCCAATTAAATAATGGAGTACATAGCAAAACAATGAATTCTGAACAGAGAAATATCAAATAGGCAAGAAACATTTAAATAAATGCTTCTTGTCCCTAATCATCAGGGAAATGCAAATCAAAATGACTCTGAGATTCCATCTAACCCTTATCAGAAAGGTTAAGACCAAAACCTCAAGAGACAGCACATGCTGGCAAAGATGTGTAGAAAAGAGAACACTCTTCCACTTCTGATGGGGGTGATAACTTGTACAACCGCTTTGGAAATCAATCTGGTGCTTTCTTAGAAATCTGGAAATAGTGCTACCTCAAGACCCTATCACTCCTGGGCATATACCAAAAAGATGCTCCACCATACAACAAGGACATTTGCTCAACTATGTTCATAGCAGCCCTATCTGCAACAACCAGAATCTGGAAACAACCTAGATGTCCCAGAACTGAAGAATGGATGAATAAACTCTGGTACATTTACACAATGGAATACTACTCAGCTATTAAAAACAAGGAAATCTTGAACTTTGAAGCAAATAGATGGAACTAGAAATGATTTTCTGAGTGAGGTATCTCAGACCCAGAAACAAACACATGGTATATACTCACATATAAGTAGATATTAGCCCAACACAGCTGTCCTCGGAGAGACCTCAAGCAGTGGGAGATCTCATCAGAGGCCAGGACTTGTAGTTGGACTTCAGGTGGCCACCAAGACTGGTATGGAAGAGTGGGCAGGGGAGATGGAAGGGCCCAGGGGTTCCAGGAGACACACAGAGATATCATCAAGGCTGATGGATCTGGACCCAAAGGGCCTACACAAACTGAATCTCAACCAAGGATAATGCATGCAAAGAATCTAGACCACTGTTCAGATATAGCCAATGAACGACTCACTCTTTATCATGAGGGAATGGAGATAGCAGGGACTGTACCCTGCTGCCCATGATTTGATCACTTCTCCTTGGCAGGAAGCCCTGTGGGTACACAGAAGAAGAGGACTCTGGCTATCAGATGTGACCTGATAGGATTTGTAAAGCTTGTGGGAGAGGAGCCTCCCCCCATCCCCATCAGAGGCCTAGGGGAGGGAAGTAGGGAAGGAGAGGGAAGGGAGGTGGGAACAGGAAGATGAGAGTAAGGGTATAACAACCAGGATATAATGTGAATAAATTATAATTTCAAATTTTAGTAAGATGTGGTTTTCTCCTTCTATGGTGATTGAGAGTTTTGCTGGGTATAGTAATCTGGGTTGGCATCTGTGCTCTCTTAGGCTTAGTCATTTAAGGGTTAAGATGGTTTTAGGTATAGGTAGATGTTTTAAGTTGATAGAGATGATATATGATAGATATTGATTTACATTGAGAATTTTAGATTCAACAAGATAGGAAAGATGTTTTCTTCAAGTTTGCCAAATACAAATAACCAAAACACTATGACTATAACATTTATATAAAACATTTATATAATTTCTGATTGTTTTGTGAGTCTTCCCAGCCCTGGTATTTTTTTGTATTTATATGTAATAATATAAATGCACATGTAAAATACAATTACAATTTTAATAAAAAAGAAAGAAAGAAAAGCTTAGATCAACATGTGATGATACATGTTTTTAATCTCAACTGCAGATACAGTTTGTTTGTAGAAGGAAGTAAACATCTTTGAAAAGTTGATGAATCAGAGAAGATTTGGTGGAATATGATATGCTCAACTCTCATGAGAAGAATATGGAAAGGGAAGCTACTTAAGAGGCAGTTTTTCAGAGAGAGGAAGCAGTATTACGGGACATTAATAAAGAGATGGGTTGCAGAGAGAGAACTCAGGTAAAGATGGAACAAGCCAGAAAATGAGAAGAAGCCAGAAGATTAGAGCAGATTACTGAGTTAGTTTGATGATAAGCAGAGCACTTCTGGGCTGAGAAAAGCTTGATTAAATAAGTCAGCTGGGAGAGGAGTTTAAGCCAGAAAAACTTAGTTGAACCAGCCAGCCCAGAGCTCAGAAAGAACAAGAGTGAGCTCATTAAGCAGTAAGTCTCAGAGGCTGAAAACATTCTAGGGCTACGTTATATTTTACAGAAGCTAGAAGCTTCCAGGACTTAGCCTCGGCCAGCAGACAAAAGTAGTATGCCTCCCAGACAACATCTGAGGCAGGAGAATAAATGTTACCTTTGCATATATGTTATAGATTAAATATGTTTCCCTACTGCCTCATATTCTATATGCTTGATTCCTTCTTTTATGGTACTATTTGTGAGGCTGTGAAAGTTTCCAGAGGAAGACCTAGCTTGAGGATTTAGGTGACTAAGTACTTTCTTTTAAGGCTATACATAGCCTCTGGCTTGCAGAATGCATTAATATGGACAGCATACCACACATTTTCATGTATTCCCCATGATGAAAGACTAAATCCATGAAAGAAAATAATTCTTTCTTCCTGTATGTTATAATTTTCATGTATTTTTGGGGAAACAATCTAAAAGGTAAACCCTACAGTCTATTCTAATATTTTTATTTTAAAAAGGATGAAGTAAGAGATAGATGCATGCATATGCATAGGAGACAGGGATATGTAGACAAGGAGAGAGAGATTTGAAGATGCCTTGATGAATGCAGTGGCATGGTAACAAGCCAGGTAATGTCAGTTGCCACTAGGTGCTGAAAACGCAATGCACATGTCCCCTCTTAGACATTTCTGAGGAGCCTTGGCCTATCAGCAATTTATATAGGAAAAGTGATATAAATTATAGATTTATAGTCCCACATATAGCAACGAATAAATTCATCTGGCTCTATGTTGGCTAGTTTGTGGCAATTATTTACATCACACAAAACAAACTGTTCCATTGAGAGAAAAATGATTCTAGTACCATATAATATGAGTGCAAGATTGTTTATGATGACTTGACACAAGTTAGAGTCATTTTGGAAGAGGAGTCCTTAAATTGAGAAAATGCTACCACCAAATTTGCCCGGGCAGAAGCTGTGGTGCATTTTTTTTGATTGATTATTAATGTGATGCTTTGTGCAATCATGATGCAGAGAGGAAGTAGAAATGAAATGAGGCTTTAAACTTTCAAAACCAGTTTCCAGGGAAGAATTTCCCACAGCACAACCACATCTCTTAAACTTCCCCAAATATCCCCACTAACTTGGAAATGTCTTCAAATGCCTGTGTTTATGGAAGGAAGATGTTTTCATTCAGACCACCACAGTGTTTAAATAAAAATGTCACAAAAATCTACCACTATTCACTAGCAATGAAAAATCATTAAAACATACACTTTCAAATTAAAAAATTTGCAACTTCAGTGCAGTCTTTTAAACATTCTGGCTGGTTTTGATTCAAGTAGGATATGATGCCTTGTTTGTTTTGTTTGTTTCCTTCATAAACCAAAAGTCCAGTCATTGTGTCTATATGAAAGAAATTACTTTCAGGGTAAAATGTTATTTTCCCTCATGACTTCAGAAGTTTCACTCCAATCATTTTATATAAGATTTAATGTACATATAAGTTCATTAAAATAGGCTTTTAAAAAGTTTTTATTTTAATAAAAATGATAAAAATTTACAACTTCAGTCAAATCAAGTCTCCAACATACTGAAATGATTAAAAATGTTACTTTAAATGTCCCTCAACCAAAGAATTGATAGTGAAAAATGTGGTCCATTTACACAATGGAATATTATTCAGCTATTAAAAATAAAGGCTTCATGAAATTTACAGGCAAATGGATGGAACTAGGAAAGATCATCTTGAGTGAGGTAGCCAGAACTAGAAAGACATGCGTGGTATATACTCACTTATAAGTGGACATTAGCCATAATGTACAGGATAACCATGCTACAATCCACAGACCCAAAGAAGCCAAGGACGGCCCAAGGTAGGAAGCTTGAATCTCACAATAAAACACAAAATAGTCCTCTGAAGTAGATGGAGGAAGGAAGCTGTATGCCAGAGGGAGTGGGAAGGGGAGGGTTGGGGACAAGAGACAGAGGACCTGCAGAGAGAAGTTGGTGGGGAAGCACTGGGACAGGGGAGTCCACTGGGAGTCTATGGGGTGACCCTAGCTGAGATCCCTAACAGAAGGGAACATGGAGCCTGAACTTGCCCCATCCTGTAGCCAGGTGGAAAGTCCAGTGAAGGGAGAGCTATACCAACTCACCCATAAAACCTTGACCCCAATTTTTTTTCCTACAGGAAGTGTAGTGACAAATATGGAGGAACGACAAACCAATAACTGGCACAACTTGAGATCGACCCCATGGGAAAACTATGCTATGCTTGCAGACAGGAGACTAGCATAACTGCCTTCTGAGAGCTGAAGGAAACAGATGCGGAGACCTTAGCCAGACAATAGGCTGAGCTCTGGAAGTTTTGTGAAAGAGTGGGAGGAAGGACTGAGGGAGCCAGAGGAATCAAGGACACCACATGTAGACCTACAGAGTAAGAAAACCTGGGCCCATGGGAACTCACAAAGTCTGAACCACCAATGAAAGGACATGCACAGTTAGCAGATATGCAGCTTGGTCATCATGTGGGTCCCCTAACAATGGGAGTAGTCTCTGAAATTTTTGTCTCTGACATTTTTGCCTGGATCCTTTTCCCTTATCAGCACTACCTTGTCTAGCTTCAGTGGAGAAGATGCATTTAATGCTGCTGTTACTTGAGGTGCCTGAGTGGGTTGGTATCCCTTAGGGGTGTACTCATCTCTGAGAAGAAGGAGGGAGGGGAATGGATGGGAGGAGCGTGAAGGCATGACTGGGAAGAAATGAAGGAGCAGGCTGTCATCAGGATGGAAAGCTATTAAATAAATAAAAAATAATAATAAAAGAAAGAAATAATATAAAAGGGAGAAGCAAACATTTTTCTATGTATAGACTTGTACATGACAGCATTTAACCTTTCTAGTGTTTTTAGAATAAACCAGAAACCAACTCAAATATCTACAAGTAAAAATAAAAGCTGTTGTATATTCATAATTAGCTACTATGTAGCAAAAGAAATAAATATTTGTTTATAGATACACACATGAAAAATTCTCACAGATTAATACTGATTAAAGATCTCAATACACAGTAGTCTACAAACTATATTGTTTCATTTCTATGAAAAACTGCGAAACAAAAAAATCAAATTGGTAATGACAGAAACTCAGTTAGTACTCATCTGCTTTGGGGAAAGCAAAAATTAACAATACAAATATTTTCTATAGGTGAAGATTGACAAGTGTTTAAATACTTTTGAAGATCAATTCAATGCAATAGGCTATTTACACATAGTGAAATTAATATAGATAGATGGGTGTGTGTGAGTGAGTGAGAGAGAGAAAGAGAGAGAGAGAGAGAGATGGACAGAGACAGAGAGAGAACAGAGAGGAGAGAGACAGAGAAAGGAGAGAGAAATACACACACACACACACACACACACACACACACACACACACACACACACACACGGGATTCTGAGTAACAATTCTGGGGATCTGGAGATTAAATCAAAGAGTGACAATATAAAATGTGTCCTAAGTGCAAATAGGGCCCTGAGTCAGATTCCCTTCTTTTTCTTCAGCATTTTTGTGGATGAAGCCTAACATTCAGTCCTATACTATCAAAAATTGACAGAAAATCTTCACTTTCACTGGCATAGAGAACCCAAGCATAGGATTTTTGGAAACACAAAAGCTGTATAGATAAGAGCACAAAAAAACAGAAAATCTGAGTAATAAATTATGAGTTCATTCCTAGAGGATTCTGAAGCAGATGTGGTGCCATTAAGCAAGCTGCTCCCATAAGATGTTTGTCCTGCCTTATAGTGGACACAATGTGAGCGTGCCAGGAGTTCCAACGACAAGCAGGAATGAGTTGACAGAATGATGGCAGATTTGGAAGTTTCTAAGAAATAGTTCTCCTGCTGTCCATGAGACAATCCAAAGCACCGAACAAATGAAAAATTAAAAGAACTTGGCCCAAGAAGATGATCAGCAATAATGAAAGTGTTTGGACTTATATCTAGGATAGCCAATAACCCAAGCATAGTGACACACACCTGTAATCCCAGTATTCAGGGAGGCAGAGCAGGCAGGTCTCTGTGAGAGGGAGTCCAGCCTGATGTACCAACCAAGTAAAGTCCAGCCAAGGATACACAGAGAAACCCTGTCTTGTAAACAAACAGACAGCGACAGACAGACAAAAACAAAAAAAAAATTTAAAAAAATAAAATTTAAGTATTAACTTTAATAACACAACACACATTTTATGTTTTATATAATTGTGTATTTAATATTTCACTCTTATTTTTTAAATTATCTTACCAAGTACCATGCTCTATTTTGGTGGTGTTTATTCACCTCTTCTGCTCTCCCTTTCATATCCCTGTCTTATTTTTCAGGTGTATTTTTCTCATCCCACATTCCATCTTGTGTGTCATTTTAATTTTCTTCCTTATAAAAATGTAAAGAACTGTAATAGTATGTAAGGAGGAATTTTAAATTTACTACGTAGCTTAATAGCAGAACAAACATGGCAGAGAAAAGAATCAGTGAAAGTGAAGACACAGAAATTATCCAACATGAAATAACACTAAAAACAACAAAACATGAAACACTATAAAAACTATAACATATACTTCAACATGAAGAGGAAAAGCTATCTCATCTGAAGAAGTGACACTGAAGTAGTCTGCTATGCAAATTTCTAAAACAAGAAAAGCTATGCAAATTTATTCTATGAAAAAACAAAGAAAAAAATCTTTACATTTGGTAGAAGTTGTTAAATACTGTCCAGGATAGACAGGGGCTTTAAGGTATATATTGAATGGTTCATATGTTGATATGGTTGTGAATTTATGCAGATGTCATAATTTCTCAATACCTAGAAAATGCCATTCAAAACAAGTGCTAGTTAATTTTAGGAGCTTTGTTTTACTCACAATAGAAAATACAAACAAATTTAAACTCTAAGTTATGATACATTTCTGCAACAAAATGAAGTCAACATATGGTAGATTCACAACTTATAGAAGATTAAATCAATGGACAAAAAATTTCAGTGCTTGAATTAAGGTAATAGGAATATTACCACTCCTAGAAATTCCTATAACTCTGTTGTATGATTAAATTTCCTTGTAAGTGTATCTTGACTGAAAAAAGTAACAAGGGCTATGAATTTTATACAACTTTATATGAATTAAAAGCAAAAACACAAAAATGATAATGTATTAAGCAGCGATAGTTAAGAACACATGTGAAAGGCACCAGAGTTTAGGATGAGGAATAGTCACAGGAAGAGGGAAAAGACATGATACAAGGAAATTTTAAATCCTTGATACCCTTTGGCAATGGCAAGTTTGACTAAGTCAATCAATGCTGCATACAAGGTCTAACATAACAAATATTGTGTTAAGCCAATTCAAAAGTCCTATTGAAAATGCAAATACCACACTTACTACAAGAATCAGCAGTTGAGACGGGGTAGTTAGTTTATCTTGGCGTGGCTTGAAATGAACTAACGTCAGCATAAAAACTCTTCTCTGTTCCTAGTCTACTTCTGAATGCTCATATGTCTATTCTATATTAATCAATAACTCAAAACAAGCATAGTTTCACTAGCACAGTCAGAAAACCTTTATGATGATCTGATACTTTTAATTTTCTGATTGATTAATTAATTAGTGTGTGTGTGTATGTGTGTGTGTGTGTTCACACACACTCACTTGCCTATGAGGGCCACAGAACAACGTGAGGAAATCATCAAATTCTTTTTTCCCAACAATACTGGTTGGATCTGGAGATCTATTTCATCTCATCAGGCTTGGTGAGCTTTACTCATTGAATCATCTTGTTTACCTTCTTTTGTGAGTTTTTGCAAACACTGAAATTCCTGGTTTTCAATGTCCTTATGTGTAAGAAAGTAGAAAGTGAATAAATAGCATTTCTCCTACTTGCATAATTTTTGAAGAATAATTAGAAAAAATAAAACATTGATATTTTAGAATTCATTAATTTTTAATTCTAAAACTACAGTGTATACTCAGGATTTAGGGAAAATCTCTTTATAAATATTTCTTATTATTTGTAAAATAAGTCATATATAGGTAGAGAAGTGTAGTAGTGAGGACCCAATACCAATAATAGAGGATGAATATTTGTTAACTGTCAGGTAATATTTCTCTCACATATTGTTTTGTTCATAAAACTTTCAAACTAATTTCTCCCAGAGTACAGTATTCTCAGAGCATCAAAAGCTTGGCCTTTGAACTTCTGTCTGACTTGAACATACTTTGGAGAACCTCACAGACACTTGGTACTAGCAGCTCATTAGATGCAATTTTTCTCCTGCTTAATATAAGTAGAACCCTTGTTCTGATTCACCTGACAGATGCAGAACTCCCAGAGAGAGAGAGAGGCTTGTTAAACATCTAGCCAACTGGAACGATTTCAGCTCTCACTTCAAGTGCACCAACTAAACAAGCCTTTATTTCAACAAGAAGGTCATAGTATTTGTTAGCAGTCACTGTCACTAGGGTTTTGGAGCAATCTCCCAGCCAAAACTAACTCATTCTGTCTCAGACTACACCAATCCTCCTACATTTCTTTCTTTCTCATATTGGTCTTTTACATTTTTCTTAATTTACTTTTAAACTGCAACACTGATTTTATAAATGCTGGGCATTATAAAGTTTCCCTGCCTCTCCAGGTGTTGGGAGAGGACTGATTTAAAACTGACAGCTAAAACTTGGTGCCAAGATTTTTATTGTTGCATTGTGGATTCTGTTTTTAAGGTGGTAGGTAGACCTCAATCCATCACTCATCTTCCATAGGCTTAATGATCTCTAAGCCCATCTCTGAACAGCGTACCCTTTGTGGTCATAGGCTGAAGAAAAGAGGCTTTGTTTCTGAATTGACACTATGGTATGTGGTATAGGAGTTATAAGTGCATTCTCTTCTTGCTGCACAGAAGAATTGAAAGTTCAACTGACAATGCTGCAACCCTCTATGATCTAATAAAATGTATTGTGAATGTACAATGCATACTGGACACTTAAGCTCTACTTACCAACTAGCAAGTCTGCTTAAAGACTTTCAAACCATGAGGTCAAGCAATTAATCTTTAGGCCACTGTGGCTTCTCTGATGTGGCTGCTCCCTATTTTATTTGATTAAGAGGGTGGCCTGAGGACATAAGCCTACCAGGAACAAGGAATACTTAGAGAGGACTTGGACATAAATGGCACTATTTTCAAGAACATACACAGCCTCTTTTTCCCATATTCCTACATAAGATAACTATATAAACTCTGGTACTTGAAATAACCTTTTAAGATACTAAGAACATTTTTTTCTGTTATTTGAGGTTACTCTTTAGAAGCAAGTTCCTGCTGTATAATATTCATTGAACTCAGTATTATCACTAAATTAAATAAAACATCCCTCCACTTCTAAATATACATCTGAACTACTTTCCTTGTTGCTTTAGGAAAACATCTGACAACATCAACTTTAGAGAATGAGGAATTCAGTTTAGGGCATACTGTCAAGGTGAATCATGTCATGGAAGAGAGGCCCGGGCAAGAGAAGTGAGAGACCTGTGTCTGTTGTCAGAATCTGGAGAGAGCGGCATGCATCTTCTCAGCTCTCTTTCTCCCTTTAAGTCAGTGCAGGACCCCAAGGAAGGTTTACATTTACATTTACCTGAATGTTATTGTGCCAATTAAGTCAAAATAGAATCTCCCTCAAAGATGTTTTGATAGACTTGTTTTCATTATAAATTTCACCACTTTGACAAGACTAACCCTTACATTATCTGCCCTTTAACCTCTGTCATAGATTTTTAGGTGGAATGTTATGAGAGAACAGGAGGTAGCACCAATCTATTTCCATTCTAAGTGATGTCAGCTATCATTGGTTTTACCTAAAGGTAGGAACAACAACCTAGAAGAATTTATCTTGAAGCATTCAGTGAGAATTACAACCTGCTGACTGGACGATTTAGAATTTCTAGCCTCCAGAACAATAGACTATAAGGTTTTGTTGTTTTAAGAAATCCATTGTGTGTTAATTTGTTAAGTCAGACCCTAGAAATAGAACTATTTTAACATAAAGCCAGAGTGCCACAGAGTAAATGAAAAGAGCTATAACAGACAGAGTGCAGAACAGCCCTTTATCCAATACTTGGGATACTCATGCCTTTAGGGTAGGCAGATTCTAACCCATGTGCCTAAGAGTAACATCTCTGTCATTCACTCTCCTTCATTCTTATCATTTCTGCTTCTTCTCTATTCCAAAGTAACCACAGAGATACCATTGAGGCACCATTAATATAATTTTATACCTTATTTTGAAAATGGACTTTCTATGTTATCACTTTATATATCCAATATGAATGTCCCTATCGGTGCACAGAGAGGTGAAAAAGTCATACAAAAATATTCTTTGTTCAGTCCTGGATAATGAATTTTGAGAAAGATATAACATTACATGATTATTATTGCACAACACATTATCTTTAAAATTATTTTGTAATTTTTCAGACAATAATTTGATGATCTGTACTCCTTTCCCCAAACGCCTAGATTCTAATCTGCTACTTACTCAACTTCATGTTCTTTCTTGCTCTTGAATCAAAAAGGCACACACAAATAAATAAATTTAATTCAATAGAACAAAACCTGTGGTCCATTTTGTTTTAGTGATGCCTGGGAATAAGGTCAGAGTGGAGTTAATAAACTCAGTTTCATTCCATTAAAGAAAACTGATCTTCCTTCCAGTGGCTTTCAACTGCAAATAGCTAGCTGTCTAGCAGTTGGAACTTAAGACCACTTCCTCTTCTAACAGATGGGATTTGTTTGGCTTGAATTTGCTAGCTAAAGTGGTCCCATAGACAACCTCCAAACACTACAGGCCACTGACAAGGCTATTATTTACCTTCCACAACCTGAGGCTAAGACCCTGTTGTTGAAGACCTGACATAATTATGTCATCAAACAGGGAAAGATGAAGCTCATGCTTACTTAAAAACCCCATTCCTACTGACAAGCATTCCTAAGGCAGGAAGTCACTATAAATACTACCAGAGGAGAAGACTACTAACATCATATGAAGTTTTGAAGCAATCACTTTCAGTGTCAATAAATATGAGTGAAAAACTAAGCTTTACATACATCATTTTTCATATTAATTTTTTAAACATGCATGTAAATCTCTATGTATATATCTTTGTATGAAAACATGTGTATGAGTGTACAGACCTTGCATAAGCAGAGGCCACGAAGGGGCATCAGGTATGCTCTTTCATCACTTTCCACTTATATTTTGAGGCATGATCTCTTCTTGAGCCTAAGACTTAAGTTTTCTATGTTATATTGGGCCTTAGTAAGGCCCTGCCATTCTCCTGTTTCCATTCTCATTGGGTCAATCTAGAGTTGTGGGTTTCATGAGATTACTAGTTTTTTGTGTGGCTGCTTGGATCTGAACTCCAGTCTTCCATCTTGTTCAGCAAGGACTCTTAAGTATACAGCCATCTCTCTAGTGCCCTGTACAACTTTAAATTGACATAAGAATTATGCTCATGGTAACCTTGGTTTTCATCCATCTCTGATATCTCAGAACATATTAGTTCTTATGAGAGAGTTAACATGTCACTGAGCACAGATTTGATAAGGAACAGTACTGGTAGATTTTCAGTAATGGACACATCAAGGAGAAATGTAAGTCAGAGACAACTGAGGCCAAAGAATCCAGGTCCAAAACTCTTGAAATCAATTTCTTATAAAGCAGTAGAGTTTTATTCTGATACAATGCATTTAAATTTCATAGTTAATTACAGAACACTTATATTTTTATATAAACAGGAACTCCATAAAAATTTCACAGTCAGAAATTTCTATTCTTTAGTATCATCTTAATATAATTGATCATAGGATATGTTTCTCCCTTATTTTCTCTTTCTGCACTTCACTCCTTATCTGATAAAATCATTTCCATCATATAATATTGATGACACCTTGGCTGCTAAAATGACCTTTTCACACTGTTGCATATGTCCTTTGGTGCTGTTAAGAGTGTTCTGTATATATGTTCCTCCTCATCTTCTCTCACACTGAGCTCTTTGCTCATGCACAGATATTTTTCTTGCCAGAATAAATTCTTAAATACTTTCCTCAGGGTGTAGATGTAGATTATGTATCGAATGAATCCTAAGTGCTACAAATCTGTTTCTCATATTCATGAGTGAACAATCCTTTGGCATGTCATGAGCTCTTTGAGTAGAGCTGTGTTTTGCTCAGATTTTTCTCTAGAAAATTTTACGTTGTCATAACTGACTCACCTTGAACACCAGAGATCAAAAGATGGCCCTCAATCTCTTCTTCAGTTTATTAGGGGGATGTGTCTCTATGTCTTGATTTAATGATCATATCATTGTTTAAGTTATTAAAATGTATACAGTTTACAAAGTTTCTATAGAGGTAGGATTGCTTCAATCAAAAGAAAAAGCAGTTTCCTAAGTAGTAAAAATATTGTGTTTATTTTATATATTCTTATTTGAAAGTTTAGTTGGTCTAATGCCTTCTCATTTACATTTTCTTTCTTCTATTCTCCTTTCTTCTATTCTATTCTATTAGTATAGATTGTATATACCCTTCAACTTCATTTGTAGTAATTAGGCATTTAATTACTGACTTCCATGTCGTTGTAACTTTTAAGTAGTTTTTGAAAAATTGTTACTTATTTAAATCCAGACCACAGTTTTCTCTCCCTCCTTTCTTTCCAGACTCTTCCACCCCCAAATCTGTCCTCTTCTTCTACATCCACTCTGTCTTAGTTTCTCTTCAGAAAATGGCAGGCCTCCCATGGATAGCAAGTTTCAGTAAGATTAGTAACCTTCTCTTCTATTAAGGCTAGACAAAGCAACCCAGTAGGAGGACAGGGTCCCAACAGCCTTGACCCTTCAGCAATTTAAGTTTGAAAATGATACAGGAATATATTCATAGTTACAGAAATGTGAATGAGTAAATTCATCTTGCTTTATGTTAGCTCATTTGTGGCAATTATTTACATCACAAAAATAAACTATGCCACTTAGAGAAAAAATGATTCTAGTACTAGATATTATGTGTCTTAGGTTGTTTTATGTTGACATGACACAAGCTAGAGTCATTTTGGAACAGGGATCCTTAGATTTGAGAAAATGCTTCTACCAGATTGACCTGTGTATAAGCTGCAGTGCATTTTTACTTGGTTATTGATGTGATGTTCATGCAATTATGATGCATCATCAAGGCATATGAGCATATTTAAATACATTGTAAAATTTTAATCTAATAATTTGTATCCTTTTTGAAGATAATAGTTTTCTGTACTTAAAAAGACAGCAAAACATAGCTATAAAGCAGTCAGAAAATGAGGCAGTACAGTAAAAATATAACACAAATCAATGGGAGTCTAAAGTAATTAGGAACCATATTTAATGGCGTATCCTTGTTGGATACTACTTGTTTCAATAAAGTAGACATGGTTTTGATACAGTTGAGTACAACAGTATGTACTTATTCCTAAAGAGGCTTGAGGAGACAGGTATAATACTGAAAATAAGTGAAAAATGTGAAATTTAGGACTATGGTAGTAAGCAATTATTTGCAGCTTAAATTACTTTTGTTTTGCTTATTATTAAAAATAAGAGCAGGGACTGACTCTTACATAAACTCCACTGCCCCATATTTGACCACCTCCCCTTTGCAGGGAGGCCTGGTGGCACTCAGAGGTAAGCATGCTACCAGGATGAGACTTGATAGGCTGTCACCATATGGTGAAGGAGGAGGTCCCCTTCTGTCACAGACTTAGGGGCGGGGAATAGGGTGAAAAGGGAGGGAGGGAGAAACATGGGGATACAAGTAAGGGGATAACAATTGAGACGTAATCTGAATAAAATAATTAAATAAAAATAATATTTTAATCAAAGTATTATGTTCTTTCTCCTAATAGTGAACAGGGTAGCCAGAAGGGCTGTGGTAGGATCCATAGACAGAAATTCTGTCTTGCTCTTTTTACTGGAGTAATAGAAACATATACTGCATGTTTCCTTTCTCTAACCATTAAAAATGGATTAAATATGAATAGATTGTGTTCACAAGTTTTTGAAGTTTAACTTAAATAATGCTTAGAGGGCATTCTCTCTACCAAGCAACCACTGATGTAAGAATCTAACACTGGGTCACTATGCCAAGCAAAGTGTGCTATAAAATGTTACTTTTTCTGTAGTTGCAAGGGAGAAAAATGCTATAGAAGTTATGTCTTCCTACAATGTTTTCATAATATTATCTCTGATCTCTCAGAATGAAGATATAAGAACAACAACAGTGTAAATCTTTACCCTGTTTGTGCTATCTTGGTGACACATACTTGGCTTGGAATAATAGTCTACACATCTTTTTATCTCACTGGTACTATTTCATCTTTCCATAGTATTTTTACTAAAGGTTAAAGCACTGAAATTTCTAGTAAATTTATCTCTATATGTTAGTGTTGTTAGTTTATATCCTAAGGCTAGCTGAGAAATTACCAGTTTTACATCTTATAATCTTGAACATATTCTTTTGTTCAAGTTTATTGGAATTTTGCAATAAAAAATTCCATCAGTTATCTAAAACAATATACATGTTATTTTTGACTATGCATATTTATGTTAATATTATTTTGTGTATAAAAATAGTTAGCTAGTAATTTGGATAATTCATGGTGATGTGGTTATATGCATTACATGTTGAAATTCATCACAATTTTTTCCTCCAAAATTTTATATAATAAGTCATCATTTTATATGTAAATTCACTACCAGATATGGCTTATGGATGGCTGAGTAGATATCTCAGCGGTGATGAGTCTGCACTAGTCTTCAGAAGAATCAAGGTCCTTTTATAGCAGACATATTGGACAAGTCACATCAGAATATAATTAATCTCCAAGGGATCCAACAACCTCTTCCTGGGCATTGCACAACCATGATGAATATTCATGTAGACAAACATACATGTATATCAAATAAAAATAAATCTTTAAAAATGGAAATAGTGGTTGGAGAGATTAGTCAGTGTTAAGAACAGCTGTAGCTCTTGCAGAAAGCCCAGATTCAGTTCTGAGCACCAATGTACTTGTCCAAGACCAGGTATAAATCTCTCTGTAGGACACCAAACATCTGTTCTGATCTCCAGTGAGAATAGTCAAGAACGTACATGCAGGTAAAACACACCAGATTATGAAACATAAATAAATTTGTACTTTAAAATAGTCATTCTAATGTCTGAATTAACTTAACAAATAGAAGTAGAAAACACAGTAAGTTAAAATATATTAACTTTTCACTACTGTTACAAGTCCTAGCATTAAAAAAAAATGTAAAGAGAAATACAAGAACATATTGAAGGCAGTTCCTTCACACGGTTGAAGATTTGTTTTTTCTGTGTCTTTGAGTTAGTTGGGTGTACCAAAAGTGACAGTTATCTCAAAATACAAATAAGATAAAGAAGATACCTAAATGAAACCCCTTCTTAAATTCTGTTCCTATCTCTAGATAACATCTATTAAAGCTCAACTTGGAGATGAAGCCTTTAAAAATACATAGAAGCATGTCTATGGAATGCAGCTATTTTAAATATTCTCAGCTATAGCTCTGGAAAATAATGAGTTATTTATATGAAATAATGAACTTAATGATTGTCTCCCATTTGGCTCTGCTTCATTTTCTCTATACTACTTTAAATCTTAACCTGTATATATACATTCTCAGAAAGAGGTGTTAGGTGAAAAGAAAATTTCCTAAGATTTTAAAGGCTAGACAAATCAATATGAAGTCACGTACAAATATCAGGAAACATTATTTTATGAATTTGATCTTTACTGAAGATATTATACTGAATATCAGTAAACACAAATACAAGAATACATTGCCCTAAAATATCCTTTTTAATATTTTTGAAATGTACCACAGAAACCATAAAAGCCATATCTGAACAGTTTACATATTTGTTAGTGAGCTAGTGATTTCATCTCTTCATCTTTGTAGGTTTAAATATTTTTCACTTTGAATGAATATGAAAAAGTCTGTGATCCATTACTCTGATAAAACACATGGAACTTACTACATGAAGATTTATTTTTGCTTTACAGTTTTTGCTTATCTTCTCTTGACCCTGGAACTAAGGACTGTGTTGGAGCAGCCATAATGAAGATGATAAAATTGAACACAGCTGCTCACAACATTTTGATCTAGAAATGTAGGACTGTACTGTGCACAATATGCTTCAAAGAGATGTTGCTGGGGCCCAGCTTCTGTTGACTGTGCCTGATCTCTCTTATCTTTGATCAGTTTTCAATACTGTCAGTAAATTAAGAATATTTTCATGAATTAATTAACAATTTACAAAATATTTCTCAGGCCCCAATCTTTAAGTTGGTTTGGGAACCAGATCATTAACACATAAAACATCTGTATATGTTTCTAATATTCTAATTATATTTGCCTTATCTAAGCCCTGTGACTCATGCTCACCTCTTATACAAAAATACAATTAGTCTATCCCCAAGAATCTCCAAATTCTCAACAGCTCTTGAGTTTTCCAAAATATTTTTTAAAATCAATCCAGAAAATATAGCATGGTAAAAGGCATTTACAGAAGTCATGTAATCCCAAATGTCCTTTCCAGGATGAAAGTCCAAAATGGAATTCCAGTATTTATGGTGTTATATTATGTTTCATTATGTTTTTCTCTCTTCTCTCTCTCTCTCTCTCTCTCTCTCTCTCTCGCTCTCTCTCTCTCTCTCTCTCTCTCTCTCTCTCTCTCTCTCTCTCTCAGTTTGAATGTTTGAACACAACCTATTATTTGTGATTTCATATGAGAATCTAGGTTTCAGAAGCAACATGTTGCCTCAGAGTTTAGAAAAGTGAAATGCAGAGGCACACATGGTGAGACTTCAGTAAGTGTGCTGGTCAAGTGTGAGCACAGTTATAGGAAAGTGGTGAAGAAAAAGGAGTGCATCTGATTTGTTTCCAGCTTCTGGCTAATACGAATAACGCTATTATGAACATAGTTGAGTGAATGTCCTTGTAGTAACATAGAGCCCAGGAGTGGTATAGCTGAGTCTTGAGGTAGAACTATTCACAGTTTTCCAAGAAACTGACAGACTCATTTCTAAAGTTATTGTTCAAGTTTGCCTGCCCACCAGCAACAGAGGATGGTTTCCCTACCTCCACAACCTTCCCAGCATGGGCTCTCTCTTGAAATTTTGTTGTTGTTCTGTTTCCTTTCTTTCTTTCTTTTGTTTTTAATTTTCTTTTTGATTTTTTACTTTTTTCTTTTTTTTACATATACATTTACATTATTACACATATGTTTCTCTTAAAGGCCACGTGTGTTGAATGGTAATGGAAGCCTTAGAATCTGTGGCTTTAATGCTTTGAATATAGGGGAATTGTAACCCTTTCTCTTTCTTTTTCTTCTCCTTTTTGTCTTTGTTTTATGGCAACCATGTTGTAAGCAGCCTCTCCTACATACTGGTTAACTCCTTCATTTCAAACCAAGAAGGCAAAATTTCAAAAGATTGCTCATTGAAACTTCTGAAAAATATTGTTCATCAAAGTTGATTTTTTTTTTTAATTTGTCACAGTTTCAGAAATCAAAGCTAATTAGCAATAGTATCACCTTGAACACAAAAGAAAAAGACAATTTTATGGATGAAGGTCTAAATAAATATCAATATAAATGTTTTTTTAGCTTTTGTGTTTAATGATATTTTGAAATAATCCAAACTTTTATAAATTTTAAAACTGAAACAAAAAGTTTCCGTATATACTTTACTCAGAATTCCTAAGCATTATAGTTTCTAAAAGGTTTAAGAGTTTTATAATTTGGACACTATGCTTAATGGTTTTCTCTTTAAAGCTCTACCCATTCATGCCCATCTCTTCTTGAATTTTTGATGTAAAAGTTGTGACAAAATCAATTCAAGGTCAAATGTTGCTTTTAATTATATGCCTTCTTAGTTTTAATTATCATATATCTAAATACTATAACTATTTAAACTAGTATTTATAAATAACATTGTCTGTCCCTGCTTTTCAAAGACTTTATAATTTTTAAAGACTTATTTTAATTCTCTTTCTGTCTCTCTATGTCTGTGTCTGTGTGTCTGTGTGACTGTGTGTCTGTGTGTCTGTCTGTTTGTCTGTCTGTCTGTCTGTCTGTCTGTCTGTCTCTCTCTCTCTCTCTCTCTCTCTCTCTGTGTGTGTGTGTGTGTGTGTGTGTGTGTGTGTGTGTGTCTATATGTCTGTGCAATGCCTATTGAGGTTGTATATCTGTCTAGAGCTGGAGGTACAGGCTGTTGTAATCACTCCAACATAGGTTCTGGGAACATAACTCTAGTCCTATGTAAGAGCAGTATCAGCTCTTACCCTGCTGAACCATCTCTAAAAATCCTTGTTTTATATGATCTTATTTGATCTAATTTAGTACGTGTACACCAGTTTCTTGTCCATATTTCCGTGTGAGTGTATGACAGCTGCATGTGCACATGTCCACCAAGGCCAGAACAGGCCATCAGGGCCCTTGGAGCTGGAGCTAAAGGCTTTTAAGGGCCACCTGACGTAGGTGATCCTTGTGATTGAGCAGTATTTGTTCTTGAATGCTGAACTTTCCACCCAGCCCTTAGTTTGGATAATTAAAAAGCTGTTCCAAGGTTTCCTAGAGCATGTTTGTATACATGTGTGTCTTCAATAGTTGCTTTCCTATTTTGATTTATCTGACATTTGCTTAAGATTATGTTCTGGTCTTGTGGCTTTGGAGCAGAAACTGCAGTGCAGTCTAATCTTTACATTTCAGTATACTATGTAGGGAGAGACAAGTTTTCCTATTTTTCTTAACTGATAAAAGGAATTCCATCTATTGCATAAAGTATCATCTAGGCAGCTTCTCCACTAGGATAGTAACCATTCTTATGGTTTAGAAGTACAATGTTATGAGGCAGCTTGAGATCAGACGAGTATCTTAATTCTGGTCATTATTTTGTCTGTGTTCTTAACAAAAAGAGACTTTGAATGTCAAATTTCATGTATTAATCAGGACAAATAAGAGATGAGTGTACCAAATTTATCAACATATACTCATGAGTAAACCATGAAATTCAGTAACACTGAGCAGCTTCTTCTGGAGTTACCAAGAGTGAGGAGTCATTTGATACCATGAATGCTACTTGCATAGGAACAGGGTTATATTGAAAGCTTGAACGGTGGTGATCTTGAACAACTTTGCTTTTTACTTTGGAAAAATAATACTTTGAATTTTAATTAGTATTGATTGAATTATCTCGTGTTACTTTTACTTTTTAACTTTTGTGATAAGCTTTTTTATTATTTAGTCTTTGACATGCCAACATAAATAGAGAAAATACTCACAAGGCCCCACCCATGGATGAAGAGCTACAGAAAGCTCTGCTAAGAGAGGAAAAAGCTAGAGTTTTCCATGAATATATCCTTAGTAGGCTATCCATTTTTAAGTGCTTAGCTGTACACACATATGCTTTCCATCAACATGAGGGGACACAGCAGGATGTATTTTTATATTCATGCATGCATATAAATGAATATATTTATATATTTTATTATACATATAATTACATATTTATATATGTACATGTGTATTATAAGAGATGCTGTGAATTTGAGAAGATGATGATACACAGGAGATTGTGAAGAGAGGGAGAAGTAGAAGATGAGGTAAATACAGTACTCATATATGAAGCTATAAAAAGTAAATACGTTCTTAAAAGGAATTAAAGCATGGCAAAAATGAAGAGTTCTGGGTACAATTTTTTTTTTCATTTTTAAATAGACTATATGATACAGTTTGAAAGTATGTGCTTAATCTATGCTAGACATGAGGACTTTGTAATATTGCAGCATATTTTGTCACCGTTTACAGCAAATATGTTGATTTATGAAAGAATAAACCTGTACATTATGTTGATTAACCGAAAATAAAATAGAGATGAGCTCATTCTTCATGTACTATTTGGTGGCAATGATATGACTTCATTTCATTTTATTTCTTTACTATTTACTTTAGTAGCTATCAGCAAACAGCACTTGCCTATATTAAGTACATCAATAATCATGGTTATAGAGGTAAATAGAATGCTTTAATGTGGATTCCACTTCCTTTTTTGATTCATAGATGTTGTGAAACATCAATTAACTTGAGTGGTAACATAAATGACCTACCAGAGATGGCCAAGTGTTATCAGAGGAGATTTAGCTGACAGCCAAAAAAGAAATCTGAGATATTTAAGACCAAATTATCCAGGAAACTTGATGAAATACAACATAGTCTTCAAAATTCAGATGGCAAACGATCTGTGTGTTCGAAGGGATTGCAAAATATATAAATTCATTTCCTGCCCAATTGTTAATAATCAACTATGTTTTAAAGTAATAATATAAATCTATGTTCATACCAAATGGGCTTTTCGATTAAAATATGTTCAGGATTGCTCTGCCATCTAAATGTGTTTAAAAAGTCCTACATAGAAGTATATCCCATCTGTTTACTAGTGAAATAGTTGTTTTATTATTTCTAAATGTTACTTAAGGATCCGTTTGAGAAAAATGTACAATTTCAAAATGTAGTTCAGTCAAAATAACAAACATTCTAGAATGTCAATTATAGTTGTATTAATATGATACATGTGTAGAAATCACTTATATATGCTATGTATACATGTAACGTATATATAGGAAAGCAAAGTTAGAGAAAGGTATCTTGTCAAAATAACTATTATTCAATGAACTTTATTATGAAAGATGGGGCTGATAACCACACGGTGCCATGGCTAGACCTTGTAGTGGAAAAGCACTAGGAGAGTTATGATGGGAGTTTTTTTTTTAGACAAGTGTTTTTAAGTTTCAAGGTAGGAATGTAGGTGTGGTGATAAATTACTTTTTATTTAATCACTTTGCAGCCTGATACCAGCCCTCTCTCTCCTCTCTTCCCAGCCTGACTTCAGGTCCCATTCCCCCACATCCTTTCCTTTCTTCTCAGGGAAAAGGGAGCCCTTAAGGGGCACCAACCCACCCTGGCCCCTCAAATCACTAATTTGACTAATTGCACCTTCTCCCATTGAGAAAAGGCAGCTAAGGCAGCTAGGGAAAAGTGATCCAAGGGCAGGCAAAAAACTCAGAGACAGCACTTCCTCCTATCGGTAGGGGACCACATATGACCATGCTGCAATCTGTTACACATGTGTAGAGGATCTGGGTTTGATCCATTCAAAATCTTGGGTTGGTGGTCAGTCTCTGTGAGCTCACATGGGCCCCAGTTAGTTTATTCTCTGTTTCTTCTTGTGGTGTCCTTGACCCCTCTGGATCCCACAATCCTTGCCCCGACTCCTCGACAAAATTCCAGGCGCTCAGTCTATTGTTTGGCTGTAGGCCTCTGTATCTGTTTCCCTCAGCTGGTGAATGAAGCTCTCATAGGACAGTTATGCTAGTCTCCTGGCTGCAAGCAAAGTAGAGTATCATTAATAGTATCAGAGGCTGGATCGCTCCTGTGTGGTGGGTATCAAGTTGGGCCAGTCATTGGCTTGTCATCGCCTCTATCGCTGCAGCATCATAATCGCCACATTTCTTGTAAGCAGGACAAATTATCAGTTGGTGTTTTTATGGCTGGTTTGATACTCCCCCTCACTCCACTGGAAGTCCTGCCTGCCTACAGATGTGGCAACTTCAGGTTCGATAGCCTCCACCATTAGGCATCTCAGCTAGGGTCATCTCATAGACCCCTCAGGGCGTAACCTGTCCTAGAGATGCCCCCCTGC
Source organism: Acomys percivali (assembly GCA_907169655.1). Classification (NCBI taxonomy): domain Eukaryota; kingdom Metazoa; phylum Chordata; class Mammalia; order Rodentia; family Muridae; genus Acomys; species Acomys percivali. The sequence continues at coordinate 187,811,441 of OU015742.1, forward strand.
TATTTCCATTCTCTCTGAAAGGAAGAGAGGTCTTCAAGTTCTAGAGTCCTATTAGAGTTACAAGCATCGTGTCATCATGGTGAGACCTTAAAGAAAAGGGGAGCCTATAAATTTGTAAGGGAAAGGAAATTTCTGGCATTTATCGGGCTTTGAGGAAAGGTCGAGGGGAAATTCTATGTTTACTGGCACATATGACAGACCTCTAAAAGGCAATGATAAAAATGTATGATTCATGATGTCTTTTAGCTGACGCAGGGGTAGGGGAGCAAAGAGACTCAACTCTGTGCTACAAATCAGATCACAGAATATTTTTTAAAAATCAGCTTCTCTCTGTAAAGAAGCCTGTATGGTGGGTTGGTTTGATCTCTGAGAAAAGAGACAGTTAGAGGGTCTGTGATCTACAACAAATGATTATGAAAGCTGTTGTGAGACCTGGAGTTACATGCCAGCAGCTGTAGGTCTGATGGGACAGTTACTGTTTAATTCTCTAGCCCTGCATGTAAGGGTAGTAGGTCCAGTAAATTCTTGTCTGAGTCAAAAATTGCAGAATGGAAAAAAAAACTGGATTTTTGTTCAAAGTCATAAGGCAAGGCAAAAAAAAAAACAAAAAAACAAAAACCAAAAACAAACAAACAAAAAAAAAAAACAGATATTCCTTTCTTGGTTTTATAGTGTATGTAAGTTAGCCATAGAAATGATGTGGCCAGGCTACATTGAGCAGGGCAGTCTGCTTTAGGCTCTACTAATTCAAATACTTTTTATTCAATTCAGAAGTACTCTCACACACTTATCTTGAAATCAATGTTTTTCCAATCTTGGCACCTTGTTGGCTCATATTTTGTTAACTTTTCTTGGGGAGACTTGAATGAATGCTTATTTGCCCTGTGTAGGCCACTAATGACAAACAAAAGAAAAAAACTTCACTGAGCTTAGCTTAGTGAATCAGTAATTTTCCTGGTGTTATTTAAATAGAGTAGAAGTAACCCAAAGGCCATTGTGTCACCAAAATGTCCACCTCCTCAGCATAGTTTGACATATGGAGACTGAATCACAGCAGCACAGGGAATTATTTATAACTCAGCACGTTTCAAGTCTTTCTGCACATAAATTCTTTACTGCTTTTGTGATACTTTTAGATTTGTTTACTTCCAGACACTTGTAAGCTTTGTTTACATGTCGAATTATTATATACAACATTTCTTCCTTCTAGGATGACCTTTTTCCACTAGGATAAAATAACTTCAGAATGGCTATTTGAAAACATTTTCATCCAACCTTTTTTTCAGGGATAAGAGAGAGAGAGATAAGACTTGCACCCATATGGTATTGGTATATTTATTAGTAGCAAAGTGAAAAGTTTCTTCAGGCTTCTTGAAACAGAATTTGCAACTTGTAGGAACAATTTTTGTTAGTTCTTTCTGGGTGTGTGTATTTGTGTGTGCCTACATAAGTGTATGTGATTCTATTGCAACATGAGCCTGAGGAGGTGGAAGAAGGTGTTAAGACCATAGAACTGGAGTTACAAGAAGTTGGGTGCAGGGAACAAAACCTCTGTAAGAGCAGGATTGTTCTTGCCTACTGAGCTACTTCTGTGGTAATTCTAATGTTCATGTTTTGTTCTATTCTGTTCTGTTTTGCCCTTTTCTTTTCTTTTCTTTTCTTTTCTTTTCTTTTCTTTTCTTTCCTTTTGTCTTGTCTTTGCTTTACTTTATGTACATCCTTTTCTTTTCCAAACTTGAACCCCTTCTTCTTGGATTTATAGATGTTCTATCATATGCATCTGAAAGTGTTAGAAAATAGCAAAAAGAAAGTGAGATAGTTGAGAGTCATTGCTGAGGATGCCGCCATGTTTACTGATGAGCAGGCACAGCCTGTACCTCCGTTACGTACAAAATGAATTGAAAGGAGATCTAATGGAGGAATCACTATAACCAATGCTTCAAAGACTTGAAACTGAAGAACAGATCTGTCTAGTGGAGGATGTGAGGAATCTTTAATTCCCAGGAGAAGACCTGCTTCTGATTGGCAGCTCTAGCCATCTGGACAGCAATCCCCTATCTACACAATTAGAGCCTGATGTATTTCTATTTGTTACAGTTTAGTGGTATGATTTCAAACAAAATGTATTTGACTTGGCTTTCAGAAATTTTTTTTTTCATTCTCCAGGCTGTCCCAGGAGAAGTGCAGGTACATGTGACTTTGAATAGCCTGAACTGTATTCTGCAATATGAACTTATGTTCTTTGGAGAAACAACAGATGTGCTTACTGCAGAGCCTTTCTTCAACCCTTAATAGTAAACCATTTTGAATAAAGTTTAGAAACCAAAACACATGACAGCCAAGTTATATTAAATACATTTTTATTGAATATTTTTTCATTTTTACCTATAACTTCATATTATTACACATATATACAATAAACTGCCTACTGCAAGAAGAACCATGACATAATCATGAATTATATAATTGTTACATTCTTAGTGTTTCAGCTATGTGCATTTGGCATTCTGAGTGTAAATTAATATCTATCATATCTCTTCATTATCAATTTAAATCATATATTTAGACCTAAAAACATCTCAATCTCTAAACAACTAAGCTTTATCATAGAACTAAACTATCTTGTCTTCAACCCCATCATAGATCTGAGAAGGAATAAAATTGATTGACTGAGTATAGTGGGAGTGCAGGTTAGTAGTTTTCCAAATGAGAAGATGACAGAGACAGTTTGCTACCTCAATAGTCACCCAAAACTCTCTATAACATTGGACCACCATCTTCAGCCTTCTGGCCCAATATATCTGACAGACATATTTTTGAGGCAGGAACTATTGAGGGCTTGGGAGTGACGAGGAAGGGAGATACAATCAGGATGGGAAGACTTTAAACTGAAGAAGAAGCAGGTAACATATTGCTAATCCTACTATATGGGAATATCTCTGAGACTGGTTGAGGCATGAACTTCTAGACATAGACAAAGCTTCTTGTTGGCTACAGAACCCTTATGAGTTATTACTAGATACAATTCTTCATATGGCATGAATGAAGGTTTACATTCATTACATACATTCCTGCTCATACAAAGAGCAGGAAAACAGCCTTAATTGTTCTGTACATCACACACACCTTATATATTTATAATTTTAAATACATTTTTAAAAGTAAGTCCCTAATATCACTTGAACACTTTTAGCCTTCTTTGTACCGCGTTGCCTGCGGCATCATCAGCACTCACTTGGATTATTGCATTTGCAGAGTATGTAGTTATTTTAATATCAACTCTTTGCATTAAGAGATACTGTTAAAACATTGTGAGGTCATGTGAGGCCAAGTCCTTGCTCTAAATCTTACCAGTGTTTTCCATTAGTCTCAAAGCAAAAGCCAAAGTGCTTTCTAAAGCTCGAAGGTCCCAGTGTAGTATACTTCTGATGCTTTCTTTTCTGCATAACCTTTCGCTCCCTCTGTCACCACAGCTTTCTTGAATCTCATGTTGTCTGAAACGTCCAAGCATAGTCTTTTCTCAGAGCTGCTATTCCTTCTGTGAAAGGCAGACTCTTCCCTTCATCAGGCTACCTGAACAAAAGCCAATACTCAATTAACATTTTCATGATTACTCTTTAGTACAGGACTTACTATATCAAACTTCTCCTATTCTTTTTTAACCTCATTTTTTCAATAATAAGACTGCACAAAATGATTAGTAGAGGGCAGTAAGAGAGCTTAGATTCCCTTATAGTTATTCATTGTCATAGTGCAATATTGACTGGCGCAGGAAATGTGCAGGGATTATGTCATAAATGAACCAATATATAAAAGAAAGGAACTATGAAAGAGTAAAAAGATAGTAAATCTAAATATATTATTTATATTGCGGTTTATTCACAAAACACATTTTACAAAACTAACATCTAAATGTACTTATGTTCATTTATACAATATGTAATATATTTAAAATATTCACTTACTAGCATAGAGATTATCGCAAAATGTTCAGAATAACTGCCTATTTGCATTGTATCACCTACCCAGTAATCTGATTATTTTCATTAGCTGTTCTTGAATTCTTTTTTTTAAATATATAATAAATTTTATTTATTTACTTATTTTTATTAATTTATTCTTGTTACATCAGTCATAGGGGAGGGGAATAAGGGGAAAATGAGAGGGAGGGGAGAATGGGAGGATACAAGGGATGGGATAACCATAGAGATGTTCTTGAATTCTAACATTCATTTTTTCAATAGATTATTTGTGTGTCATGAATGCCATAGCATTCTTTTATAGCATATCCAGTCACTAGGTCAGAATATTTGATTGCCCAAAGGGCTTTTGATAAAAAGCACAAGTTCTGGGCTTCTCTGGTAGTAATAGTAATAGCAATGTTGGAAACAAAAGAACAGTGTTACAGCTTGCTGATCATCCAGCAACTAATGCCTATAATAGAAAACAAGATATTTTTATGTCCATATCCTACTCATATCTCAACTTATGCAAGATGTGTTATAGCATTTTATTACTTCAAATGTAAAAGAGAAAATCAAACTGAAACTACACAATGGAATTGAGTCTTCAAAGAACTAGGCTGACTAGTTTATCTGATTCATCACAAAGAAAAACTAGGGCCTTTCTATTTTACTGTGCTTTAGTGGTTTGTGTGTGTATTCACCTATACAACTTCATTAAGTCTTTCCAGAACTTGGGGATTTGAGCAAGAAATGCATTGTTACTTACATTTTCTAATGAAGAAAATAGTTTATGATATGTAATGGCTTCTCTGTGCTCAAATAGGTAGTAAACCCAGTTGAAATGGAGAATCCCAATTTCTTTCCTTGGTGCAAGGAAACGCTACTAGGAATACAGCCCTGCATTCCCGTACTAATCAGAAATTCTTAGTAAAAGTTCAGCTTCAGGGCAGATCTAAAAATGTTGAAAGATTTAGTGTAGAGTGACAATGGCTTATGTTACTTGACCTACTTTGTCCATCTATTTAAAAAAAATCACTCAAGGAAGAACAGGTAAAGTCTTGAGAAGCAAAAGAGGAAGAAGGAAACTTGGCTCAGCATAAATGTAAGTCCTGAGGAGTGTGCAAACTGGGGAGGGGGGGGGGCATGCAGCCAGTAAGAAGCACTAGTTTATTGACATCCAGGATAGCATGAGATTGCCAAAATTGTTCTGCAACTATATGTCTTTGACACCATGGTTCTTGAAATGTCTATATTCACTCTGAACGAAAGTCTCTTAAGTTCATCTGAAGCAAAATTAGGGTCATTTTCTGAAAATTGAAACAGCATCATCATGTAAAACAAACAAACAGAAAAGTAAGTGAAAACCTTGTGAAGTTTAGACTCTTAAAAACATTTTATTATTATTATTATAGCTTAGTCACATTAGATCCTGATTGAAATCTTCCCACTCTTATCTTCCTGTTCCTACCTTCCCTCCCCTTTCTATTCTATTCCCCTCCCCATGATGTCAGACACAGAGGAAGGGGATGTAGACCAACCAGAAGTTTATACTCTTGATTAGTGCTTGTGTTGGAATAGGCACCAGGGAGATTGTGGGTTCTTGTAATATGTATGAACTTTCTCTCACTTTGGTGTTGACATCTGAATACTGATTGTTCTTAATTTAAATAAGATGTAAAACTAGCAACTACTCATATTTGCAACCAGCTATAATGCTGATTTTATATTGTACTAGTTACATTTCTATTGTGTGGATAGATACCAGGAGAAAGGCAATGTCAGGAAGACAATGTAGTAAGAATTTTGTGTCATTGAAAACATAAACTCACTTTTATTTTGATACAAGGTGTAGGGCACGGGGATATTTAAGATTGCCCATAGCAGGAGACAATTTGTCTCATTTGCTCTGGCGGGGACATGATTCTGCCAGATGAAGACAGTTTAATTCTGGTGACCCAGGAGAGGGAATAAAAAGACCAGAGCCCCAAAAGAGGGACACAAGTGTTCCTCCTACTTCTACTTTGTCAAGTGGTTCAGAGAAAAGAGACAAAAAGTTGGAGAAATCCTGATGAGACAAAGATGGACTTTCTGCAAGGAACTCAATCCCCTTAATCAGCAGGAAGTAATAAATATATCTCAAAGCTCCCTCTTCCCACTAACCTTCTGTCTCTCCTACCTGGTGTTGAGATGTTGGAAGCGATAGGAGTGGAGAAGCATAGCAGATGTAAGAACCCAATTAAAATAACCCAAAAAGGAAACATTTATTTTTGTTCATGGTTTAAATATGATACAGGCCATGGTGGTGGAGGAAAGAATGGTAACAGGGCATGAGCAGGCTGGCTACAGTGTGTCCTCAATCACACGATAGAGGAATAAACGCTACTGTACTGCACATTTTCTGTTTATTCAGTCCACGAGCTCAGGCCATAGATGCTGCTGTCCACATTCAATTCCAGTGTCTCCTTCTCACTACAAATTCACTTTAAGTGAACTCAGAGATGTCCCCGGAAAGTTATCTTCATGTTAAAGCCAGACAACTGGATAATAAAGATTAACTGTCACGCAGACCAACAATAAACCCTTAACTATATCTTTAAAGGAGTCTGTGTAGAAGACTAATTAAATTCACATGGATAAGGAAGATATTTCCAAACTTATTTCTCCTTTATCCTTCTTTAATCTTCAGTTTATTATTTTTGTAAATTTTCAATAATTAACATCAGCTTCTAACAAAAATATGTCTGGTGCAATGGTTGTGTAAGGAAAGTATGAAAGATAAGCAAGGAAAATAATATTTATGGACTTATAAATAAAACTATAATTAATTTAAATACTTTTCTGGATTTAGTTTCTTGGCTGCCTCAAACCATTTTAATAAAAGATAAACATGTATGCTAAAAGTTGATGATAGCATGCTCATTAAAGATCTAAAAATATTTACATTAAAATAATATGGATACTACAGATAATAGGTAAAATGCTAGCTGATCAAGGTGTCAGCATGGGAGATCAGGTTTCTAGAATAAATGAAAAACTGACTAGTAATTGTGTGTGCCTATAATCTCACTGTTCCAGAAACAGGATAGGGAATTCCTTGGACAAAGTAGCTAGAGGTCTAGACACACAAGAATTGGGCTAATGGAAGACCACTTCTCAATACATAAAATAGACTTTGAACCTCAACATTTATATCCTTAAATATTCATAACTACTTACACATAAACACATAGATACATATACATAGGAATACACATGCACACAGACCATACACATATGCATTTTATTTCAATCCTATATAACTGTCAATTTATTTTATTTTATTTTATTTTATTTTATTTTATTTTTTTAATTAATTTATTCTTGTTACATCTCTATGGTTATCCCATCCCTTGTATCCTCCCATTCTCCCCTCCCTCCCATTTTCCCCTTATTCCCCTCCCCTATGACTGTTCCTCAGAGGGATTACCTCCCTCTGTATATGCTCATAGGGTATAAAGTCTCTTCTCAGTGACCTGCTGTCCTTCCTCTGAGTGCCACTAGGTCTCCCCCGCCAGGGGACATAGTCAGATGTGAGGCACCAGAGTACTTGAGAAAGTCAAATCCCTCTCTCCACTCAAGTGTGGAGACTGTCTTGTCCATGGGCTAGATCAGGGTAGGGGTTTAAATTTTTCCGCCTGTATTGTTTTAACAATGCCAGAACACATAAAAAGTGATTGGGTATGAATATTAGTCAGTTTCATATCACTACTAAAATTACATGAAAAAAGCTGGAGACCAAGGCCAGGGTAGGCTTCTGGGAAGATATGGATGTAATTCTCTTTGAAACTCCTAGTAGCAGGGGTCATGGAGACTGAAAGGGACACCCTCTAACTAGACAGGACTCCTAGTGGAGGGAGGATAACATCAGTCCACTCACAAAAACATCAGACCTATATTTACTCTGACTACAAGATGCGCAGGGATAAAGATAAAATAGAGATGGAGTGAATGCCCAACTTGAGCCCACCCCATGGAGACAGCCAACCCCGGACACTATTAAATATACTCTGCTATCATTGTAGATAGGAACCTAACATAGCTGTCCTCTGAGGGCTACACTCAACAACAGATTGAAACATGCTGAAACTCACAGCCAAACATTGGGCAGAGCACAGGGACTCTTGTGGAAAAGTGGGGGGGGGAAGGACATGGTGGTGACAGGGTCTCCATAAGAAGACCAACAGAGCCAACTAACCAGCACTCAGAGTACTTGTTGAGACTGAAACACCAACCAAGGGCCATGCATGGATAGACATATACCTTCTACATACATGTACCTAACAGGCAGCTCAGGCATCATGTGAGGCCCATAGAAATAGGCAGCTCAGGCCCCTAGAAAGGAGAGCAGGGACTGTCTCTGACACAGACTCTGTTACTTGTGTTTTGCGTTTTGCGTTTTGCGGAGGAGCTGCCTCAGGCTACAGAGGAAGAAGATGTATTCAATGCTGATGTGACTGGATGAGCTGAGTGGGTTGGTGTATGGGGGAGTCTCTGCTTCTCTGATGATTTAGCTAGTTCTCAATGACATAGTTCTCTTTTTTAAAGTCATTTTATTTAATAGACTACAATAATCTTTAGAATTCACTGGTTGTAAAAATTATTGAGATGATTTTTACTAAATTATTGAGATATTACTGTCTCATCTATTTTTACCTCCATTCCCTCTTCTTTACTCCTTCCCTACTTCTCCCTTTGTCTCACTCCCTTCTGCCATTTTCTGTTCATCTAATAATTTCCTGTACCTGAGTTTGTCATAAAATATATTTTGACTCTTCTATCAAGACTAAAACAAACTGATATATACAATGTATGTTTATTTCTATCCTAAACATTTCAATTCTAGGACTTGATATTTGAAAATTTAACAGTCATTGAAACTAAATTTCATTTAAGGGATGCCCTGTTGCTTTTATTAAATGGTTTATTAGATGAAAAATCAGTTTACAAGAATGTATATATTTCATCTCTGTAGGAAAAGCCACATTTAGGAGTTGCACACAGTCTTCAGAACAATGGAGTAGGCTTTGTTTCATCGATTCATTGGTTACTAAGAGGAACACAGAAAAGAAAGTTCACATATACAGTATAAAGAAAAGAAGGGTTAATTTTAGTATAAAATTATTGTGTGAGAAGTTTCACCTGAATTGAAACACCAGATTTCAGATATATTTTTGTACATAAGAGGTACTTAAAATGTTATATCCTATGTTATTTTCTGTATCATTTTTTCATGTGTGGTAATAGAGATAAAAAGAAAAATTAATTTCATTTACTCCCTAAAGCCAATTCTTCATTTAAGAGGCTCTTCTAATTCTTATTTTTATTTATGTTATATGTCTGCTCTTAGTATATAACCAGGAAACATGACTCCTTGGGGAAGGCCCCTGAGACCAAGCCTGAAAACCCAAGTTCAATACTAGGACCTGTGTGTGAAGAAGTGCACCTACTCCTGTAAACTCCACTTTGATGTCTTCTGAGACCCCTTGACATGCACCTTCCCACAAAGCAGAACAAATAAACATTTATTTAAAACCTAAGTGTTAATATACTCTTCTCTGTTCATGTAGTCTCACTTAAAGGTTATAGAGCTCCTGTGTTCCTCTGCAGATCAGCTCCACTCCTTATATGGAGAATGGCTGACTTACCCTGGCTTTTCTTCTTGTAACAAATTAAATTACTACAATGATAAGCTTCTAGAGTGCATCCCCCTACCCACATCCTTAGGATACTGTGTATTTTGGACTGCATTTGCTTCAGCTTTGCTTTCCAGGTTTCCAGCAATTCTTTATCAGCAAACATAAAGACGCAGATTAATTCTCTGCCAATGTTTTCCTTTCATGTCATCTAACAAGTCATACATATGCGTAGTTTATGGCCAGCAAAGGAAAATTATTTTTCTTCATCATTTTCACTTATATTATCATTATATCATCAGTGGAAAAAATGCCTTCCTACTACTGCCTGAACCAGAAATGATCAAAAGTATGCATATAAGATCGTGCACTTCTTGTCTCACAAAGGTATCAAACTTTACATCCCCTAGCCCAGGTTCATTTTAACTTGTGTAAATGAGGTATTGACTTAAGTAAGGCTAGTTCTGTCCTAGAAATCTGGAGAAGAATCAAATATTTGACCTTAGTGTATACTTTAAAAAAATCTTCCTTAAATGTATGTTTATTTTGCTTGTGTGTGTGTGTGTGTGTGTGTGTGTGAGAGAGAGAGAGAGAGAGAGAGAGAGAGAGAGAGAGAGAGAGAGAGAGA
>OU015742.1:187834530-187863672 GCA_907169655.1 Acomys percivali
CTCTCTCTCTCTCTCTCTCTCTCTCTCTCTCTCTCTCTCTCTCTCTCATTCTGTTAAAAAAAGAGGAAGAATATCATTCAGTGTCTTCTTGAAATAATGTATTACTTAGACACATATTTTTACATTTTTACAACTTTCCATTCCTGGTTGCCTATGTTCTGAAACAGATCTTCATTCTTTGGTATCAAAAATCCATGGTTTTGCTGAAATACTACATAAAACCTATACTTCACAAAACACAGAGTGATTTTACTTCACAAAATACACCAAGATTGTATGTTACAGAAACTCAAAACTAAGAAGGTTGTCTGAGAATCTGGACAACTGATGATTATGGCTTTATTCCCCACACCCCACTTATTTTGTTCTATCTATAAAACAAACAGGAGAACAAAAATTGAATTAAAAACCCCTGCAACTAAAAAACAGGCACAAGAAACACACACATAAAATGTTTAAAAACAAAAAATCAGAAACTATAATATACACACAGAAGACCAGTAAGATTTCCTTTTAAAACCCAAACAAATCAATATGAGACAAAAATCTACATATTATCATTAGTTTCTCTTATATAGCATATATGGCCTGCTGGGCATGTAACTTATCTTTAAGTTGCGTTTATATGCCCAGTAAGATTATACAAAATCCCAGCATAGAAAAAAAATAGCAGACCAAATTCCATTATGAACAGACTTGCAAAAATTCTCATTAAATATTTGCAAGCTGAATCCAAGAACACATTAAAAAGATCATGCACCATGATCAAGTAGGTTTCTTCCCAGAGATTAAGGGAGTTTAAACATACAAAAATCAATAAATGCAATACACAATGTACAAAGACAATAAATAAAAATATCACATGATGATCTCAATAGCTGCAAAAAGGCTTTTGACAAAACCCAATATCTCTTCATAATAAAAGACCCAGAGAGATTATGAATACAGTTGAAATATTTTAACATAATAAAGGGAGTTTATTAAAACCTACAGTCAACAAACACATAAATGGTGAAACTCAAAGCATTTCACTAATTTAAGAATAAAACAATGGACCCCATTCTCTCTGTACTTATTCAATATTATCCTTAAAGTCTTAGCTAAAGTCACAAAATATATAAAGAAAAACAAGATAATAAACATAGAAAAGTAAAAAGTCAACACAACTTTATTTGCAAGTAATAAAATTTTGAATATAAAAACAAAAACTCTATGAGGAAATTTCTACATCTTATAATTACTTTCAGCAAATTAGCATGAAACTAAATTAACAAACAAAATCTATTACAATTTCCACATGCAAATCACAAGTAGACTGTAAGTAAAAGACTTGTATAAGAAAATTTTTAAGAGATTTATGAAGAAATTGGGAGAAGATCTAAGATGGTGGCACAAGTGCTCAGGGTATCTGACCAGTTGTACAGCAGTGAAAGCAGAGAGGCCAACAGACAGTGCTATGGACTCCAAAACGTCAACATACGTGGTCTATGTTTCACAGGTGAAATGAGAGCCCACTGTGAGGGAAACTTGCTGGTCCAACCTCAGCTCCATCCAGCTAAACCTGGGAAAATTTTCCCCACTCTCACAGATACAGCCTCAGCCTCAGGCCACATGCCGACTCTCACTGTTTATTGGGTATCTTCCTGTACCTGAGGCTCATGGCTCCAACCTCTGCCTAACCTTCTGGTACTGAGGATACTTGGATTCAAACTCAGGCTCCCACTCTAACTGTCCTTTTACATGCAGCTTCAAGCTCAGACCTCTCGACTCACTAAACAACCCCAACTAACACTCCAAAGCTCAATCTGTTCTCTGAGCTCACAGATACTCCAAAATGGCTGTGTCCAGCTACCATAGTATCTGAGCACAGTATCTGAGAGCACTGTCTGGGAAGTGGTACCATGTTAACCTTGGATCAAGACATCCAGTAGCAGGACAGTTGCCTCTGGGAATTCCCGTGGTGTGAGGAGCGTCTCAGAGCTCCTGAGGAGCCCACTTAGTCTGCTGAATCATACATCTGAGGAGAGCCCCAGGCAAGTCCCTGAGAACTACCTGCCAGTCTGAGATCATTCCCATCAACCTAAGGACATCACCTGTAGGAACATCTAGCTTCTTGCCCAGGCCTCCTTTTGCACCATCGAAAACTCCAGTGAGCAACAGGATGTACCAAAAAACACCAAGGACAACTAGATGGCTAAAGGCCAGTGTACAAACACAATCAACAAAAGCCAGAGCAATATGACATCTTCCAAACCCACTTTTCCTACAGCAAGCATTCCTGGATCCCCTAACACAACTGAAACACTAAAAATGACAGTGAATCTATGCTTATGAAAATAATAGTGGAAGAAACTAATAAAATCCTTCTTTAAAATACTAGAAGGTACAGGCAAATAGTTTGAGGCTTTTAGAGAGAAAATGAATAAATGACTCAAAGAATTACAGAAAAATATAAACATGTGAAGGAAATCAATAAAATAGCTCAAAATCTGAAGATTAAAATTAACACAATAAAGAAAGCACAAACTGAAGAAAACCTGGAGATGGAGAACTTAGGAAAGAAAACAGGAGCTGCAGAGGTAAGCTTCCTAACAGATTATAAAAGAGGAAAGAATCTCAGGTAGAGAAGACACAGTAGAAGAAGTTGATGTATCCCTCAAAGAAAATGTTAAATATAAAAGAAATTATTGGCACAAAAAATCCAAGAAAACAAGGACACCTAAGAATGAATAATAGAGATAGGAGACTCTAAGGACCAGAAAATATTTTTTAAAAATCATAGAAGATATATATGTAATAATATAAATATATGCACAAAAATTAAAAACAAAATTAAGGTGTGATTCAACAATTTTTAGACTCATATTTTCCATGATTTCCAATGTAAGATCATTATACTTTACTACCTTTAAACATATTGCAGTACTTGATGAATTTGTAGCTTTGATATTCTGTTTGACCTTTTTCTTATTGCAGTAAATGTATCAATTGGTAAAAAACAAAACAAAACAAAACAAAACAAAACATAACAAAAAAAACTAAGAAGAAAATGTCCACAACCTTAAGAAAGAGATGGCTATTGAACACCAAAGAGAATAGACCTGAAAAGAAAATCCTCCTACCGTATAATAATCAAAACACTAAATGGACAATACAAAGAAAAAATATTAAAAGCTACAAGAGAAAAAGACCAAGTAAAATGTAATGGAAAACCTATCGAAATCGTACCTGAATTCTCAGCAGAGATCATAAAAGTCAGAAGTGCCTAGGCAGATCTTTTGCAAACCCTAAAAGAACACATATCCCAGTCCAGACTACTATACCAAGCAAAATTTTCAATAAACTTAGATGGAGAAAACAAGATATTCCATGACAGAACCAAATTATATATATGTGTGTGTGTGTGTGTGTGTGTGTGTGTGTGTGTGTGTGTGTGTGTGTACTTGTGTACAAACCTAGAACTACAGAAGATACTAAAAAATAAACACTCCCACTTGAGGTTAACTACAGAAAAAAAAAAAACAGAAGAAAAACACAAAAAACAAAAACCACACTGGATATAAATAATTTCACTACAGCAAAATCAAAAGTAGACAAGCAAACAAACACACTTCCTCAGTCAACATCAAAATAAAAGAGTCTAACTGTCACTAGTCACTAATATCTCTCAACATCAATGGATCTAAGTCTCCAATAAAAGACATTGAAGAACAGAATGGACTTGTAAACAGGATCCATCATTCTGCTGCATATAAGAAAAACACCACAGTCACAAAAACAGATATTAACTGAGAGTAATGCATCGGAAAAATATTTTCTAAGCAAAATGACCCAAGAAGTGAGTTGAAGTAGCCATTCTAGTACATAATATTTAATAAAATGTACTTTCCACCAAAATTAATCAGAAGAGATGAAGAAGGACACTTCATGCATGTCAAAGAGAAATTCCACCAAGATGACATCTCAGTTCTGAACACATATGTCCCCAAATGCAAGGGCTACAACCTTTGTAAAAAGAATCATTCATAATGCTTAAGCTGCACATTGAACCACACACATTAATAATGGGAGATTTAACAACCAACACTCACCAAAGGACAGGTCTAGAAAACAGAGAGAAATTATGACACTAACAGATAAATCAAATGGACCTAACAGACATCTACAGAACTTTTCATATAGACACAAAAGAATACAACTTCTTCTCAGCACCTCAGGGACCTTCTATAAAATTTACCATATAGATGTTCACCAAGAAAGCCTCAAAAGATACTAGAAGATTTAAATAATCCCTTGCACTTTATCAGACCACAATGGATTAAACCTGGACCTCAACAACAAAAGAAATAATAAAAGACTTACAGACACACATGGAAACAGAACAATTCTCTAATGGAAAACAATTGTGTCAGGAGAGAAATAAAGAAAAAGTTAAAGACTTCCTAGAATTCAATGAAAATGAAGAAACAACATACCCAATCCTATGAGAGACAATGGCAAGAAGAATATTCATAGCATTAAGTACCTTCATAAAGAAATTAGAATCATCTAGTCAAAGCAAATTAATGGCACATAAGAATGCTGTGGGGAGGAAAGAAGTAGGCACACCCAAATGGAGTAGTCTGCTTGAAATAATCAAACTCAAGGCTGAAATCAATAAATTAGGAACAAAGAACAATTCAAAGAATCACCATAACCAAGAGCTAGTTCTTTGAGAAAAATCAGCAAGATATATAAACCATTAAACCCTTAGCCAAACTAGCTAAAAGGCAGAATCAGAGTACTCAACTCAACAAAATCAGAAATGAAAAGGGGAGAGATAACAGCAGATACCAAGGAAATCCAAAGAATCATTAGGACATACATCAAAAGACTATATTCCAAAAAAGTAATAAATCTAGTGAAATGGACAATTTTCTTGAAAGAGCCCACTTACTAAAGTTGAATTAAATACTCTGATATCTCCCAAAGGAAACAGAAGCAGGCATCAAAAGTTTCCCAACAACAGCAACAACAACAAAGCCCATGGCCAGATGGTTTCAGAGCAGAATTCTAACAGACCTTCAAAGAAGGCTAATTCCTCTTCAAACTATTCCACAAAATACAAACAGAAGAAACACTGCCCAACTCAATCTATGTGGCCACAGTCACATTGATATCTAAACTAAATGAAGATCCAACAAAGAAAGAATTTCACACCAATCTCTGTAAATATTGATGCTAAAATACTGAATAAAATACTTACAAACTGAATCCAAGAATACATAAAAATATTATCCACCATGACCAAGTAGGATTCTTCTCAGGCATTCAAGGGTCAATCAATAAATCAAAATCCATTCCTGTAATCTGTCATATAAGCAAAATTAAAGAAAAATTAAAACACATGATCATCTCCTTAGATGTCAAAAAAGCATACTTTCATGTTAAAAGGGACCAGGGATACAAGGCCCATGCATAAACATAGGAAAGACAGTATACAGCAAGCCTATAGCCAACATTAAACCAAATGGGAAGAAACATAAATCAAATCCATTGAAATCAGGGAAAAGAGAAAGCTGTTTACCTTCTTCATATCTCTTCAATATAGTGCTTGAAGTACTAGCTAAAGCAATAAGATAACAAAAGAAGATCAAGAGGATACAAGTTGGAAAGGAAGAAGTCAAAATATTACTATTCACAGATGATATAATAGTATGCATAAGTGACCCGCAGAATTATACCAAGGAACCCCTACAGATGATAACCACATTCAGCAAAGTAGCTGGATACAAATTATACTCAAGTATAGCCACAAAAATACAATATCTTGTTATAACTCTAACCAAGCAAGTGAAATATTTTCTGAAATAGCCTTCAAGTTTCTGAATAAAAAAAATGAAAAAATGAATCTGAAGATGGAAAGATCTCCGATGTTCATAAATCAGTAGGATTAATATAGTAAAAATTGACATTTTACCAAAAGCGATCTACAGATTCAATGAAATTCTGATCAAAGTACCAACACAATTCTTTACAGGCCTTGAAGGAACAATTCACAACTGAATATGAAACACACACACACACACACACACACACACACACACACACACACACACACCAGAATAGCTAAAACAATCCTGGACAATAAAAGATCTAAAGAAATCTCCATACCTCATCTCAAGCTGTACTATAAAGCAATAATAATAAAAACTGCATTGTACTGACATAGAAACAGTCAGTTGATCAATAGTTTTTTAGTTGGGGAGGGGTAGTGGAAAATTTAAACACAGCTGGTTGTCCTTGAGTCCAGCTGGACTCTGAGCACAGACTGAGACCTTGAGTCAAGTTAGACTCTTCAAGGTTTTTACGGTCCCTGCCACACACATACAGTGATCTGATATCTGTCTGTCTTTGGTTCAAGCTAGACCCCCTAAAAATATACATACTTTGGCCTTAATGGGGATCTTTAGGGTGGCTGGTTCCTTCAGATTAAGATATCAACATAAATCTAAATATACTAAATTTGTTAGAAGAAAATGTAAGAAAGAGCCTTGAACTCATTGGCACAGGAGACAACTTCCTGAAGAGAACACCAGCAGATCAGGCTCTAAGATCAACAATTAAGAAAAGGGATCTCATGAAATTGAAAAGCTACTGTAAAACAAAGAACACCATTAACAGATCAAAACAACAGTCTATAAACTAGGAAAAGATCTTCACCAGCCCCACATCCAATAGAGAGCTAATATCCAAAATATTAATAAAGAACTCAAGAAATTAAACACTCACCTACCAAATAATGTAATTAAAAATGAGGTACAGAGGAATACCAAATGTCCAATAAACACTTAAAGATGCTCAATATCCTTAGTCATAAGGAAAATGCAAATCAAAATATTATCCTAAGTAAGTTAATACAGACCCAGAAAGTCTCACATATATACTCACTTATAAGTGTATATTATACATATAATACTGGATAACCATACTATAGTCCACAGACATAAAGAAACTAAAAAAACAAGTAAGAACTTAAGGAAGATGCTTAATTCTCACTCAGAAGAATAAGTAGAACATACATTAGAAGCTGTTGAAGAAAGGGAACATGCAGGACCCTACCTCAGATGTCCTGTGAAAGAATCCATCCAGCAGGGGATTGAAGCAGAGGCTGAGACACACAGTCAAACTTTGGGCAGAGCAAATGGAGTCTTATTGAAGAGTTGCAGGGATAGAAGTATCTAGAGGGGACAGGGGAGCCATAAGGATACCAACATAGCAACAAATCAGGACCCAGGAGTGCCTGCCTAGACTGATTCATCAAACAAGGGCCATGCATCAAACAAGGATCATGCATGGAGAGGACCTAGAGCCCCTGCTCAGATGTGGTCAATAGGAAATTCAGTCTCCCTCAGGGTCCTCAATATTGGGAAAGGGGCTGTTTCTGCCATGGACTCTGTTGCCTGCTCTTTGATCACTTCCTCTTGATCAGGCACCATTCGAAGCCACAGAGGACAAGGATGCCAGTAATCCTGATGAGGCTAGGGTCATATGGGTGGGTTGGTTTCTCACTTTCTGATCTCTGGAGGAGAGGGGTACGGTGTAAGAGAGAGGGAAGTTGGGACCAGGAGGAACAAGGGAGGAACAATGATCAAGACGTAGAGTGAATACATTAAAAAAAAAAAAAAAGAAAGAAAGAAAGAAAGTGAGGAATATATCAGAATTTGAAAAGATCTCTCATGCTTTACATATTATTAGGATTTCTTATTTTCACTATGAGATACCGATTTGAAAACGACACTAAATTCACACATAAAATTTAAGTTGATTCTCAATTCTTAATTTCTGTAGATGAGGTAATTCATAAAAAAAAAACATATAGAGGAAAACTCCACACAAGATAAATGTCCTATGCATTTTGACTTTGTAAGATTTATTTTTATAAAAGTAGATATCTTACAAACCAGAGCATTTTTAATTTTATGTTTTCAGATGTGTTTCAGAAGAGTAATCTAGTGTTATCTATAAGTGACAGGTGACATGGTGCCTCACTACCTATTCTGAGTCAGATGGAAAACTTGTCTATTATTTAGTGAACAATTCAACATGGTTTTATGAGTCCTTAAATTTTTCTTCTTCTGTAGTGCATGAGACTTAATGTATTCCTGTCATCTTGTTTCTCCCACTTGGGACAATCTGAAGGAGCAAAATCATCATTCAGCATCTTTGTTGGTTTTTGTTTGTTTGTTTGTTTGTTTCTTTGTTTTTTGAGACAGGGTTTCTCTGTGTAGCCTTGGCTGTCCTGGGCTCACTTTGTAGACCAGGCTGGCCTCAACCTCACAGCGATCTGTCAGCCTGTGCCTCCTGAATGCCGGGATTAAAGGCGTGTGCCACCATGCCCAGCCAGTATCTTTGTTGTAATGTACTACTTAGATGTGTATTTTCACATTTTTACAGTTAACTTTCTAATACTGATTTTCTATCTTCTGAAACTGATCTTCACTCCTTTGTATCAAAATTTTATTAATTATTGTCAGTAGTGGGTTTTTTTTTCCCAAACAACTAGCAAAATGCATGTTTTGGGTGAGATACTCCATGAAATCTATATTCCCCCAAACCCACAATAATAGTAATACAAAAAAGATTGTACATTACAGAAACTCAATATGTAGAAATTCAGAAGTTTGTCTAGGGCCTGAATAAAAGATTATTAAGGCTTTGTCTAGACTGGGGTTGGAGAAAAATTATTAATCTGAAAAAAAGAAAGAGTTAAGTTCAGTTTATAGGGTGATATTAAGGAGGGGTTAAAAAAGAATGGGAGTGAGGTGTTTGTTTTTCAATCTGGTTCTTGGTGTGAGAAATTGTGTAAGGCTTGGATACAGCCATAAATCAGAGAATGAAGCACTATTAGATTGAAAAACTAAAAAACATATATAGATGTACACACAATATTCTGACTCATGAGCTATATGTTTCTTAGACAGAGAAAGCCAGTATATAATTACAAAACTATTGTTGTTTAAGTGAGTCTCAAACTGATGTTAAGAACTATGGGATTATATATATATATATATATATATATATATATATATATATATTTGTGTGTATGTGTGTGTGTGTGTGTGTGTGTGTGTATGTAGAGGTGTGTGTCTGTGGTGTATACATTTTTCATAAATATAGCCTATTGACTCCATATAATGTTATTTGTATGTGTGCATTCAGGGCTAAACATTAGATATGTGACAGACAATTAATTAATGACTTTTTATTTGTTATAAATCAGTTCCCAAATCAGAGAGACAGCTACCACTGAGCCCATTTTTCCAAACATAGGTTCCTTCCTCTTTCCTCCCAGACATCTGGGTTTTTAGGAAGGTATATTTCCATTAACAATCACAAACCCTCTGCTTCTCATCTGGCTTCAACTTGTTGCATTATATCTTCTACATTGGCTTTATTGAAGTTGTTCGGACAGATATTTCCAATAATGCACTTATTGCTAAATTCAATTGATTAGTTTCTGTCCTTATGAACAAGGACATAGGAGATGCTTTCTTCCTTTGTTTTTTGAATATTAGGCCTAAGAGAAAGCCCTGCTACTTTTCTAGCATTTCCTTTCACATATCTTTATGGAATTTTGCTTTCCAAGTATGCTGCATTGTTCCTTGGTAAGAAAAGGCAAGGAGAGTTGTATGGAAAAAGTAAGAGAGAAAGAGAGAAAATTAAGACAAATGGGGAAAGATAAAGAAAGGTAGAGGGAGAGAGGACAGGAGAATGGGACTGAGTGAAGGGGTAAGGAGAGTGAGAGAGAGAGAGAGAGAGAGAGAGAGAGAGAGAGAGAGAGAGAGAGATTAGATTAGTTTTCTCTCATTCTTGCTTTTTCATTTATATATTGTATTACTTCCTTTATTTCAAGTTCAACAAATTGAAAATCAACCTTCTTACTTTTTCCAACAGAAGTCTTCAGTGTTATTGTATACACATATACCAAGGAAATATTAAACACTGTTGCCATTGCTATTGTTCAAGTATTCATCAAACAATATCATATTGTTTCAAATTTATGGTGTTCTTTATAAATACTGTCAAAATAAATAATCTTTATAACAATAAAATGCTTAGTTAAGTGTTGCTATGCTATTTGATATTTGTGATGAGAATACCCTGTTTAGTTCGGTATCCCATGTTTTAATTAGGTTATTTGATTTGGTGGTGTTTAATTTCCTGAGTTCTTTATATATTTTTGATTTTAGCCCTTTGTCAGATGTAGGTTGGGTTAAGATCTTCTCCCAGTCTTTCATTTTGTTCTGTTGACTGTTTTCTTTGCCCACAGAAGATTTTCAGTTGCATGAGGTCTCATTTAGTAATTGTTGATCTTAGAGCATGAGCTGTTGGTGTTCTGTTCAGAAAGTTGTCTCCTGTGCCAATGAATTCAGGGCTCCACCCCACTTTTTCTTCTAATATATTTAGGTGTGTGGTTTTAAGTTGAGGTCTTTAATCCACTTGGACTTAGTTTTATGCATGATGATAAATATGGGTCTATTTGCATTTCTCTACATGTAGCCATGCAGTTAGGCTAGCAGCATTTGTTGAAGATACTATCTTCTTCCATGTATGGATTTTCCTTTGTCAAAAATTAAGTGCCAATAGGTGTGTGTGTGTTTATTTTTGAGACTTCTATTCAATTCCATCTATTAGGCTATTTCCATGCAAATACCATGCTGATTTTATGACTGTTGATGTATAGTCCAGCATGAGATCTGGGATGGAGATTCCTCCAGAATCTTTTATTGTACCAGACTGTTTTAGCTATTCTGGTTTTTTGTTTTTCTATATGAAGTTGAGAATTGATCTTTCAAGGTCTGTAAGAATCGTGTTGGAATTTTGATGGGAATTGCGTTGAATCTGTAAAATGATTTTTTGTAAGATGGCCATTTTTACTATGTGATTCTCCCTAGCCACAAGCATGGGGCATCTTCCCATCTTCTGATGTATTTTTCAATTTCTTTCTTTAGAGACTAGAACTTTTTTCATAAAAGTCTTTCATTTGCTTGGTGAGAGTTACACCAAGATACTTTATATTATTTGTGGCTATTGTGAAGGATGTAGTTTCCCTAATTTCTTTCTCAGCTGGTTTTTCGTTTGTATAAAGAAAGGCTAGTAGTTTTCTTTTTTTATTTAATTATGTATCCACCCACTTCGCTGAAGGTGTTCATCACCTGCAGGAGTTCCTTGCTAGAATTTTTAGGGTCATTTATATATACTATCATGTCATCCATGAATGGTGATAGTTTGACTTCTTCATTTCGAATTTGTAGCCCCTTCATCTCCTTTAGTTGCCTTATTGTGTTAACTGGGACTTCAAGTACTATATTGAAGAGGAATAGAGAGAGTGGACAACCTTGTCCTGTCCCTGATTTCAGTGGAATTGATACTGATTCTCTCCATTTTGTTTGATGTTTGCTATAAGCTTGCTGTATATTGCCTTTATTATGTTGCAATATTTGTCTGGTATCCCTACTCTCTCCAAGATTTTAAAAAGAGTGGGTGTCGAATTTTGTCAAATGTCACAGACAGAAATCTGCCTAAAAATGGACAGGGTTGGATGCAGGCAGAGTCAATGGCCAAACTATGCCAACACAGGGTAACCAAGTCCTCAATAAATCCTGCTTCACAAATATGTTTGTCAGATATATTGAGTCAGAAGGCTAAAGATGATGCTCCAATGTTATAGAGAGATTTGGATGATTATTCAGGCATCAAACTGTCCCTGTAATTTTCTCGCTGTGGAAGCTGCTTACATGTACTTCCTGTCTACTCAGATATTTAATTTTATTCCTTCTCAAGTCTCTGATGGGGTCAAAGACCAGATAGTTACTTTTACATTAAGCTTTGTTGTTTTGGGATCTAGATGTTTTTACATCTAGATGATGCTTTAAGTTGGTAAAGATAAGATTTGATAGACATTATTTCATTTAGAATTTTAGACTCACCAAGAAAGGAAAAGTGTTATCTTCAAGGTTGCCAAATACAAATAGCCTAAACACTATGATTGTAACATTTGTAAAATTTATCATTGTTTTGTGGTTTTTCTTGCTGTAGATAATTTATTGTATATATGTGGATAACATAAATGTATGTATAAAAAATAAACTAAAGAAAGTTTCAAATGATTAAATAAACAACGTTTACTGGGGTATTGGTGGCACTCACTTTATTCTTTATCCCAGAGACAAAGGTAAGTGTATCTCTATGAGTTCCAGGCCAACCTGTGCTACAGAATGAGTTCCAGAAGTCCCAGGCAATGAAAGATACACAGAAAAATCCTCACTTGAAAAACCAAAAAGTTCCTGCAAATAAATCTTTGATATTAGCCTGATTAAAAAAGAAAGCTGCTCTTTTATTTTGGTTTTATATTTTCCCTTTTTTTCTGTGGACTCACCTTTTATTACTTTGGTTATTTCTTTCTACACCATGCCTCTAAATACCTTGGTTATAGACTTCTCAATTCTTATTTTTAGCCAAGATCAATCTTCTGAATCCAGTCTATGCATTTTCTTTCTTCAAGACACATGCTCCAAAACTTCTTAGTTCCTTTTTCAATGTCAAGTTTACAAATACCCTATTGTGTTACCTTTGAATGCTGCCTCCTTCTTCCAGTCTTCTCATTCAGTTTACTTACAGCAATATGCTTTCATTAGCCAGACCCCATTCCCTTCTGACTTCTCCTGGGCCACTGTTTCTTTAACATCATCAGCAGCCAATAGTGTTTTCATATCCAAAAGCTAAAGATGTTCCTTTAGGTACTAATTCAGATTTGTATGCTCAGTTTAAAAGTTTCATAGTGTACTATTCAACACATGTTAAGAAAACACTAACATGAGACAAGTTATGACCTTAGCCCTTCCCATCAAATACTTTGCTTTACTCTTCTCTAATGATAGCATGTTCATGCTTTGTTTCATGTCCTCCTAACATACAGCATCAGGCACACTCTGCCTTCTGCCTTGGGGTGCTTATATCTATGAGAGTCTCAGTTATTATTTCCAAACTTTTTCATCTTGACTTCCTAGTTGGCCTATGAAAGCTATAATGTCACATTACAATGTTTATGCTCTAGTCTTAATGCTGTATGGAATGTTAAGGTTCATCTATCAGAAGAAGTTGATAGTATTTGGAGTTTTGACCCTTATAAGGACTGTTATAAATGAGACCCATAAGAAGTCTTTCTATTTCTGTCATATCATGACACAATCACCTGCTTCGGTGCTTGGAAGCATGCATATTGAATTCATTGGCACTTTGATCTTTGATGTTCCAGCTGCCAGACCTATGCAAAATAAACCCTATTGTTTATAATCACTCTGGGTATTGAATTTTGCTTTAGCAAGCAGATCATGCAATAACACCTATTTTCTGACACTTTAAATGTTTTCAACTCTTGTCCTATTTTACTTTCTTTCAGAAAACTCAAAGAATAAACAGTATACTTTTCACTGTTCACTTCTTAAGCCACATCTATGCACATCTCAACAACACTCACTCCTAGTATCCAACAGACACTAATTTTGCATGTGTTGTTGGCTGTATATTACTGGTAACTAGCAGCACAATATATATGCCTGGGTGTGTATTGAATTAGAACAAACTTATGATGTCTTATATATTATTAAAATGTGTTATATATGTACAGTAAAAATGAGCAATTAAATGATATGTCTGATTAATTGAATATATACCAATGGAAGAAACTTAAAATGCATCTTTAAATGAGAACTATCTAAAAATTAAAGTTGTCTCAATATTTTAATTTCATAGTCTTCTTTCAGAATTTTGAAATGTTTCTTTTGTATTGCATTAAAAAACCTTCTCTTCTTCATCTTTTTCATGAATATTAGAGTTCCTTGTCATGACAAATCCTTCATTTGGGTAAAAACAAATGTTACCAAGTTTTTAACACTTCCTGAACCTAATATTATATATATATATATATATATATATGTCATATCACATATAAATTAATATATAATAAAAACCTACTGTTTATATAAGGTACGTTATATATAAATATATTATATATATAGATATATATATAGATATCCCCTAGAGGTATCCTTGTTTCTATTCACTCTTTGTTCATTGCAAGGAATGTACTTAAAGATCCATTATTTCTGATTTCTATTTCATAATTTTATATTATGTGTTCTTCATATATCAAAAATGGTGTTAAGAGTATTATTTGAGCCACAATAAGGCAAATTATGGCATATTTAATATTTCACATTACATATTATTTAAATAAAATGAACATTAATCAGTTTATTTGCAAATTGTCCACATTGAAACATCAAGTATTTGATTTTTGTCATCAATAATCTTTTTTGTTGTTGTTGTTAGCCTGGCCTTTAATGATTGATGAGTCTCTAAAGCTCACCAGTTTTTTTTTGTTTTTTTTTTTTGACCCAACAGAATGACTTAGTTTAACTACTCAGTTTTCTTTATTTTCCCGTTATTATTTTCATTCTTTGAAAACACGCTAACAAGAATTAAATAAAAAAATTTTATAAAGAGATACAAGGTTTTGTAAGAAAAATGAAACCATACAATGGAAAACAGGTAACATCATCAACAAATGTCCTGGTCTAACTGAATAGCTACATGAAGAAAAATGCAAGTAGACTCTTATTTACTCCCCTGTACAAAACTAAAATCCAAGTGGAATAAAGATCTCAACATAAAGCCTGACACACTAAATCTGTTAGAAAAAGAAGAGTGACACAGGAGACAACTTTCTAGACTGAGAGCGAACAACTCAGTCTCTACGATCAAAAATACTGAT
The DNA here is from genome assembly GCA_907169655.1 of Acomys percivali. Classification (NCBI taxonomy): domain Eukaryota; kingdom Metazoa; phylum Chordata; class Mammalia; order Rodentia; family Muridae; genus Acomys; species Acomys percivali. The sequence goes on from OU015742.1 coordinate 187,849,349, forward strand.
CTACCAAACAAGAACCATACATGGTGAAGATCTAGACCTTCTGCTCAAGTATAGTAGACAAGCATCTCAGCCTCCATGAGGCTCCCATGATGTGGGGAGTAGGGACTACTTCTTCCATGGACTCTGGTGCCCACTCTTTGATAACTTCCCCCTGGCAAGACAATCTTGGCAGGCCACAGAAGAAGCAGATACAGGCAGTTCAGATGAGAATTGATAGGCTGAAGGCAGATGTTAGTGAAGGAGGGCTCTCTCATTCTGAGGACTAGGAGAAAGGATTGAGGAAGAGTGGGTACAATCTGTTTGTAAAATGAATAAATTAAAAAATTAACAATACTGAAGATTTCATTTGAGTTGTTGTACTGCAGATGAACCATAATTTGTTTTAGAAAATAGCAACAGATAGGCTTCTTGAAGTTTGTGGGCATGAGAATGAGGCTGTTGACACTGGGACAAAACGTGAGATTATGAAGTAAAAAAAGCAAAATAGAAAGGAGAAACAAGCCAATGTAGAAGAAATATAGCTCAAACAGCATAGACTATAAGGATTATGATTAAGATAAAGAACTCCATAACTAATAATTTTTGGTGCTAAGTAACTGGGACATAATAGGTTTGTATGTTCTTCAATTGTTCTTCATAAAGTAAGTTTTTAAAGTAGATAATATTTCTAAGTACGACAATGTACCACACTAGTGCCAGCTGTTTTCAATAAATTCAACTTTCTATAGAAAAGCAAATATATTTGAGATAGGCAAGCCACATACTTACTCTGGCTTAGATTTTAAATTTGAGTATCTTTAGGATTGTCTTGTTCTTGACAGATACCTTGGAAATCTAGCGACTTTCTTTCCTGTTTACATTGCCTGACTGACCTTGGGCATGCTTGGGAGGGCTTGCTAACTGAGTTTGCTTTGCCTGACAACGATAAAGAAAAACATCTAGACTGCCCGAGACCTGTGTTCTGGTTTTACAGTCTCCAAATCTGAGGCAAAACATCTGACACACCTTCAAAAGGGGAGTATGTGCTTTGGAATCTTCAGAGTTTGAAGCTCAAAAGCCAACAAATCATACTTATAAGAAGTATAATTTAAAGTATTGAGATATCAAGGAGACAAAATTTGATTTTCAAGAATCAAGGAAGAGTGCTAGTCTCATTCTCAGAACTCTAAGCAGTAAAATTCAGAGCAAATAATCTGGCTCAGTCCACATTTCATCCCTGATAGCTTGCATCCTCTAATAATAAACAAACAAGCAGCTACAAGCTATCTGCCTCACAGAGGATTGGTTAAACTATTCACGTAGAAATATAGACCACCCGTAGTACCCCAGTATCTACAGTTTTCTCTCTAAGTGAATCAAATTGAAGAAAAATACTGTCTGAAATGGAAAGACTAAGAGCATAATGAGGAAAGGAGAAGAAAAGAAGAGAAAAAGAGAGGAAGACCTCCAGAAACAAGAAGAATGCGTAAAATGAAAACCAGTTTAATATTGGGCTTATTAGCTAATAAGGATAAGAAAATATAAAAATATTTAATCATATGGACAGTGTTCCAGAATTTGATTTTATAGAAACAACATGATAATGTAATAAAAATAATAAAATTATGTAATACCATAACAATTAAAATCTACAAAGAAAGATGTAGTTTTTAAGGCTCACAATAACAGATCAGACGCATAAAGAATTTTTGATCAGTTAAGAATATATAGGTCAATAAATAATAAGCAGATTAAAGCCAATAATTAATACACAGAAAGAAAAAAATCATAGTGGATACATAGGGTATGAGAAGACTAGGTAGCTTAGTTTTACAATGAAGCTTAATTGTTTAGGGGTTAAGATGTTTTTAGGTCTAGATAGGTGTTCTAAGTTGATAATGATAATATGTGATGGAGATTGATTTACATTCAGAAATTTAGATGCACCAAGATAGGAAAGATATCTTCTTCAAGACTGTCAAATAAAATAGCCAAAACACTAAGCATGTAACATCTATATAATTCCTGATTGTATCACAGTTCTTCTTGCCATAGGTGATCTATTGTATATATGTATAATACAAATGTATATCTACAAAAATAAAATAATTTTTTTTAAATAGAAAAAAAAGAGAAAATTTGGACATCATATTATTGAAACTTCAGAAAAAGAAGACAGAAGAGAAGGAAGGAATTATGAAATATAATACAACTAATGAAATATATCAATCTTGTGATTCATATTAGTCTAAAAGCATGTGAAGAAATACATCCAGACATATTGAAATAAAATTAACCCCTACCAAAATAAATATAAATATGTAACATAATGTAAAGGAGATAACAAAGTATATTCCCCAATCTAACAAACAAGAAACATTAAGGCCTTCTTTCTAAATAAAAGATAGAGAGTGACAAAAGATGTCACCTAAGGCCCCTGTCGTTGCCTCACACCTGCACAGATTCATATAAACACATAAGTGCTTACACACTTAACTCAAAAAAAAAAGAAAGGAAGGAGGGAAGGAAGGAGAGAAGGAAAGAAGAAGGAAAGGAAGAAAGAGAGAGAAAGAAAGAAAGAAAAGAAGCAAAAAAAAAAAAAAAAAAAAAGAAGCAGAAACCAAATCCATAAAATCTCATTCAAAAGAGAGGAAAAGCTTCAGATAAAAGAGCTTACGTAAGAGTGGGAGAAACAGTGTATGTACTACAAATAAGAAAGACATCCTTCCCCCCACCACCCAGCCCCAGATACATGTTCTTCATAGACAAGGAGGGGAGACAGAACACTCTTCCAGACTGTAAGCCTGAGAGCTCCAGTGAAAAGAAGGGGTAGTCCTGCTGCTTGACAATGCTTAACACTGCTAAGCCTCAAACTCAGTGTCAGAGTGGCTATTCTGGTGTGACAGGTTTTTTTGAGGCAGGGTTTCCCTCTGTAGCCTTGGCTATCCTAGACTTGTTTTGTAGACCAGGCTGTCTTCGAACTCACAGTGATCTGCCTGCCTTTGCCTCCGGAGTGCATGGTGGGATTAAAGGCGAGTGCCACCACGTCGGGCAACACTTGAGAACTCTACTTGGACACAATTATAAAATTTTGTTTAAAATTGAGCTAACCTGGTGATATGATTACAGGGAACAATCAGGGAGCCTGAATTTGGCACAATTTGCCCCGTTAGAAGATAGCGCTGTAAGAGACTATTGGGAGCAGTAGGAGGGCTTATATGAGAACCCGAAAAGTTGAAGTGACGTTAAGTCTCTCCTCAACCAACTGAAGATAACTAGAATTTATGAGCATCCCTCATCAAGACAAAGAATAAATCAACTTCTGCATCTACATAACTCTGTAAGGCTCACTGCTGTATGGTCTCTAAATTCAGAAATTCTAGCAGACAGTTTACATCTAAAATTACTGCTTTCTGACTCAGTAGGTAATTCTCAGGAAAGCACAATGAATTGTCCAACTGTGGAGATCTTGGTAACGATGTTGCTTTTTCCTGTTGTCAGTCTCTCACCTACATCAGTCTCGCAAACATTATGGACTGGAGATTCTTAGGGGCTGAATAATCTATTCCGTATAGGCCACAAAGGACGCTGGGTTAGAAAAAAGGGAAAGCCAGTCGATTAAAGATAGCTAGGATAGACAATAGGGACATGCCCAAAGCAGGCCCAACATCAGCATGCATTAAAGACAACTGTTTACAAGGTCAACTGACAAACCTCAGAATTTAACTGGATGACTCCAACATTCAATGATCTCAAAAGTAGCCATTCTGAGACATCTTTTTCTTTCTTTTTCAGTTTCTTCTGTTCTCATATTTAATGTACCTATGCCTTCAGTTGTACTTTAATTTACCAATAAAATTCATAAAAAATTTAAACATTTGTTTCATTTTATGTATCTCCATTTATTTATATGATTTTTATGTTTCTTTTCATTACTAGATAATTTCATTCATTTTAATTTTCTTTTTTACTGCCTTCTGTTTTCTGTCATTTTTTTTCTACTGAGATTTTCTCAAATCTTCTCTGTTTTTAAATTTCTTATATTTTTAATCTTTAAAGGTTGTGTTTTTATTCATGTTCCTGCATTTATCTAGTTTTGGTGACAGAATTTTCATTATTAGAAAATATTTTGGTTTCATGTTTCTTTGCAATTTACTTTTATTTTTTACATTTTACACTTTTGGTCCTATCCACAAGCATTTTCCCCATTTTTCTGTTCACCTATTTTATTTTCTTTGACTCTATTTTATCTAGTTTCTAGATCCTTCATTTAATCTTATCCTATTAGAGCTACAATATTACTTTAAGTAATTTTAATTTTGTAGCATATTCTATATATTTGAGACCTTTTTGTTTGTTTGTGTGTGTGTTTGTTTGTCTGTTTTGGAAATTTGCAGTGTATTTGAATCTTGTATACTTTGATGTTTTTCTTCCATTGTAGGTTGTTTTCTCCTCTCTGAGAATTCCTAACAAGGAGCCATCAGGCATAGTAAACTCCAAAAATTATTGCCAAGTAAAATGCATAAATATGCAAACTAACAGATATGCACAACATAATGAAGAAACACAAGGAACATAAAAATGTATAGCACTATAGATCCTCCAAATTATCATAACACAGTAACATAAAAATCAAAGATACCCACTCTTTCACCCCTGAAACTATGCAATTAATATATTATTGGCTACAAGTAAAAAGCCAAGTTATATATATTTGCAGAAGATGAGATCTTCTACTTGGAAGCTTCTACAAAGGCAACATGGAACAGGTAATAACTCCTCATGAAAAAAAATGAAAGAAGTAAAGAAGGAGAAATAGTGTATGTTCATGCATAAATGTGTTTACTTAAACATAATGTTTAATAGATTTTATGTTTTATTGGTGAATTATGATCACTGTGTTTATACTTCATCACTTATTATATAGATTCAAAAAATCAGACAGTTTGACAGAATGTTGTTATTTTAACAAACTAAATCTATCACTATTTGTTGTATTTAATTTTCTGTAAAACAAAATGACCTAAAAAGTACACTAGTGAAGAAAAATAACAGTTAATAGACTAATACTACCAGTGTCCAAGATATACTATTCAGCTACAGTCATAAATGAACAGTAATGGAGATGTAGAAATATAACTATTTAAATACACTTCAAGGTCCTGGAGATATGAGTAAAAGGACACAATGCAACATAGAACATTCTCAATTTAAAAAATATATATTCCATGAAGAGATAAAAGAAGAAAGAATACATTAAATCAGTTAATCTTGCCACACACTTAATATTAGTCTCAAAAATAAAACCACACAATGAAACATATATTGAAATGTAAATGTATAAAATCCTTGCTGATAGAGTAAAATGTATAATATCATAAGATGATGACATTTTAATAACAGCATCAATATCTCAGTCTTTCTTAATATAATTAACAAGCTAGACTTCATTAAAATGCAAACTTCTTTACTTTGTAAATAAACTGAGGTAGTCAGGAGCATGAAAATGTAATTATATGTGAATAAAAGTCTGGATGTGGAATGTAATATTTAAAAATACATATTTGATGAAGAACTTTTACCCAATATGTACAAGAATATGAAATACAGCAGCAACAGGATAATTTGTTCAAAAATCACAAAACTTGAACTTATCTTATCATGGAATACATATAAATGGTATATAAAAAAGATCGTGGTAATTATATTGTAGTGTGAACCATAACTTACTATTTGAGTACACACGGTCATGACAAAATAAACCAAAAAGAAGTTTAAAATGGCACTAAAAATGCTATTGGTATTTTAAAAACACAGATCCTTTAAGCACAATTTATCAGCTTCTTCTAAAACTCAATGTTCCTTTACCCAATGAAACCCATGCAAATGGGTAATCATCAGAGACTTATCTATCCATCAGTGAAAGAGCTAAAAACAAAGCAAGATTTTCCTCAGTAAGCACGTGGATGAATAAACAGATGTAGATAAACACCGTGATGTAAGACATTAATATGTGAGCTGCAAAGCCAGGAGAAGAACAAAGAAGACACTCTAATATTTGCTATATGAAAAAAGCCAATCTTCAAAGGCTATGTATTGTATGATTTTGGAGACAATAGAAAAAAACAAGCCTATAACAATGACCTTGGTGATAGAGAGACTGCTTAGTTGTTAGGGCTATGCACTAATCTTAGAGTAGAGCTGAGTTCTCAAACCCCCCTGTAATTAATTTCAGAACCAAGGATTTTGGCATCCATTTAAAATTTATTTTGGGGGAGTATCCCGAAGGCCCCTGAATACATATATATTCTCAGATGTGCATACCATATAAGCATATAATTTAAATATATATGTAACTTAAAAGTCATTGATCTTGCCAGACATGTTGATGCACTCCTGTAATCTCAGCACTAGGGGAAGCAGAAGCAGGCAGATCTCTGTGAGTTTGAGGCCAGTCTGGTCTACAAAGCAAGTACAGGTCAGCCAAGGTGACACAGAGAAAACTTGTCTCAAAAATCAAAACCAAACCAAACCAAAACAAAAGTTTACTGATCTCTAGAGTTGAGGGGTATAAAGTAGATGAAGGGATCACAGACAAAGGATTTCTTGAGGCTTGAAGTTCTTCTGCGTAATACCACTCTAGAACATGAATGACATTATATGGTTGCTGGTAGGCAGGAGGATGTACAAGTAGATAGAAAGAAGATATGTAGGAAATATTCTCTTGCTGTTTTCCTGTGTAGTATTCAAAAATTAAACTCTTTCCCAATGAGCATTTCCAATGGAGTTCTGAAACATAGAAAAGTAATCAATTTCTTCAGCGGAAATAATTTTCAATATCATTTGTACTGTATACTGAGGATACTTTTGTATATCCCTAAACTTCTACCATTTTTATATGTGTCATATGACTTTTTCTGGGGAACCTAAAAGGAACAACTATCAGTCCAGATTAGACAGGTAACCTCCAGACCAAAGAAATGATTCCATCCTAGTCCATCTTAGTGAATTAGTGAAATTATTTAAGGTTACTTACAGGATCCCAGATAAATCCATTGTAGCTGCACAACCAGGAATTTCTTTGAATGCTTATGGGCTTCTGTACAGAATCATCCCACTCACAGCTTGTGTAGGCCTCACAAAAAAACGCTGCCACATAAAAACGTCCCCAAGCTAGCTACAGAACTGAAGAGTTACACCCTAGTCAGTTGTTCAATTCATGTAGTACTTGAAAAAGAATAACTTGCAGAATGGTATAGTGATGACTCTTCAGTGCCACAAGCATCTCCCTTCCTTCTAGGCAGGTGTTTTAGTAGGACAAACCCCTGAAGGTATCCTGCAGGTGTTTGTGGCTGATGTGATTTAAGGTGCCAGTCATCATATCTTACCCATGGGAAACAGGTATGCAACAACATACATGTTTAAAATACATTTATTCAAGGGAGCAGCAGCATCACATCCATAAATTCATAAAAGGATAAACACACATTAACCAGCAACTGAATAAGTTATTGAAACATGCTATGATTATTTAAGAAAATATTCTATAGAAATGTCATGAGTACTGTGAGGTCACAAACATGTGTATCAATATTTCATGCTCAACAAAAGAATAGTGAGCAAGTGTGTAATTATCAAGTCAAAGATAGAAGACAACTCTTCTAGGATGTTAAAAATAATGATCGTGGTTTCATTTGGAAACAGACTGCTTCAATATGCATGATAGAAATACTTCTTTATTTTTAAATGTATTCATTCTTTCCTTGTGGCTTTACAGAGAGGTTCACTTTAAAATGAAGTAGCTAAACTGTAAATTTGTGGTGTGTCTATTTTTCTGTGAGTATTCTCTCTATTAAATAAAGAGAGAAAAAAATAAAATATGTGGAGCATGTACTTATAGACTATCATGAAATTATCCTACTGAAAGGAAAGATGTCCTTTGTAATAAAAATTCAGAAGTGAATACATTACTTAATGAATTTATGATACATCTTTGATTACTTGTTATGTTATTAATACCAAAGGTTTCATATGGAAGTTACTGGCTTTGTGTAAATGCTCTTTGATTTACCTGCATACTTAGTGAAGAAAAATCCATTCAAAATATTATTAACACTTTTGTAAATGAACAGTCCATGCATACAATAGAAATGTGATAGCCAATGAGAGGTCAAAATGTCTAAATAAATAACTGATGTAAAATACTTTAAACAAAAGAGCTGATTAGATGATTTAAACTAAAATGGGATTTTCTGTCATTAAAATCCCAAATCTGAGCCTCAAATACATTGAATGATATGATGAGTCAGGTGACATTTGGATGTAACTTTTTTATTCTCTGCAGGAGAATGGGGTAGTATTCTCATACTCAGGCAATAGTATGGTTTGAATTAAGAAGTCAAAATTCTGGGAAGAGAATCCAAATCTGAAATATCCAAGTGACAGCTTAGATGCATAGTGCCAAATGTTCTCTCTCATGCTGTGCTACTGAAAGCCAAGAAAAACTAGGGTACAACAAAGGGACTTTTTATGCTACACATAGAGATCCAAATCAAGAAATGTGTTCAGGCTGGGGACCATTAAACCGAGTGTTGCATGCTAAGCCATGTGTGGCTAATACTCAACTAGATGACTACTTCAGTCAAAAAGTTTAGGGATCTATCTCCAAAGAGGACTAGATTGAGGTGTGAGTTTGAGTTTCTGTATTTATAGGATCATAATATTTTCATTAACCATGTGAGTGTAATCCAGTGAGTGTGTTAACACTGGGCCACATCTGAATCCTATTAAGGGATGAAGCACAGACTTTGTGTTGACTGAGAAGGTCAATATTACCAACGTGTCTGCATTATTTTGTTAAAAAAAAAAAGATCACTGATGTTTTTGAATAACTCCAAACATCTGGATATATGTAAGTCAATGTAAGGACAAGCTCAACTGTTGGCATCATGTACAATTGGTGATAGATATGGATTAATCTTGTTCATCAATGCCTGGGAACATTGACTAAGACAATGGGATATTGGGATTCCATAATTACAGCTTGGCTTTTGTGTACCCCTTGTTCCATGTGGAGCTCATTACAATTAAACATTGTGTTTTGTGGTTCTCTTTTATGAGGGTATTGGTAAGGGTGTGACCCATTTAAATTTTGTTCTTCGGTTATAAACCTTAATATTCTCTTTTATCTTTACAACTGAATTCTCTGAAAATGAACACAGCATATGATAATAATGCTATCAAACATCAAATGAAACAAAAGAGCAAGAATACACTATCACATATCCTCACTTCTACTGTGTTAATACTCTAGGTTTTATGGTTTGTTTTTATTTTTGTTTTAATTGCCATGTCAAACAAAGATTTCATCAGAGTACTTAGAACTCATTCTATAACCCATGCTATCTTCTAATCTTGACTCCTCTTATCTCCAACCCTCCCCCAATCCTGTAATTAATGGGCATGAACTACCCTCCCTAACCATGCTGCTCTTTGAGCAATGTTACTTCCATACAATGGGATAATGTTTCTACAGTATAGAAGTATTTTTATGACAGAGAATAAGTAAATTACAATCTCCTCCTCGCTTATGACAGGTTGACTGACAATTTCAAGTCAACAATTATATAAAACACATCACTAACAGAAGACTTTTAAGCGTAATCTTTTCATGAAATACCAGTATGTGTTACCATGCCCCCTTCTAATGACACTGAGTTGCAGCTCTGAGAGAGTTGAACAATAATGAAGGAAGCAGTGGGTATGCTAAGAAATCATCATAATTAAAGGACTATATGCAGCAACATATTGAAAATGAAGGAGGCAAGCTCTCAGGGGGCTTGTTACCTGTTGGAAGGTGCCACCAAACATGTATCTGACATTCACCTCAGAGCTCATTCAGTCACTGGCAGCAGTTATCAGGGTAGAACACTGCATATTAACACTTTTTGAAGAAAACCAAAGAGATATACTCATCTAGATATTGAAAACTGAGATCTTTGCTGAACAGTTTATGTTGACATTTTCCTGGATGATTCTAATTTCATCCACACTTAGCATTTTGGAGAAATTTTAATTTTCACATTGACTCCATTCATTTGCCCAGCAGTTTTTCTTTACATATACTATTTTGCCTTTTAAAATAAAAGATAAAATTAAATGCAGCTTATCATTGGCATCACATTTGTTACAATAATTTAAACATAAGATTCACTATGGTTCTCAAAGGTTGTCAATGAAATCAATTAACTGTCAAAGACCCACAGTGCTACTTATACCAACTTTTCAGTTATGTATATATTCACACACATGTTTTTAGGTAAAATGAAATAATTTGATGAGATAAAGGTTCAAAATTAGCAGGCAAGTAAGAAATAGATAAAGACATTTAATCCTGATGGGCAAGTTAACGTGTTAACTAAAATTGTGAAAATTTAAAGTGACTCCTGATTGTAACATATTTCATATTTCAGAATATGGTGTCAAAACTCTAGTGGTTGTAAATTAACTTGTACTTTTTGCATTCATTTTATTTAACTCTAAGTATGGACGTGAATATATATCATTATATTCCTTTTCCACTCAGTTCAATTAGATACTGTGGTCTTTACGGGTGAACATTATCAACTCAATACTAGTAATTGAGTTATCTATAAAAATGGCATGACATGCTTTAGAAACTATAAATTAAAACGTATGTTGCTTTGATATTTGTTTGGTAATATACACAGACATACACAGACATGCACACAAACACACACACTGGATTTAACAACTATCCCATGGGAACTACAATATCTCATTGCCTCAGAACAGGGATTAAAAGTACATAATATCCACTGTGGTGTTTTGAATAATAATAGCCCTGATTGGTTTATGCATATGCAATTTTTGTTCCAAGTGTGTGGAAATGTTTAGAAAGGATTAGGAGATGTGGCTGTTTTGGAGAAGGTTTGTCATACTTGGTGGGCTTTGATGTTTTTCAGTTCCACTCCAGACCCAGTTTCCCTCTCTGCCTCCAACTGGTGGATAATATTCAAGTTCCCAGTTACTGCTTCAGTTTCATGCTTACCTATGTATCACCAGGATCCCAACCATGTTGGTCACAGACTTACTTTCTGAAGTTGTAAATGACCAGCTAACATTAAGAATAAAAATGACCTACTACCATGTCCAGTGTTTTAATGTAAGTTCTAGGAATGAAACTAAGGCCTTCACCCTGTGCAGCCTGTAGTTTAGTTTCTCACCTATGCTATCATGCCAACTCTTGTGTTATGTTGCTAAGGGTGTGATAATGGATGTCTGGGGATTGAAATAAGGCCCTCATGTGTATCTAAAAAGTACTATATATATGACTAAACTATATCCCCAGCCTTTAGTCCATATTAGTTAATGCATGTATATGAAATTTTCCTGTTTTGCTGACTATTAGGTTTTAAGTTTCTAAGATACCTTTTTACTTACCATAAAAATAACAATTTCTTGCTTTAGACTATAACTGATTTCAATTTAGTTTTCCTTTTTTTTTCCCTCATATTATGCTCTTGGCTCCAAAATGACCTTTAAATTTTAAACTTATAACTGAGTTGTATGTTTACAATACCACATATTAGAGTAGAAATACATAAAATGTATGTAAAGAATAATCTTAAATTTGAATTCTGCACCAATGTATCTAAAATTAAACCTATCTTGCATCTATATACAGAATTCTATACAGTGAATTAAAAATAACCTGGTGAGCAGCAATTAAGGCGTTAAGTTGCAAAGTAGATTCATTAATCCACTTTTTGTCCTTTCATCCCTATTATCTACTGTTTAGGATAAGTAAGTTATACAAGTTAATTGTTAGTTGATCAAATCACGGTCACATCAATTACTAGTCTACTTTTATCCCAAGAATAAACACCTTAGGTGCAACAGATGGATATGATTCTATAGAAAGTTAAGGTTGAATAGTGAGATAAAAGTCTCCAAAAACCTCAGAGACATACAAAATAATGTGGCATCTAAAGATGATTTTATTATTTCAAAGATACATTTACAATGAGACAGGTTAATTCCTGGCAACACCCAGTATACCTCAAAGAATAATATAAGCCTCAATAACTTCCTTATGGAGATGGCATCAAATATGACACATAAGCCAGTGTGAAAAATGTCCTCATTTCTATCACAGACAGAATTATGCACAAGAAGGTGCAAGCTTGGAAGCAGGTTGTTGATGGCCAAACTCTGCCAAGACAGGGTAACCAAGTCCTCAATAGTTTCTGCCTCACAAATATATCTGTCAGATATATTGAGTCAGATGTCTGAAGATGATGCCCCAAAGTTATAGAGAATTCTGGGTGACTGTTCAGGTAGCATACCAACTCCGTCATCTTTTCATTTGGGAAGCTGCTAACCTGAACTCCCTGTATATTCAGGTAATTAAATTTATTCCTACTTAAGTCTCTTATATGTTTGAAGACCTTAAGCTTAGTTGTTTAGAGGTTAAGATGCTTTTATGTCTAGATAGATGTTTTTAGTTGATAAAGATGAGATTTGATAGATATTGATTTACATTCTGAATTTTAAACTCACCAAGATCCGAAAGATGTTTTCTTCAAGTCCGCCAAATACAAATAGCCAAAACTCTATGAATGTAACCTATATAAAATTCCTGATTGTTTCATAATTCCTCTTGCTGTAGATAGTTTATTGTACATATGTATAATCATATAAACGTTTATATAAAATATTTAATAAACAAATCAAAATTGTAAAAGTATTATATTTATTTACTCACTTCTTCCTTTCCTCAAAATGAATTTTTAGTTTGCATAGTTGGATTAAAAAATCCTAAGATCCTCATTTTGATAATAACAAAAGTCAATAGCCCAAAGTGTTGTACTTTCAAAAAAACATACTCACTTCAGAATATTTATCCTTTGCAATATGAGAAGTGATATATAGACATATATAGCTAGACATAATTACTATGCATATACATGATAACATCCTTTGTAATTAAAGCTTGCTGTTCAATGTGTTTAAAAATTTACATCTTATTAAACCAAATATCATTAAACCCAAAAATCCCTGCCATTTTCCCCATACTTTCTTATATTTATTTTTTTCAGTGTCTTTACTTTTATTTTATTTTTTTGTATTTAATTTTTTAAAATTAATTTATTCTTGTTATATCTCAATGGCTATCCCATCCCTTGTATCCTCCCATTCTTCCCTCCGTCCCATTTTTCCCTTATTCCCCTCTCCTATGACTGTTCCTGAGGGGGATTACCTCCCCCTGTATATGCTCATAGGGTATCAAGTCTCTTCTTGGTAACCTGCTGTCCTTCCTCTGACTGCCACCAGGTCTCCCCTTCCAGGGGACATGGTCAAATATGGGGCACCAGAGTACATGAGAAAGTCATATCCCACTCTCCACTCAAGTGTGGAGACTGTTCTGACCATTGGCTATATCTGGGTAGGGGTTTAAAGTTTACCACCTGTATTGTCCTTCGCTGGTGCCTTAGTTTGAGCGGGACCCCTGGGCCCAAATCTGCCTAACATAATGTTCTACTTGTAGGTTTCTAGGACCCTCTGGATCCTTCTACTTTGCTATTCTCCCATGCTTCTCTCATCTAGAGTCCCAATAGGATGTCCTCCCCTCTGTCCCAGTTTCCTGGTAAGTGAAGGCTTTCGTGGGACATGCCCCTTGGGCTAGTATGCAGATATAAGTGAGTAGAAATGATCATAATGAGTGAGTTAACCCAGAAGCAGAAAGACTCAAATGATATATACTCACTTATATCTGCATATTTATTATTTTTATCATCTGTATTTGTAGAGAATACTGATTAGTTGTTTTGAATACATTGTGAACTACAAAGGACACTTTATACTCCACCAATTTAATAAATTGGTGATTAATTTATGTTGCTTAAATATCCTGACTCAAAATACCGTTTCCACTAAGAAAAAAAGCATATTTCATTCAAGGCCATGTGATGACAGAGGTTTTCTTAAGTAGATGTAATTGTTAGACAAGGAATACACCTAAGCGAGAGGAGATTCTTTCTCTAACTAAACACGCAAATGCTACTCAGTCTACTAAACTTCTAGTCCTCGTTATTTTTTATAGCTAACCCTAATAGTACTTTTTTACATAATCCAGAAAAGTCAAACCCATTTCAGTCTTTTAAAATATCCTCAAAGACCAAAGCTGTCTTTTTCTCTTTATTAAATGCACCCTTTCTTTCACAACTTCAGAGACCACCCACCCCTGTTTCTCATTTATCAAAATCTCCACATTATTCTCTCTCTCTCTCTCTCTCTCTCTCTCTCTCTCTCTCTCTCTCTCT
>OU015742.1:187863682-187877949 GCA_907169655.1 Acomys percivali
TCTCTCTCTCTCTCTCTCTCTCTCTCTCTCTCTCTCTCTCTCTCTCTCTCTGTCTCTCTCTCTCTCTCTCTCTCTCTCTCTCTCTCTCTCTCTCTCTCTCTCCCTCTGTGTGTGTGTGTATGTGTGTGTCTGTTTGTGACTGTATTTATTTAATATTTCCAGTATGAGTGGGTCCTACTAACTTCTGTGAGAGAATTACATGAGTGCTATTGTACCACTTGTGTTTCAATCAGGTAGATTTTGACAGATCACTTATTATGCTATCATTTAATGTTCATAGTGAAAACTAAACGTTTAGTACTGTTGATTTTAAAATATTTACTTGCACAATCATTTCTTCTAACTACTTTAGTGTACCTACCAGAACAGCTAAAAATATTGTTAAGCTGTTTCTTGCCAAATATTCTGTATTTTAGTGCAGGGCTCCGCATCTGCAACTAATGTTTCATTCCATAAAAATATGAAGGGAAGAGAGGTATATATGGTTTTTGGCTTACATTGAGGTAATGAGAAGTTGAAAACATTGTAAGTTGAAATGTATTTAAGTAAGATAACCTGTTTAACAACATAACCTGACAAGACAGTGCACTGTATTGTAAGGGTTATATCTGATAGATAGACACATGACTGTCTGGTAGATGTGGATTATTGCAGCATCCCAGTGTTGTGAGAAGATATTGTGTTGCCAGCTTTTGAGCTCAGGAAACTGGAATTTCAAAGTTTTTTTCTACCTGACATTCATTTCTTTCAGATGATCCAGAAACCGGAAAAATGCCTGTTGGTCGCATGAAATGAGATACCTTATATCTATTTATCCAAGGACATTTATTTTGGAAAGAGTTGCAAAAAAAGATGGTGTTAACTTTGGACTCATGTCTTAAGCATTAATCTGTCCATTTTCACTGACAATAGAGTGTTCATAAATAGAGACTCCCTGTTGGAGAGATACTGCATGAATACCCCAGGGCAGATGATGTCACCTATCTAATCCTACTGTCTCCAGTTACTTCCTCACCTATCACTGTCTGCTAAAAGCTTTTATTTAAACAGAACATATTTAGGAATATTTTATACACTTTATAAAAACTAAATATTTTAAAATCCACTACAAGCTCTTTTTTAAAAATTTATAGCTGAGAAACACTTGAAATGTTCAATGTCTTTAGTCATCAGAGAAATACAAATCAAAACAACTCTGAGATTCCATCTTACACCCATCAGAAAGGCTAAGATCAAAAATTCAAGAAAGACCATATGCTGGCAAGGATGTGGAGAAAATGGAACACGTCTTCATTGTTGGTGGGAACGCAAACTCATACAACCACTTTGGAAATCTCTCTGGTGCTCTTTCAGAAAACTGGGAATAGGGATTCCACAAGACCCAGCTATTCCACTCCTTGGAATGTACCAAAAAAAAAAAAATGCTCCACCACACAACAGGGACATATGCTTAACCATGTTCATAGAAACCTTATTCATAATAGCCAGAACATGGAAACAGCCTAAGTGTCCCTCAGTAGAAGAATAGAAAAAGATACTGTGGTACATTTACACTATAGAATACTACTCGGCTATTAAAAACAAAAATTTCCCAAAATTTGTGGACAAACTGATAGAACTAGAGATGATCATGAGTGAGTTAACCCAGAAGCAGAAAGAGTCAAATGGTATATATTCACTTCACAGTGGACACTAGCCCAAGGGGCATGTCCCATGAAAGCCTTCACTTACCAGGAAACTGGGAGAGAGGGGAGGACATCCTATTGGGACTCTAGATAAGAGAAGTGTGAGAGAATGGGGAAATAGAAGGGTCCAGAGGAACCTAGAAACCTACAAGAAGAACCTTTTAATGGGCAGATCTGGGCCCACGGGTTCTGCTCAAACTAAGGCACCAACAAGGTGACTGCAAAGACAATACTTGCAGTAAACATTGAACTCCTACCCAGATCTAGCCAAAGGATTGGACATTCTTCACAGTTGAGAGGAGAGTGGGGACTGACTTTCACACAAACTCTGATGCCCCATATTTGACCACATCCCCTTGATGGAGATGTGAAGAGACTTGATACCCTATGATCATATACAGTGGGAAGAGGTCCCCCTCAGTCACAGTCATAGGGGAGGGGAATAGGGTGCAAGTGGGAGGGAGGGAGGAATGGGAGGATACAATGGATGGCATAACAATTGATATGTAATATGAATGGATTTATTAAAAAGTTAATAAAATAATAATTAAAAAGTAAATGTATTCACTTTACATCCCAATTGTAGTCCCTTCTTTGTCTCTTCCTGGTTCCATCTTCTCTCTCTGATTCCATCCTCCCCCTCCTCTTTAAAAAGGGAGAGTACTCCTCCCCTATCATCTGACCCCAGTATTTTCAGTCTCATCTGGACTGCCTGTGTCCTCTTCCTCTGTGTCGTGGCAAGGCTGTCCTGCCATGAGGGAATGATCAAATAATGGGCTTCAGAGTCCATGTCAGAGGTAGTCCCTATTCTCCATATAATGGGACCCACAAGGAGACTGTATTGCCATAGACCACATCTAAGAAGGAGGTCTAGGGCCTCACCATGCATGGTCATTTGTTGGTGCATTAGTCTCTGCAACCCTGTCCCCCAGCCCAGATTTGTTGTCTACCCACGTCTCCTTGTGAAGCTTCTGTTCCCCCGAGACCATCCTATCCTTCAACTCTTCCATAAGGGTCCCAGACCTCCAAACCAAAATGTGGCTTGGTCTCAGAATCTGTTTGGACCCCCTGCTTGCTAGAGTCTTTTAGAGGACCTCTATGGTAGGCTCCCGTCCTGCTCCTTTTCTTCAACTGCTTCCAGTGTCTATTCTGTTTGCCCTTCTTAATGAGAATTAAGCATTCTTCCTAGGGTCATCCCTGTTATTTAGTATCTTTAGGTCTGCGTATTGTAGTGTGGTTATCCTGTATTATGTGACTAATATTCACTTATATTAAACCCATGTCTTTCTGGTTTTTTGTTAACTCACTAAGGATGATCTTTTCTAGTTCCATCCATTTGCCCATACATTTCAAGATTTTCTTGTTTTTAATAGCTGAGTAGTGTTCTGTTGTGTAAATGTACCATGGATTATAGGATAGAATACATAAGTGACACAAAGGAATGGTGCTGTGTACATTCAAGATGTGTCTTCCTAGCTAGTTAAACCTCACTGGATATATTCTGTCAGATCCATTCATGGGTGTGTTTCCTATGTGATTCTAAATATAGTCAAACTTAAGATGAGAATTAACCATTAAAGAGATATTTAACAATGCTGAAAATTTATGTTGCCCTTTCTTCTTCCTTTCCTAAATCTATATTAGCTTTTTAAATAATCTTGAAAATTTTTGATGAAGTTGAAAATATACTTGTCATATTAAATTGTGTACCAGTTTTGTTGAAAAAAATATAGAAGGAATTCAACTTTACTGGAAAAACAAGCTGAGATTGACCTAGAAGCTTCATCAACACTAGGTAGCTCTCATGGCACTAGAAGACACCATACCTGTTACTATGAGAGACAAGTAATGATCAGTCTTATCAGTGAACACCATGAGCTACACTAATGACCTGCATGACAAGGTAGGCATACTGGTGAAATAGTGGCACTTATGCATGAGAGTGACAGATCACTTTCTACTTGGATTTACCTTCAGCACACAGTGGAATTGGCACAGTTTTACAGACTAAAAAAAATGTTTCTAGTAAGTTCATAAAAAATAGGAAAGAACCTACTAATCTGCTAATTGATCCTAATATTAACCCTACTCCTAACATTTTTTTTATTATATAAAAATAAATTAGCACATCTCTCAAACCTCAGCATATGAAAAGTTTCTTTCTGCATTGGGTGATAATATAGAAATCCCAGCTGATCAGGTGTACAGAATATGTGATTGGGGAATGCTTTAACTGAAATTAAACATCCATATCACACCCGCTTCCACCCAAGGCTCACTGTGCAAGAGAGAAGAGAAAAACTGTAAAAACCAGAGAAAGTAAAGGTTGCTATGCTTTCTGGATTCATAAAGAGTGTTTCACATATGAACTCCAAGAAGTTTTGATAGTATACATATGTTCAAGGTACACAATATCCCAAAATGGAAATGGAAGATAGAATGAAGTACCATCTCTTTTTAATTAATTTATTCATATTACATCTCAATGGTTATCCTTTCCCTTGTATCCTCCCATTCCTCCCTCCCTCCCTCCCATTTTCCCCTTATTCCCCTCCCCTATGACTGTGACCGAGGGGGACTTCCTCCCCCTGTATATGCTCATAGGGTATCAAGTCTCTTCTTGGTAGCCTGCTATCCTTCCTCTGAGTGCTACCACGTCTCCCCATCCAGGGCAGCTGGTCAAATATGAGGCACCAGAGTACGTGTGAAAGTCATATCCCACTCTCCACTCAACTGTGGAGAATGTCCTGTCCATTGGCTACCATCTCTTATGAGGAAATATGACTGCCAGGAGAAGGAAAATAAGGTTTCTTTAGGTATGTGGCCCTGATACCATGGATAGGCACACATATAAGGGTATCACTAACAAGAATCAATGGTTTAAAAATATAGTGACAAAAGTTATGTCAGTGTGGAATGGGGGTGGTGGATCTTAGAGGAGAGGAGGGTAAATTAATATCACAAACAAGCAATGTTTGAAATTCCCAAGAAATTCAACAAAATGTGATTTGAAATGATTAACATGTTTAAATATTCAGTAAATAAATTCAAATACAGTGTATCATTCTGCCATGTGGAGTTTTTTCCTTCAAATCATAAGCTTTATCTAGGTTCATTAAAAGTAACTGTACTCAATATCACTTATAAACTTGAATTTGTAGTAATTTCATATTTTAGATAAAAATGAAATAATATAGAGTTCACCTCAGCCATTTTCCTGTTGAAGATTAATTCTACAAAGATCTATGCTTACTAGTTTTTCTATGATATTCTTGATTTGAATGAACTTTCTTTGTCTTTATTTCTCTACATTCCCCCTCTCCTCTCTTCTCCTGTCCCTCCTGCAACCTTTGGAATGTGTCTGAGTCTGAAAACTTCACATAAGATGTTCCAGGTGAGTGAGGCAAGTGAAGAAAATAAGTGATGAACGCAGTTACCTGATACCAGTATCAAACTATACCATAGCTAACAAAAATGTGCCATAGAAGGCACACTGATTCAGCATTTATGTAATGTGCTTCAAGCTCCTCTGGCATCCAAGTGCATGCACAGCGACTATGTTCTATATTATATTCCACACTGAATATTACAGTCAAAATCTCTTTATATTGCTTCTGTTCTACAATTGGTTTAGACTCTTGGTTTTTACAACTTCTATTGACTTTCAAGTAATAAATTTAAGCATCCCTCTTTAGAGGAATGCTATAAATTGGGCATTGAAGACATTCCATCTAAAAATGTTGTTTTGCCATTCTGTAAATTACTTTGCTATTTTTTAAACAACATGCACATTGTGTGTATTTCTATAGTTTCAAAATGAATAAAAGGTTATTTAAGTTTCTCCAGTGTGATGTAGAAAGGACCCATAATTTGTAGTATATGTTGATTAAGGCTATTGTGGTTTTAATATAATTCTTATACATTGAAAACAAATTCATCACATTTTGAGGCAAAATTAAAAATATACAGATGTCAGTGGCTGAAAATATAGCTCAGTTGGTAAAGTGCTTGCTTTGGTAAAGCATAAGAACCCTGGCTAGGTGCCTGGAGAGATGGCTTAGAGATTAAGTGCATTTGACTGCTTTTCTGGGGGTCCTGAGTTCAATTCCCAGCAACCAAATGGTAGCTCACAACCATCTGTAATGTGATCTGATACCCAATTCTGGCCTGTAGATGTATACCTAGGTAGAACACTGTATATATAATAATAAATAAATCTTTTTAAAAATGGGCTGAAAAGATGGTTCAGAGGTTAAGAGCACTGTGTGCTCTTCAAAAGGTCCTGAGTTCAATTCCCAGCAATCACATGGTGGCTCACAGCCATCTATAATGAGATCTGGTGCCCTCTTCACGTGTGCAGGTATACAGGCAGGCAGAATACATACATATATGTATGTATACATAATAAATAAATAAATGTTAAAAGAAAGAACCCTGGCTCATATCTCTAGCATCTACTAAAATGCTAGGCATGGTGGTACATGTGTGCAACCCTAGCTATGGGGAGTCCAAGATGAGATGATCCCTTGAGCTTGCTGGCTGACAATAAATACTAGTCATTCAATGAGGTTCAAGATCAGAGTGAGTTCCTGTCTCAAAACTAAGTTGGAAAGCAGTAGACAGTGACAGATCATATAGATTTCTAGCATTCGTCTGCACACAATTTTATATACATTTTAACACCTGTTTACACAGAAACAAATACAAAAAATTTAAAGCCTTATTAGAAATGTATGTTAGAATGTATATTTTCTAATTTGATATTAACATTGGAGAAAGTTTTCTATCCCCTGGTAGCAGTAAGGAATGAGTGTACACACACACATACACACACACACACACACACACACACACACACACACACACACTACACACACTACACTAGTGAAGTATGTTAGACTCTATTCCACAGGGAAAGGAACTGCAATGTGTTTTGTGCTAAAAACTTGTTCTGCCTGAGAATGAATACTGGAGGGAGACGCCAGAGAATGCAAACCAAAATTAAAAAAAAAAAAAAAACGCATAAATGGGAGAACCCAACTAAGTCTTAGCTGACAGTGTGAGTTACCATGACAAATTGGAATAAGAACAAGGCAGGAACACAGACATAAATTGCGCAGGCAGACAGTTCACTCTTCGTAATGAAACATACTGAGGAAGCAGCAGTGAAATGGAATACATTCATTCTTGCACATTGGGAGGCACCTGGATTTAGGAAAATTGCAGGAGTTAAATGGAAAATTGAAGCCAAACTATGTGCAACTGCAGTCACATAGCCCTCATTCACATACCAACAGTCTAAAAAGGTGCCAGTGGGCAGGGAGGTCATGCACAGCACTAATCTCATTTCAAATCAATCTAATGAAAGTCTTATTACAGTATGAGGTTGACTCCACTTTAGGAGGAATCTTAATGGTTGGCTTGTCAAACTTATTGACAGGCAAAGGAAAAAGCTTGTGCTATTTAAGAAAAGACTCAGCAAGACAAATAAGCTGGGCCTTTAGTTACTGCTGTTCCATTAAAATATTTAAATGAAAACAGTGACTTCAAAAATAATGGGAGTCTTTCCCCCATCTCTTCAGAGATTTGGAATTTTCATTGCAGAGAGCTTTTTACCGCCTTGTTTAGATTTATTAGAAGGTATTTTATTCTTTGGCGCTATTTTATTTTATTTTATTTTATTTTATTTTATTTTATTGATGAGTATTTGTGAGTGACTGTATTCTTTCATTTTTTATTAATTTACTCATATGACATCTCAATGGTTATCCCATCCCTTGTATCCTCCCATTCCTCCCTCCCACCCATTTTCCCCTTACTCCCCTCCCCTATGACTGTGATTGAGGGGGACTTCCTCCCCCTGTATATGCTCCTAGAGTATTCCTGTGAAATCTTTCGGTTTAGCTACTGGTTTCTGCAAGTGGATTTCATAATATGTCACTGTGCTGAATTTTTTGGTGCTTTATAGAAAGTTTTGGCAAATAATTTGGTATCTCTTATGTACAGTAGCATATCATCTACAAATATGAATGATGTGACTTTTTCTTTCCTATTTTCATTCCTTTCATTTCATCCTATTGCCTTTTTGCTCTAGCCTGTGCCTCCAGCACTATTGGTGAACCCTACTCACTCCTGATTTTAATTAGATTGCTTTGAGATTTTCTACATTTAGACTAATATGGGCTGAGCATTTGGTATATGTAACTCTTATTATGCTGAAATATATACCTTCCAGTTTTATTTATTCACTCTTGGACTTTTAACATGAAATAATGTTTTCATTTATTTATTGAGATAATCAAATAATTTTGTTCTTAAATCAATTTATACTGGCTATTATATTTATTGACTCCCATATGCAGAATCAATACTGTATTTACAGGACAATTCCAACTTGATTGTGGTGGGTAATATTCTTGATATATTAGTGTATTCAACATGCTAGTATTCTATTGGGTACTTTTGCATTAATCAATATTCATCAGGAGTAGTGAGTGGTGTCTGGTTTTAGGTTGTTTGCTTTTCTTTACTTTGGTGATTGGTGTCTTCCTGGTTTTGGTGTTAGAATAATACTGGTTTCATTGATAAAACTGGAATAAGTTTGTTTATTTTCTTTATTCCTTCCTTTTTCTTCCTTCATTCCTTTTATTTTCTTTCTTTCTTTCTTTCTTTCTTTCTTTCTTTCTTTCTTTCTTTCCTTTTATCCTATCTCCTTCTTAAGAATTTAGAAACATTAATCATAAGTTCTTTAAAGTTTTTTATATCAATATTATTTTTTATTAATTTATTCTTGTTACATCTCAATGGTTATCCCATCCCTTGTATCCTCCCATTCTCCCCTCCCTCTCATTTTCCCCTTATTCCTCTCCCCTATGACTGTTCCTGAGAGGGATTACCTCCCCCTGTATATGCTCATTGGGTATCAAGTTTCTTGTCAGTAACCTGCTGTCATTCCTCTGAGTGCCACCAGGTCTCCCCCTCCAGGGGATATAGTCAAATATGAGGCACCAGAGTACGTGAGAAAGTCATATCCCACTCTCCACTCAAGTGTGGAGACTGTTCTGATCTATTTGACATCCAAGGCTCAGAGAATGTTCTGGAAGAGAGACAAGAAGACTGTAAGGGCCAAAACACCAGGAAGTCTCTGAAACTGGCTCTCCTGGAACTGGCTAGAGCTATGGCAATGTAGCTGGACATGTTAGTGTGGCAGAGATAATATTTCATGGAGTCATATCTATGAACAAAGAACTACACAGAACTAATGATGGCTGAGAGATTAAAAAATATATCCTCCCCGTGATGAGTCCCCTTATTGCTTGTCCAATGTAGAATAGTCCACATTGAATGCATATGCACACAACAAAAACATATTCATCAAGTTGTATGTATGTGTTTGCTTGTGCATTTATATGTATAATATATAAAATAATAAGCAAGGACATAGAGTTATCCACTTGAGAGTGAAGAAGGATGAGGGGGTAGGAGGGTTGCTGGGAAGGATTGGAATGAGGAAAAGGACCCAATAAAGTATTGTAATTCTATTTCAGTTAAAATCATATTTAAAATATAGCAACCTGAAAATTAGGAAATACACAACAGCAATATACTCAAGGAAAATAGAGGAACTAGATAGATACTGTAAATATTGTAGAGTATAAGGTCAATAAACACGGTATCAGGTCAAAGAAATTATTCAAAATGGACACATGTCTAACAACCACTTTTAAATGTACAAAACATAAGACATTGCATGTCTATAAGTGGAAATTCTCGACAGAAACAGAAATTTCACTGGAAAAATATAAGAAAATCTACAGGAACTTTTTTATATCTGGAAACAATGAATTGCTTACAAAGGGATATCTGTAAAGCTCAGGGGAAAAAGTGGATATAAAGCAAATGAACATTACAGATTATATTATTATTAGAATAAAAAATAAAGGTGTTTTTATTTAAGGAAAAGTGACAAGAAGAAAGTCACAGGACTCCCTGTACTACAGTAACTTCTAAATCAGGCCATACCGAGAAGATGTGCTCCCCTTACAGCTTGGGGCAGAAATGCAGATAGTTCTTTGCAATGGGGATCAGAAAGAGAGGATACAGCTTTCCAAAGTACTCAGGGCTCAGGGCAAGGACCTGCATGCTGGAGAAATGCAATTCCATTGCCTCCTCCAGGAGAGCTGTGGCACTTGGCTCCAGCTTTTGCTTCTTAGTTGTCACAAGGACTTGTAGGAAAACCAGGACCTGTGCAAGAGAGGCTGGAAGCATGATTGTTTCAGTATCTATAGAAAAAAGTTATATAAGTTGATAAACATAACTCAATAAACAAATCAAAATATGAACTGAGTTAAAATGGCATATATTCATGTGCAAGGTATATCTCTGTAAAATTGATTACAGCTGGTCAGTATCTTTCTTTAAAGTAACAATCCATAGTAATTTATGGCTCGTCTCTAAAGTCTTCCCGTCTCTTACAACCAAGCATCTGTTTTCTTCAGCCAATTGTTTTTTATTTTATTTTGTGTTTTCCTTTTAATAATTTATTCACATTGTAAGCTGGTTTGTTACCACCTTGCTCATATCTTCCAGTTCCCCACCTCCTTCCCTCTTCTGCACTCTTGGCTTCCCCTATTCCTCTGACCAGTGAGATCTTTCTTTCCCACCATCTGACCTCAGACAATCAGGTCTCATCAGGATGGCCTTCATCCCTTTCTTTTGTGTGGCCTAAAGACTGCCCCTCTAAGGGAAGTGCTCAAATCCTCAGCATCTTAGTTCATGTCAGAAGCAATTCTCGCTCCACTCCCTACCCTCCTACCTCCACATGGAGAACGAAAAGTCTATAGGCAACATTTGAACAGGGGTCTAGGTTCTCTGCATTGATGTTGGTTGGTGCATTAGTTTGTACAGGACACCTGGGTCAAGATCCAAATGCCTTGAGGGTCTCCTTTTGGAGCTCCCGGCCCTTCTGCATCCTTCCATCTTCCAGTTTTCCATAGGACTCTCAGTGTGCAGTCTAGAGTCCCACTCAGAGTTCCAGCAGATTTCCAGATGCCCCACTGGATAGTTTCTCTCAGACGACATCTATGTTGGGCTAATATCCACTTATAAGTGAGTATATACCATGAGTATATTTCTGGGTCCGTGTTACCTCACTCAGGATGATCTTCTCTAGTTCCAACCATTTGCATGCAAATTTCATAATCAGTGGCTCATGCCTGTAATCCCAGCACTCCAGTTATTATTAATATACTCACATATTCCTGACATGAGCAGAACATGAGGATTGAGAATGTTGGTTTCTTCTGGTCTGACCTGAAAGGGTTCTCATGAGTATCACCAGTTTCTATTGCATGGAAGTTAGGGTTTGCACAGAAAAGGTAGAAACCCCAGTGACTATCACCCATCTATGATATAAAGCAGAAAGAAGAATTGGTGGTTCTGAGTTACATAGCACTTACCTAATATATATAAGGCCCCAGGTTTGAACCCTAGTATTTCTAACAAACAGACATGCAGACATGTGCAAAGGCACAAACATGCATACTCACATATGCATATATGTAAACATGTACACACACATACATAAACACAAAGTGATTGGTGAATTTTCATTCAAATTATTTGATCTAATTTTTCCTTATAATAATTTAATGGACCTAGTCAATTTTTCTAAGACTGTGACAAATACAGGCAAAAAAAAAAAAAAAGGTTTTGGGAAAGGAAACATTTATTATATCCCACGGTACTGGAAGTTTCAGCCCATAGTTACTTGACTCTTTTTGCTGCTGGTCTGAGGTGAGGCACAGTGCTATGGCAGCAGAATCATGTTGTGTTTTAAAGCTGTTCACATAAAAGTTAACAGGAAGCAGAAAACAGATGGAAGGGACAAGGTACAGTTTTCCAGGACATACCAACCACTATCCATTCCCTACAAAGCATTACGCTCTACATCTTGCCAACTCTTAATAAGACAACCATATAATGAAATCATCATAGCATTAAACAATTGATTAAGTCAGAAGACTCAAATTCTCAAAAAAAAAAAATCATGTTTTGACAACCAAGCCAGCACATGGACTTGAGTTTGATATGTCTTATTCAAATCAGAACTATAGTTGCATTAGGCATATCATCACAGGACATGCTCTAGATTGAATAACATTATGGAACCATCTCTCATTGAAGTGCTATGTTATCTATTTATATCTACCATTTAAATATATAGTGATTTTCTAAATAGCTGCCAATTTGCCTTCACATAGGCGTATGTGTTCTTTACATTCCAACTGGCCTTCACATTTTCTGTCTTATTGCATGTGACTTCAACATTTACCAGGGTGACACAGCATATTCTTAAAGGCTTTCCTCTGTTGAAAATGATCTGAACTTTAAATGTTAAAGTTTTCTTCTTATACCATCTATCAGGATACAGCCACCTTGACATTTGCATAGAGTAATTTTGTCTTGTACCTTAAGAGCTTACTGAATCTTAAAGATGTGTACAGTGAAACACACAAGGCTGAGGTCTGAGACTTATCTTGGTACAATGGGCATAAGCATTTTTTTATTCTTCAGTAAGTCAAATTTAGAAGCATCACTGTGTAACACTTATATTGAAATTTGGTGTCTAATTTATTATAATTTTTAGAGCTCACATATTAAATGTATCATAACTGTAACATCTGTGGTTTTTCCTAATGAGTTTCATTTTAATATTGAACACATTTTGTGGTCTGAAAAACTTATAAGAATTTAGTCAGGAATATTGACAATAAAGATAGGCTGACAGCATAAGAGCATGTGGTTAATGGTAGATATGGTATGTTATGTATGAAAAGACTCAGGCCTACTGATTTAAAGAAAATTCCATACATTAAAAAGTGTTAATAAAAAATTTTAACCAGTGTCTTCCAAGATCAGGATTATTCTTCTCTTGTAATTTAATAATCTACTAAAATTACTGTTACACCAAATTTTGGACTTCAGCAAATTTCATGTATATTATCTATAATGACATTGAATGAGAAACATCAAAATGTTTATTGTTTTTATGTTTAATTTTCTTTAACCTCTCTACCTCTTTGAAAGGATGAAAAGAACTAAATTATTTCCAAATGGCTAAGGACATGACAAGTTTTTGTCCACATTTTGAAAAATCAGTCACTACTATGCTTTTTACTGAGTATTTTAAAACATTTCTGACTGTGAGTAATTCTTTTTGTATATACTAGGCAAGGAGTTCCAACTCTTAAGCTTCAGCTATTTTTGAGTTGTCTTTATGCCAGATCTCCACCTTAAATTGCTTTTAAAGTAGAAAATGTACACTGTCTCCCCTACGTAATTTAAAAGAGTTAGAATTTACATTTCTAAAAAAAATGACAAGAGAGCTGAAATCTGGCCTTTGCAGTATGTGAAAGTGAATATGATTTGAAAAGCTAGGTTGTTGTTATTTTTCCCCATAGTTGATGTATCTATGGGACAACAATTTTGGAGAAAGATAACTGTGCTTCCCACTGCCATAAATATGGTTTTTTTTTGTATATGTATTAGGGACACCTGTAAACTGCAATATTTTAATTATAAGCAAAGTAAGTTGATGTATCCAGGGCAATGCTCCATCACTTATGGCTTTGATCCAGTTTTCCTAGGTTATTATTGTCTTCCAAATTTTCCCACTCAACTCATTTTCACTGTGTTTGCAGGAGGAATGAGAACATTGTTTCATAAGTGACACACATTCATGCTTTTTAAGATTTTTATTATAATTTATTCATACTGCATTCTAATTGTTATCCCCTCTCTTCTTATATCTTCCCATTCTCACACACCCTCTTTCTTCTGCCCTGTTCTCTTCCCCTAAACCTCTGACAGAAGGCACTCTTCTCCCCGATGGCAAGTGGCCCAATAGTGGTTTAGAATACGGTACAAATAGTGTTAATTTTACTAGTTCATTTAGGTGAAAAGGTAATTTGTTTTACAAGATCTTCAGGTCACACATTTATATATGTAACATGGCAATTCACAAACTATAATTAGAGGAAGGATTTTGTTAATTATCCTATTTGTTTACAAATCAGCAATAAAGTTCAAAGTTACATTTTCATGATGGGATAACTTGGATGAAGACACACATTTTATAAATATTTTAATGAATAAAACCATACTACAGAATACAAAATTCAGTAATACATTAAGTGCATTTCTTTAAAGGTACGCATTTTGCAATATAATTTTACTCTGTCTGGGAAAGCTAACTTTAACCTTGGGATATTTCTGCCGCAGCAGGAGTGCTGGAGTTACCGATTATGGGTGTACATCACCACACTTTCCAGGATCTGATGCTTATAAATTATGTTTTTATACCTAAAACATCTCTGGAGCTCATAAAGTTTGTTTGGGTCCATATATTCTGAGCCCTAGAGACATTTTACACACACACACACACACACACACACACACACACACACACACACACTGAAAAGACATTGTTTAGCAAATCTTTAGCAAATAGATGCCCACATGTATGTGAATGTGAGTGTGTGTGTGTGTGTGTGTGTGTGTGTGTGTGTGTGTGTGTGTGTG
>OU015742.1:187877959-187902190 GCA_907169655.1 Acomys percivali
GTGTGTGTGTGTGTGTGTGTGTGTGTGTGTGTGTGTGTGTGTGTGTGACGTGTATCTGTGTTTTGGGGATCTAGATCCTCTGTTCAGATGTAAGAAATAGGCAGCACAGTCTCCTTGTGAGTCCCATAATATGGGGAGTAGTAACTACTTCTGATATGGACTCAGGTCCCCAAAAGTTGATCACTTACCCCTTGCAGGGCTGCCTTGCCAGGCCACAGAAGAAGAGAATACAGGCAGTCCAGATGAGACTTGATAGGCTGAGGTCAGATGTTAGGGGAGGAGGGCTCCACTTCCTCAGGACTAATGTAGGGAGGTAGGGAAGTGGTGTGAGAGATGGAGGGTGGGGCTAGGAGGCAATGAGGGAGGTTGCTACAATTGGGTTGCAAAGTCAACAAATTAAAAAGTAAAATAAAATAAAAAGTGATAAAAGTATCCCAAATTTGTAGACAGTATCTTCTCTTCATATATATCATAAATATATTAATTGATAATAAGCATAATAAAAATAAAGTCAAATAACTCAGTGGTGAATATATGCACATAATATGGGCTAATTTAAAATAAGTAAAATAAAATAATTAGCATAATAAGAAAACATTTTGAACAAGGGCACACAGATATACATAAATACAATGTAAGGAAAGAATATCTGATATTTGCTATATGTGGGACTGTTAAATTTGAGAATGTATCCAAATACATTCTGATAAAAGTAAAAGTTTTTAGGACTGGAGAGATGGCTCAGCAGTTGAGAGTACTGGCTACAATTCTAGAGGATACTGGTTCAATTCCCAGCAACAACATGACAGCTCACAAGTGTCTGTAGTTCCTGTTCCAGGGGATCTGATACCCTCACACAGAATTACATGTATTCAAAACACCATTGTAAATAAAAAAAATACAAGGGCCACCACATTTTTATGAGAAGTTAGTGCTTTCTCTCTATTCATATATTATTTAAACTTAAGATGATTTTATTTTATAACAAATAAACATGTAATATTGGCTTTTTGACCTTGACTTGTAAACTTTTTACACTTCAGAATAAATGTACAATAGCTAATAAAAAGAAAAACATAATGGAAGAAAATTTTACTTACTCTCAATATTTTATTATTATAGTTTCACATGATATAGTTTGATTATATTCTTTGCTCTTCTTGAACCTCTCCAATATTTCTGTCAACAGACTTCATATGGTTTTCAAAAATATATATATAAATAAAAAATAAAAACATCTAAATAAAAGTATCTAAAACCAAAACATATTTAAATAAAAGGAAAAATCAAAACATATTAGCTAAATTATAATAGAAAAGAAAATCAATAACAAAAAATAAAATAAAAATTCTAAAAGTAAATTCAAATGGGTTCCATTTTGTGTTGGAAATTATTCAAAGACATAGTCAACACTGCTTGGATGACCAACAACCTGAGTCTAGATAGCCCTAGGGTAAAACCAAATAGTACTGTTCTACCTTCTAATGATAGTCTGCTATATGCGTAGTTAAGGGCCTAGTTCATCAATCATCAGAGGAGCTTCTTCTTTCAAATATTGAGACCATAGCCAGACATTAAGCAGACAGTTCAAGTACTTGAAACACTCAGTCCTATGTGGGAGATGGGCCTATGTAATCCCTCCTCTCCTAGCTCAGGCAACACCATATAAAAGGATGCAGGGAGATCCCTGAATCTTGGTGCATGGATGAGTTTGACAAAGACACCCGATATAGTTTTGAGTGCTCTAAATCCTCCCACTCTCTGTAAATATTCTTGCTGTTGATCTCTTTATTAAATACCATCTGTTACAAAAAGAAGCTTCTCTGAAGAGGGTTGAATGATGCTTTGATTCACAAGTACAAAATGACATTGTGTCATTTTGTTGCCATGTGTCAATAGCGGAATAGAATTTCTCCTTATGTAAAAGAATTTTAATCCAGCAACATGGCTTCTCTGATTACATGCAAAGACCCTTCTAGGTCTGTGTGATATGGCTGGAATTCAGACATGCCCTTAGCATACACCTTTAATCCCAACCAATGGAGGTAGAGTTAGTTTGTAGAAGGACTTACTCTGACTTGAAAGTGATGTTTAATTGAGTGGCAGCCAAAGAGATTAATCAGAGAAAGACTTGAAAGTAGGATAAGCTCACCTCTCATGAGACAGAGACAAAAGATTGGCTGCTTGACAGAAAGCCGGACAGAGAGAAAGGGAGGAGGAAGTTTTACCAGGAAATTTGTACAGAGCCAGATTGAAGAAGGAACACGAAACACAGGTGAAGACAGAATGAATCAGTCAATGAGCAGGAGCTAGAAGATTAGAACTCATTGGCAAAGTTATTATGAAGCAAAGCAGGGCAATCCAGTCAGGAGCTAAAAGAAGCCAGTTTGAGCAATTCAGTCACCTTTGTGAGGAACTTTCAGCTGGACAGCCAAGTTGAGAGAGTCACTCAAAGTTCAGAAAGAACAAGAAAGGAAGAGCTTACTCAGCAGTAAGTCTTAGAGCCAGAAGACATTCTAGGACTAGATTAAGTTGTTCAGAGACTAGAATCTTCCAGGACCAGGCCTAGGTTACCAGATGGAAGCAGTAGGCCTCTGAGATGCCAATTACATCTGGTGAATAAGAGCTACATTTACACCCACAGGCCCATGATCTATCTATTAACTAGGATTTTGGCCATTTAACAAGTATGGGTTTCTTTTTATAGAGTGAGCCTTAAATCCAATCAAATTTGGGTAATTACTCCCATAATGTTTGTTCTACTAATAACTATTATAGATTGTAGGCAGGAGTCTATTGTACGTCATGGGGATTGTAGCTGTGTGGTTTTGTTAATTATGTCTCTCCTTTGATAGTATGCAAAGAACCATCTATTATCAAGACCACTTTTCAATAGATGTGATGCTTCTATTGTGATACCAGCTCAAGTTCTTCATGTGAAATATATTCAGCATTACTATTAGCTGATAAGTGTATTCAATAGCTTTTGATAGTTGGAGGAGTGCAATGGGACCTCTTTAGACAATAATGAAACAAGATACAATTCATTTCTGGCACAAGATATTTTACTTGGTAGCTTAACATGGTTTAGATGAAGTACTCTACCCAGGTAGGCATTTACCTACATGCATAACATATAATTGGAATATGATTTGGATCAAAACTATTTCTGTGGACTGACATGGGTTTCATGCTTTTCCCCCTGCCATTTCTATTAATCATAGGTTTGGTTTTTAAAAATCAATTTTATTGAAAACAGATTCATCTCTCCTACAATATATTACGACCACAGATTCTGTATCTTTCTGTCTTCCCCCATCTCCCCAGCCTATAGACCCATTCCCTCTTCATTTTCTTCCAAGAGACAATAACCAAACACAACAAAACAAGATACAATGAAACAAAGCAAAAGCCCTCTAACAGAGGCTGAACAAGACAACTCAACAGGAGGAAAAGGTTCACAAGAGAAGGCAAAAGAGTCACAGATATATCTGCTCCTACTTTAAGGAGTCCCACAAAAACACCAAGTAAACAGTCATAACATATAAATGCAGAGAGTACCTGGTACAGACCCACAAAGGCCACATACTTACTGTTTCAGTCTTTGTGAATCAATGCGAACCCTACTTAGTTTATTATGTGGACCATGACCTGCCAGTGTCCTCCATCCATTCTGACTCCTACAATCTTTACCGTTCCTCTTCCACAGGGTTCCCTGAACTCCATATAATGTCTGGTTAAGAGTCTCTGAATCTTCTCTCTTCTGCTGCCAGAGGAAGCAACTGGACAAGGCATGGATCTATAAGTATAGCAGAATATCATTAGGAATCATATCATTGATTTTTTTGCCAGTCATGTTTGATTATTTACTAGGTCTCTAGCCTCTCCAGGCTGCAGTTCTTGGCAAGTTCTTGTCTGTATAGGATGGTCATCCCACTATAAGGACACTTCCTCAAGTATAACTATTTTCACATTATGTTTAATAGCTAGAAACTAGAAACAACTTAGATATCCCTCAGCTGAAGAACAAATAAAGAAAATGTTACATTTACACAATGGGATAACTTGGCTGTTAAAGAAAAAATGACAGCATGATTGGGTAGACTCAAACAGGATGGTTCTTTATTTAAATATCAGTAAAATGATTTCTAATGATATTCTGCTAAATTCATAGACCAATGCCTTTTCCTGTCATCATTAGAAAGGCTTTTTTTCAGTAGCAATTAAGAGAGGATGCAGAGACCCATAGCCAGACACTTTGTAGTGGAAGAGTCTAAAATTGGAGATCTTTCTTCCATCCCTATCCATTAGGTTCCTGTCCTTGGAGATCAGTAGAAGGGAGGGAAGACTGTAAGAGTCAGAGGGGATGGAAGACACTGGGAGAACATAGGCCATTAAATCAACTAAGCAGGACTCAAATGGTCTCACAGAGACTGAAACAGATATCCATGCATCAGGTCCTCTGTGCATATGCTTTGGCTGTTAGCCTGATGTTTTTATAGGACTTCTAACAATGGGAGTGAGTGTATCACTGACTCTTTTTTTTTTTTTTTAACTACAGAGACTCTTTTCCTCCTATTGTGTTGTCTTGTCCAGCATCTATTATGGGGACATTTATTTCACTTTATTGTCCAGTTTGGATGTCTTCTTTCAGGAGCCTGATATCTTCTGAAGATAAAATAGAACAGAAGTGGCTTTTAGGTAGAGAGGATATGAAGGTAGGTAGAAATAGTGGAGAAATGGGAAACTGTTCAGGGAATGTATTGTATGAGAGAAGACTCTATTTTCACATGTGTGTGTATATATATTATTAGAAAAATCTACAGAAATTAAAATAATAATTTAATAGAAGTTGATATAACAGTGAACTTACTTATCTTTAAATAATTTCCAGTCTGCTCATCAAGGCTGTATTGTTGTCTAGACATTTTAGTGCATATGTGCTTTATATGTATGTGTGTTTGTGTGTATGACAGTAGACTTATACATGTATGCATGCACGTGCAGTTGTCATTGCTAGATATTTTCTCAATATTTCTATATCTAAGTTTGTGAGACTGGATGCTGTGGGCTTGGATTTTCTTTTTTAATATATTTTAGTAATTTATTCATATTACATCTCAACTGTTATCCCATCCCTTCCATCCTCCCATTCCTCTC
This sequence comes from Acomys percivali, assembly GCA_907169655.1. Classification (NCBI taxonomy): domain Eukaryota; kingdom Metazoa; phylum Chordata; class Mammalia; order Rodentia; family Muridae; genus Acomys; species Acomys percivali. The sequence goes on from OU015742.1 coordinate 187,883,120, forward strand.
TCCCTCCTATTTTCCCCTTACTCCCCTCCCCTATGACTGTGACTGAGGGGGACTTCCTCCCCCTGTATATGCTCATAAGGTATCAAGTCTTTTCTTGGTAGCTTGCTATACTTCCTCTGAGTGCCACCAGCCTCCACATCTAGGGCACGTATTCAAATATGGGGCATCACAATTCAGACCCCTCTCTCCACTCAACTGTGGAGAATGTCCTGTCCATTGGTTAGATCTGAGTAGGGGTTTGAAGTTTACTGCACGTATTGTCCTTGGCTGGTGGCATAGTTTGAGCAAGACCCCTGGGCCCAGATCCACCCTTCATAATGTTCTTCTTGTAGGTTTCTAGGACCCTTTGGATCCTTGTATTTCCCCATTCCCCTATGCTTCTATCATCTAGAGTCCCAATAGGATGTCTTCTCCTCTGTCCCACTTTCCTGGTAAGTGAAGACTTTCATGGGACATGCCCCTTGGGCTAGTATCCAGATATAAGTGAGTATATACCATTTGACTCTTTCTGCTTCTGGGATAACTTACTCATTATGATCATTTTTAGTTCAATCCACTTAGGGTTCTTGAACACTTCAACTTCACTTCTTATCCACCTACCAGAGGAAGAGGAGAAATAATATTAATAGGAAACAGGAGTAGTGGACTATTTTAGACACAATTCCTTGGGCCAATCACACTCTGCATTGTTAGGATACCAGCAATCCAGTCCAATAGCCAACACCGAAGGGGAATAAGAATCTGCAGAAGTGGTATGATCCAGCAGAAATAGCAAGGCTCCACCAAGTCAGCAGAAGTACCAGGAGAAGTTCTGTGTAACATTTCTCTGTGTAAAATGAAGACCAGCAAAAACTAAGGAATATTAGTCAAGGCCAGCAAAGAGTTGCATGGTGTAGCAGTGTAACACTGCAAACACCATCATCACATTGTCTGTGAGGTTGTATTTTTTCTCCTTCCAAACATTACGTGCCATCTCATGGGTCTGCTTCCAGCCAAACATCAAATGCGTCTCACAAGACATCTACCAGAAAAATGACATGTGACACAACTAGTCTTAAAAAAAATCCCAGAAACATCCATGTCAGATTACCTCAATGAAGCTTGAACACATCAATTAAGGTAAATTGTCTGGTAATTGAAACTGGAAACATCCCATCACTGCTGACCAATGTTGGAATTACAAGTTCATGATCCTAAGCACAGTTTGCATTTTTATGTGAGCTTTGGTGATTTGAATTTAGGTTCTGCTGTTTGCAGGGCAGTTACTTGCCCGCTAAACGATAGTGTCATAACCAGGTATATATTCTTTCCAGTATTCTTCTGATACATATGTATAGTGAAAACATCAATATGAAAGCTTTGGTGCATAAATAACATTAACATATGTATTACTAGAATAATACCTACTATCAGTAGCATCTAGAGATTCATGTTTAATAAAATATTATATAAATTCATTTAAACTGATTTCCTGTACATACACACTAAAATTACTTTGTTGAACATTAGGATTATGATACATACAATTTCCTTGGAATATACCCAGAAGATGCACCAGCACATAACAAGAAAATTTGCTCAACCATGTTCATAGCAGCCTTATTCATAATAGCCAGATCATGGAAACAGCCTAAATGTCCTTCAGTAGAAGAATGGATAAAGAAACTGTGGTACATATACACTATGGAATACTACTCAGCTATTAAAAACAAGGAATTCCCGAAATTTGTAGATAAATGGGTTGAGCTAGAAATGGTCATAATGAGTGAGTTAACCCAGAAGCAGAAAGACTCAAATGGTATATACTCACTTATATCTGCATACTAGCCCAAGGGGCATGTCCCATGAAAGCCTTCACATACCAGCAAACTGGGACAGAGGGGAAGACATCCTATTGGGACTCTAGATGAGAGAACCATGTGAGAATAGCAAAGTAGAAGGATCCAGTGGGTCCTAGAAACCTACAAGTAGAACATTATGATAGGCAGATTTGGGCCAAGGGGTCCCGTTCAAACTAAGGCAACAGCCAAGGACAATACAGGCGGTAAACTTTAAACCCCTACCCAGATCTAGCCAATGGACAGGACAGTCTCCACACTTGAGTGGAGAGTGGGATATGACTTTCTCATGTACTCTGGTGCCTCACATTTGACTATGTCCCCTGGAGGGGGAGACCTGGTGGCACTCAGAGGAATGATAGCAGGTCACTGAGAAGGGACTTGATACCCTATGAGCATATACAGGGGGAAGTAATCTCTCTGAGGAACAGTCATAGGGGAGGGGAATAAGGGGAAAATGGGAGGGAGGGGAGAATGGGAGGATACAAGGGATGGGATAACCATTGAGATGTAATAAGAATAAATTAATAAAATTTTAAAAAAAAGAACTAATGGCCAAAAAAAAAAAAAAAACTTGGACAAAAGAGTAGGTTTTGAAATGCCATTGACTCTGATTCAGTCAATATCTTCAATATTTTGAACATCTAAGTAATGACTTTAACAAATATCAAAGAGAAGATATAACCTTTAAAATATAAAAAAAACCTTAGTCTCATAGGCTATGTAAGATCATTTCATCATGATTCTCTTTTTATAAAATATGTCCTGTTTCACATCATAAAGAATGGGAATATTTTTATTTTTCTTTATTGTTTATTTTACCAATAAAATTAAATGAACATAATAAAATTCCAGTCATCTTGACTCATGTGGCCATTATGCATATACTACAAAATAAACTCATCTTATTTAAGATTTCTTGGAAAAGAAGGTGAAGATATCCTGAGTGCTGCATCATTGATAGCAAAAAATCAATACAATAAATTTCATCTTTTATATACACATTTAAATGCATTAGGTAATTCTGATGGATTCCTACAGTCTTCTAAATTTCCCTGATGTAGGCTGTTTGTGCTTTTCTATAAAAAGACACTTTTTAGACAGATAGGGTGTTTTGTTCTCATTCTGATTGTGTATGCCTGTCTCTGTCTGTGTGTCAGTGTCCTGTGTGTATGTCCATGTGTCCTGGTGTATGTGTCTGTGTCTATCTGTGTGTGTGTGTGTGTGTGTGTGTGTGTGTATGTGTGTCTGTGTCTGTGTGTGAAGACATGTGTCTGTGTCTGTGTTTATGGATTTGTGTGTGTGTTGTGTGTGTGTGTGTGCCTGTATGTGAGTTTGTGTTGTTTTATCGCATAGTTTATCTTTACACACTATAAATTTATACTTATATCATTTTTTATTTATAAAGCCCTGATAGCAATCAATGTAAATTGTAAACTTGAATTTTGCCCTAATACTCACAACATATTATGGTCAGTGGAGAGGAGTCATAGGGGAGGGGAATAAGGGGAAAATGGGAGGGAGGGGAGAATGGGAGGATACAAGGGATGGGATAACCATAGAGATGTAACAAGAATAAATTAATAAAAAAATTAAAAAAAATAATTATCTTTATTTTTTTTAAAGAGTAGAATGTGCCAATATCAGTAAATCAGCTAATGGCTATGTTCGTGCAACTACGCATTTTTTAAATCAGGTAAATCCAGAGCAAATGGATGTGATAATACTTTTAAATTTCTAAATACAGGCAGCATATACAGGATGCTTAATGGTCTTAAACAACTCAAAATTCTTAATGGTGACAGAAAATTGGTTATTCACATATATTGGAACTAAAGTGCATGAAGCACTAAGAAAAGAAAAATATACTCATTTGCTATGAATCAAGGAAGGCACCAAGCAGGTATCCTGGTTTCTTCTTCTGATGGGATTTTTATTAATGAATCAAGGCTTTTCATCCATTCCTGTTATCTGTGCTGACTATGGGGAAGCATTTGTACTCTTTGTTTCATGTAAGGGCACGGGATTCTTCAGGTATCTTGGAACTCTTAGCTCCATCTTTCACTGAATAAATGTGTTTATCTTCTAAACCACAACATGTATGAGAATGAAGGAACTTTGAAGAAGAGAAAATGATCCCAGAGAAGCTGGAGTTTTTGATCACCTGCCCTGTGAATCATATATTCAAAACTAAATGTCAGCGCCCATAGAGCACCAGTGTTCTGTCTGTACAGCTGGATCATGAGTGAGGGAAGTGCATCGACACCACAGAAACATTTGGGCGTGGAGAAATGTGTCAGGAGCTCCAGCGGATGCAGAAGATACTGGATGTAGGGTTGAGAGAAGGAACACATACTCAGCCGCTATGCACTTGTTTTCATATTCTCTATGTGTCTTTAACTACAACTCTGTTTCAATCCTCAGAAATATGTACTTATTCTTCTCTCATGGAGCTGCTTCAACTTGAAGAGTTCACATAGAAGGTTAAGGGTGCAGGGCTAGGAGCTATCTCCAGGACTTTGAATTGATTATCTCTTCTCCAACTCAAGATTGAAGTTCTGGGAAATGAAAGAGTCAAACTGATCACTGTATGTAAGTCAGCTAGAAGTTTTGTATTTACCTTCACATGTATATCACTTACATGTATCTAGTAAACACCCAAAACTAACCAAATTGAGTAAACCATAAGTATACAGTACAGAGCGTATAAAAGAATATATGTTTCACTTGAAAATGATCATTAGAAACACTTGGGTGAATAAATACATTCTTGAAATTCAAAATGTAATCACTTTTATAAACTTTTAATAGATGCTATAATTTTCTTAATAGTTTTATATTAGATTTCCATCAAACATTTGTAAACCTTGGCTTTTCACTTTCTGCTTATATCTGCCTATCTATCTATCTATATAGATATATAGATATATATCACATACACACACATATATAGATATAGATAGTCTCTCTTTTTTCCTTATCTTTTACCTTAATTTCATTATTTCAAGTCCAATCATCTTTCTCTTCTATGTATTGAAAGTTTACCCAGTAAAAGTGATGCCTCCAAAACTGAAAATGTCTGTAACACTAGAGAGAATTTTGAAATATAGTGCCATGCATTCTTTGGTTCAGACCTCACAATCACATTGTCTAAGAGTTTGAAGCACAACTTTAGCCAGCACAGCCCCCAGAACTTTTGGTTGTTAGCACAGCAAATCATGAGAAAGGCAGACTGTGGCCTTCATAACAAGGCATCTTGTTTACTACAGTTGAGAGAATAGCTCATACATGGGACTGACTCTAAGCCATGTGTAGATGCTCCTGCTTGACATTGGGTGATAATGATATACACAAAGCTCATTCTTTTGTACGGATTCTGTGATCAAAAAGGTGTTTTAATTTGCTGAAGGATATTTTTCTTCCTTTCATATCTCACCATGATTTGCAAAAAAAAAAAATCACCTTCTCTAGAGTAATATGAAAGTTTTTGATTTATCATAAAATATATGCACTTACAATCTTGTATTTCAGGGTCTTATCTTTTAGCAATGGAACTCATTTAATGCCAACATACATGTGCATGGGGGTGTGTACATAGATACATGTACATCTATTAAGTCAAAGTTTTTTTAGCTATACTTTTATCTGTTAAAATTATTTCTGAAATTCTACATCAGGGTGTTTTATACTTTGGCATAACTATTAATATATGTCAAATAAATAAACTATCATCAGAAGTAGTCTGACAGAAACTTAATATAGGTACATCTTTAGTGAATATGTTAATTTGTACCTATCATATGACACATTCATAGGAGAAGAAATATAACCCTCTCTCCCTATTTATGGATGAAAAATTGACTTCAGAATTTACTACTTACTACTAATAAATAAAATGACTTTAAGACCTAGTTAATTCTTCACTCTGCTTACATTAGTTTCTGGTCAATTTAATCCATCCCAGGAAATATATTCAGAGAAACATGGTTGAGAAGGAATGAATTATTGAAATTCATTCATCTCATAAAATAGGAGCCATGCAGATACTGCTCTGAATATCTACTCACTATTACATGCCCTTCATGTAAGCCATATTTGTTTTCACTCTCTTAATGAAAGCTGGAAATCTTTGAAAAATTACTGATGGTGTGGAAAATAAGAAATCTTAAAATATGTTCTGAAACCTCAGTCTGAACACAGTGGAAGGGACCAAAAGACCAGGCCGACGGAGTCTCCATGTGGAGGATATAAAGGTCACTCTCGGCCTTTTCAGAGACTCACCTCTACAACTTAATGTATCTTAGATTTTTCTCTTTTTTTCATCTAATCCAAGCTTTAACGGGTCACAGTTGATCACTAGGGCACAGCACCATCTCTGTGGCAGGCATTGTTTTATATATATATATATATTCATCTTTTTTAGTACATTTGTTTAATAAAAGGTAAAATACATATAGATAACATCTTGACATCTTGACTGTATATATTATACACTGATAATACCTTTTACAAATATTTTATTATGTTTTCAACATATATCTTTAAATTATTATGCATGAGTAAAATAAACTACATGTAGCAGGAAGAAACACGAGACAATCAGGACTTATATAAATGTTACATTCATAGTGATTTTGGCTATTTGTTTTGGCAAAATTGAAGTAAATATCTTTATTATCTTGTAGGGTCTAAACTTATTAATGAGTATTGATATCTATCATATATCATCTCTATTAACTTAAAATGTTTCTTTATAAAAACATTTATAAAACAGAATAACCTGATGAGGATTTGGTGCAAAGACAAATTAATTAAATATTAATTTTATCTCTTATGTCCCAACATTTTCATATTGGTGGTGTGATCTCTCCTCAGATTGAAAACACAAGACATTTTTATTTGCATTTCTCACAGGGCTCAAGTAGACATAGGTATAGGTTTTGAATAATTAGAGCAGATTTTTTTTCCCTTCCCAAAATATAAATGAAAACTCAAAGGTCAATGGACACAAGAAAAAAGTCATCAAAACTACATAAATATACTGCATAAATATGAAGCAAATTTATGTTTATTTTGAATTCCAGTGAACTTTTATACTTTTTTAATTTCTAAAGAATGCAGTCTAATTATTTAATGATGTTAGGAGATAAAGACAGAGTTACTACATAAATTATTTTATAGAATTTTCAAATACCCTTGTCACTGTGGACTATGGATAAGAAACACAATATAACTTGAAGAAAATTATCTGATAGTTAACAGATATGTGTCATTTTATGTGAAAAAAAAAAACACTATGTATCTCTATAGGTGGGAAGACCTAATATCTCAGCAATTTAAAGGTGGAAGTCTATTTCTCTTTTCTTGAAACAAATGGAACTTTATGTGGCTTGAATCAATGTAAACAATGTTCCGAAATGATTCTAAGGAAAAGAAGGCAAGCAGACAGGAAAGGCAGACAAGCATTTTTGCTTGTGTGCTTTGACATTATGAAGACAGAACTTTTACCTCTGGCATAGACACTTGTGTCTGTCCTTACTTTTCCTTACTGAATTTAGTTCAATAAAAAAATCAGTTCTTCAGTGCTAAGCTGTTCATTGCACCTGTTACACCAACATGCCGTTTAAACTGTATGCCCTGGCTTAACTCTAATAGAGTGAGACTGTAGACAAAAGTCTGCTCTACACAGTCACAATCATAGTGACTAAGCACATAGAGACACATAGTTGCACATGTGAGGCTCTCATTTGCTGTAGTCAGGAAACCACACAGTGAACAACCTCTGTTAGTTGATACAGTCTCTCAAAGAGCAAGTAAAGAAGAGAAACAGAAATGCAAAGGGGAGGGATCATTTCATCAAGAACTGTAGTGTGGGGGAACACATGGAAAAATTAAGTTTGAGCAGACAGTGTCTAAGGTAGATGGTGGGTTATGATCCCTTTTTTATCTCGGTTACAGGCATGGGAAACTGAGGGTATTTCTTCCTGTTTTCTGGCTAAATTCCATTCTCAACTCTTCCTGTGTAGACAGAATGTACAAATGTGAGCTGGGTGTCAATGGCATCTACTTAAGGGATTTTTTTCCAAGAACTTTGGTACATAATTTATCTGGTCAGAAGTTAGATCATTAAAAATGTAGCATATATTTTGAACAATTTGTGAATATTTTGTGGACACAATGCCAAATAACTTGCTTAAAGAACTCAATTAAATTCAGTGGTTTTCCTTTCCCCATCTGCATTTAATTTCAATAAATACTAAATAAGACCGTCAAATTTTAAGTCTCAGAAGGAAAACTCACATGTTTATGTGAAATGATCATTTATGTAAATTGAGTATATCAGGATGTGGTTTAGAGAAAGTATTACTCTATTTTCTTCCGGGACAAGAAGAGAACTCCCTCAAATATTGGGAAAGTGTGTACATACATGTGTAGGCTTCAACTCACACACACTTCTGTGGCTATTTGAATTTTGTCAACCATCATAAACCCCATTCTTAGTATAGAAACAACATTGTATAAATACAAAAAATGAAGTTGCAGAAAGCTCTATTGAGTTCAATTTCTGTCTCTTAAGGGATGACACTGTTGAGCATACAGTTTACTATATCAAATGTATCCTGACACAACAGTTGGAAACCTGAAATATCCCTTGATTTCTAGCTTTATCATAAATTATCTTGACTCCTGCAGATAAATGTAAACACCCACAGGACCAGGCTTTTGAGACAGAGGAACTGGACTATGTTCTCCCACGCACTCTTTTTGATGGGGAAGGGGAAAGAATAAAGATAGGAAGATAACATAGTCTTGTTAAGGCATACATGCTGAATTTAGAAACAACTTGTAGAAGTAATTTTTTCCTTTACATCATATAGGTTGCAGAGATAGAACTCAGGTTCTTAAGCTTGGTAACAAATACCCTCACGCAATGAGAGATCTTCCAAAATCCCACAAGTTTCTATTTTCTCTATTTGCACCACCTCTATTTCTTGAACAAACTTTTATATACTCATCCAATATTTTCCCATTGTTTTCTTTCTTTATCAGAGAAAACAATCATGGGTATGTCCTAGAATATCCTTAAAATCAAAGACAAAATGTCAGCTATGAAGCTGTAGCTTGTGTTATGAAAAAAATAACATGTGGTAAATCTCAACCATGCTTAAGGGTTACTCTACATCAGCTAACTGAGGGAGATGCCCCAGCATCTTTACTGAAACATATACTTACGTACAGAAATAAATAAAAAGAAAAGAAGGTCTACAATTTCTGAGTAGAAAAAAACAACAACTGTCTTTACATAAGTTGGAAAACAAAAAGGAAAAGGTTGGCTGGCTATTGACTTCCTTACTTAATCTATTGGGTATTTTTGTAGACAGAAGATGGATGTTGTAACAAGGGCTTGTTACACGGTGGTGGTAATGATAAAACTACAGTTTATCATTCCTTTTATGTTAGTTTTGAGGACTGGATAAAAGGTTTCATTGTTAAGAAATAGATGTTCAGCCCCCCCACAAAAGAAAGAAAAGAAAAAACAACAATTGAAAAAACGTGAGATTTACATTTTCTATGTGTAATATTTGCCTTCCCAAATGTGCAGCACATGTGTGCATTGATTTGGATACCAGAGAATGGTAACAGTTGCTTTGGAATTGGAATTGTACATGGTTTTAACTTCCTTGTGGGTACTAGGAACTGAAATCCAGGTCATCTGAAAGAGCAGCTAGTATTCTTAACTGGTCAGTCATTTCTCCAGCCAAAACCATTTCTAAAATGGAAAAACTACTGAGCTGGCCTGAAGCCTAGTGTGCAAAAGTCAGTCCCAAGTTCATAGAGATGCTAAAAAGAGCCTGCCTCAGTCATCTGCCTTCCTTTAGATGTGGATTTTACTTGAGGATATCTGATGGTGGCTAGAGCTGACTCACATGGTTAGACATTACCCTCCTTTTATGAGAAAAAATATTGTGAGACATCATCACAGTGAGGAGAATATTGAGAAGCAACTGACAACTGTTGCAGATGGTTTTGGAGATGGAGAGTTATGAATAGATTTGGAAATATTTTTGTTCAGAATTGACAAGAAATGTTCAACTGTTTTGCTATGAAGAATTAATCAAAGGGAGTTTCTAGGATTTGGACTCCAACAAGTAATATATATAATTTATTTTAGTAGATACATAGTCCCTCATTATTCATAACAAAATAACAGAGACTAGATAATAGAGGAGGTTCACTTAGGCTTATATTTGAGGGAAGCCAAAGTTCAAGACTTTCATGACTTCGTATTTTTGACCTGTGATGATGTACTCTGAATAAATGCTGTCATAAAGGCAAGTGGGAGAACAAGAGAAGGCAGGAAGTCAGAAAGCTCCTGTAACCAGGTGTCATTTGTTAATTACAGAAAGCTTTCGTTAGAGTCATTTGGATTTTTGTAAGAATCATCGACAGCACCAAGTTTGGAAACGACACACTACATCCACTGTTAAATTCTAATCGTCTGCAACAAGACACTGAATATTTACTGTTCACACTGGTAATACATAACCTAAAACACAAGGGTGCTGTGAATGGCATAGTGGCATTTTGTTAGTATGTGGATCTTTCAACAATAGAGCAGCCAGCCAATCTACCAGTCATGAGAGGAATGAAGCTCTACCTGGATCCAGTGTTGAGTTTTCAAAGTCAGGAACTTTAAATTTCTGAAAATGGAGGACTCCTTTTTCAGGGAAACATTAACACTGACTTAGCATAAATATGAAATCTGAATTTTAATATATTAATCAGCATGTGTTATCCAGATGGGCCAGATACTTTTAAAACAAAAATAACCCATTATTTTCAGAGAAGGTGGAAAGGGGGAGAGAGAGAGACAGAGACAGAGACACAAAGAGAGACAGAGAGACAGAGAGAGAGAGAGAGAGAGAGAGAGAGAGAGAGAGAGAGAGAGAGAGAGAGAGAGAACAAATTTCTTTCAGCTGTGCCTTCACATCCCAAATCTTAATCTAATCCTTGAGTGTTTTGCTTCGGAGGCCAATCTCATGCTACTTTGGCTTCATATGTACAATTTCCCATAGTGAAAAAATGTTATTGTTCTTCAAAAATTGGATTGGGCTAGTCTATTATTTTTTGCCTTTATAGATGGTTTACAAATAGAACTACATACACTTTTGTGAAGATTTTTCTTTTCTGGAATACATATAAATTGCATAATGATAGAAGCTATTGTTTGCCTCTGAAAATGTTTTAAGAACCTCTTCCTTTAAAGCCTCTTGTTGACTGAAGCACTCTCTATCTCTGTTAACTTGGCAAATGCTTTAGGGTTCCCAGGTGTATCTACATATTCCTAGATTATTTATCAATTAAGTATCTGAGCTCCCTGATGGAAATGCTATTTATCTTTTGTATAAGTCCTTAATATCAGAATCACTCAGAAATTTTCAAGAGCACTTATCTGTGCTTATTGAAAGCATCAAAGGCTAAGACATCAGTCCAAAATAAAGGTGGGAGAAAAACTAAATATAAGTTGATAAATTCTCTACATATTCTATTAACAGTATTTCTCAATTCCAATGTTTTTGTAAAACTGAATGCTTTGTGACCAGTTTTCCCTGGATTTGATAATTCAAAAAATATGTAAAAATTGCATATAGTCATCTTAGTTAAAGCACCTATAATGCATGATGCTGTTCTCAGATCTAGGATTTTTTTCCTCAGCCGAGTAACATCTGGATGTAGAACCTCTTGTCTCTTAAGTGGCTCTTAGTGTCATTGTTAGTCAACCACTCCTCGGTGTATTTTAAAAGCCAAGTGTCTTGCTAGATGATTTACCACAAAACATTTCTCTTAAACATGTTGCTCATCTTATTCTTTTCCTTTTTTCAAAACTAAAAAAAAAAATCAAAGAATGAATTTAATAAATTATTACATATATGATATCAAAATTATGAATACACATATCTGTTCAAAGATCACAGCCCACACTTTGCCAAAAGAGTGCAAAAAGTTAGTGTTTATAAAGTTAATTATTTTTATGTATTCTCTGAAATGACGTATCTTTCAAAATTTCCTTTAATTCATTGAACTGTTGATATTTCTTATAGTCTGCTTACAAAACACCTCCAAATGCACACAACCATACACGCATACACACATATGCATGCCTTCATGCATGCATGCTCACACACAATTTATGTGTTGGAGCATTCTTGGATAAACATGATTCCTAGCTAAGAATGCAAATTATGAATCTGAATCTTTCCAATTTTGCAGACTTGATATAATTTACACATTACATGTGTGTGTGTGTGTGTAAGTGGAATGTATGCATTATATATAATATATATTGCCCACCATATATAGGAGATGTATTTATATATGCAGATATGAATGTTTGTTTATGATGAAAGATGATGAAATGATGAAAGAATAGAGATAAAGAAATAACTCAGAGTTGTGAAAGGCCCAAGGGAGTTCTTGCTTGGTGTTTATTTTATGTTCGTGACTTTAGTTGTGTTTAATTGTTTGTCATCTTGATCTTGGACACAATGTTAAGGTCTTTCTGAGAATAGCAAAGGTACTTATGCAGATAGCACCATTCAGGTACACAGGCTGTCTGTATTCTTTCTTCACCTTTCTTTCATATTTCTTCAATGCAGTCCATCCTTTTCTTCCTCACATCAGTGCCCCAACTCAGAGTCTAAATGTTCATTCTTTAATTCTTAAGACTTGAGGGGTATCAATGTTGAATACGTAAGCATGTTGGGTGAAAGGAATGTAGGAAATACCAATAGTGGACTGTGCTTAGATTGGACTAACTAGTAACAACAATTAGCAGCTTTGCAAACTGTACATAGTAAACCCTGTGTCATACATAGCAGATATATTGCATTAAAATAGTTCACACTGAATCATGCATGTCTCTCTTCCAATGTTCCTTTGCCATTGCATGTTTCCTGATTGATTTTAGAGAGTGGATAGAGAAAAATGCACCTTAGCAATAGTACATAAAAATAAACTATACAACCTTTTAAATATACTCACTGTAGATGGTGCTCACTTGCTAGAAGCTTTTTATGCTAATAAAGCCCACGGAAAACAAGCTCGAGGGTTACTAATTTTGTTCACATCCAAAGGGTTCACCAAAAACCTACCTTCATTTTTATCTTCCTTCATACAAACAACCCTAAGCATGAATGTACATTACAAGAAACCTGTGGCATTATCTTCTCAGGAACACAGCCAAATATATAGAGTAAACAATTATGTGATGCTTGTTTAAACCAACCAATGTCAGAAAATACTAATTTCTGCTGAATCATGCATAATAAGCATTATTTCATTTACCAAAGCAATTACTCCATTAACTCTTATGTTTTTATAAAAACTTACATACAGACACACACAAACACACACACACACACACACACACACACACACAGTTTCAAGTATGCAATTTCAATATGTTGTACAAGTGCCTCATGAATCTGGATAATAAATTATATCATTTATTTCTCTAATGTTGGTATGGATCCTCCCTTCCATGGACGCAGACATAGATCTTCCTTTCTGTTGCAGCTCCCTTGTATTTCTGTATTCTTACATGCTTGATGCAGCTTCCTCCAGTTTCTCCACTCACTTCTACTTCAGGGATGCATTTTATTATTAGATCCTTAAAATGTCTTTGTTTGTTTGCTTGTTTTTGATACAATGTTTCTTGGTATAGCCGCGGCTGTCTGGGACTCCCTTTATAGATCAGGCTGGCCTTGTTTTCACAGAGCTATGCCTGCCTCTGCCTCCCTGAATGCTGGGATTACAAGCATGTGCCACTGCTCCCAGCTAAAATATTGTGGGTTTTTCCCCATCGTTCTCCCTATTACCCTGCTTCTTTTTCAGTTAACAGTATCTCTCCTAAACAACTAGAGGCAAAATTTATGAGGTCTCTGTAGTCTGCAAGTGTTTTGTGTTAGGAATTTTTGTCCCACTATCATGAAGTCCTCTGTTCTTTCTCAGACTCTTGCAGACTGTGTCTTCTTGGTGCACACTAATGAAAATCATACCATGGAAATTAAAACTACCTAACAGCTAAGACCAGGATAAACCATTTCTATAGTATCTGTTCATCAATATCTCATGCTTATCAAACTAATTTTTTCAGTATTGCATAACAGATATTGGCTGTGTCCAGAGCATTTTGGAATAAGATGGTGTCATCCTAACAAAACCACTGATGATTGGACCAGGGATCAACATGGGATGAGAGAACCTGCCCAGAATTTAGGCCTCAAAAACAACAACAACAACAACAACGACAACAAAAACAACACTTTAAAAAATGACAACTAAGAGAATTTCAAGGAAATTTAGTCTAATAAAAAGTTTCAGCTATGGGACTGTGCACTTCAGTAATTAACACAATGTTATCTTAGAAAAATTAATGTTCCTTCAACCAAAAAACAGTTAAACAAGATGACGTCAAAGACACATTCCATGAATTCCTATGAGTTTTTTAGTGTGTATCTTGTTTTGTAATTTATTGTTTTTCCATAAATTATTTCTTCAAATTCTGTTTTTGATGCCACAATGTGGAAATGATGTATATTTGCTACACATACTTGTGATGATCTGATTTCCTGTAAAATGCCACCATTATCCTGAGATCATTAGAACTAAGGTTTTTAACAATACATGCAAGATTTTTACCACCACATAAGCAACTAAGCTCTTGGTGATTGGTATGAGGAATGTTTGGTGTCTTAAACATAGTTTCATCAGAATTACTAATAGTTCCATTTTTAGCAGAATTTTCTCCCTTCTATAAAGTTTCTGCAGGGTACTATAAGCCTACAAGAACATTACAAAAAGCAGATGTGCTGTGGGATGAAGCTATCATTCAGGCATGTGGAAAGTCCAAAACTCCCTGTCACTTTTTGGCAGCAAGGACTAAATGTCTGTTCCCATATCTCAATCCAAAGACATACATGTCTATAAGCAGAGACATGTTATAAATAGTTCACTGCAATCTCAAAATCACAAAACACAGTAAAACATTTGGGTCCAAAGAAAATAGATATCGATTCTAGTATTTCAAGCTATGATCAGCATGAAAATAGTAGGTATTAAGTCACATTGAGATTTGGTTAACATATGAGAATTATAATAAAAGATTCATATGAATGCTCTGAAGTTTTAGTTGTGAAATCAGCTGACTTATGGAACATCGTTAGTATTTTCAAGCCATATCTGAAGCTATACATTTAAGTTTAAACTATAGCCAAAATAAGCTAGTTACTAAGTTTAATGTACTGTTATTATTTGTATAATTTTGCTTTTGCAATTATATTTGTGATCAATTGACAGTTTTAGTCATAATTTTAAGGAGAATACATATTTTATGAGTTTATCTAGGAAAGTGCCATATTTCAATAGACTATCATCTATGTTGCCTCCATACCATCAAAACATACTATTTTTAAAAAAGATTGATTTATTATTATGTATACAGCGCTCTGCCTGCATGTACATCTGCAGGCAGAGAAGGACATCAGATCACATTATGGATGATTGTGAGCCACCATGTGGTTGCTGGGAATTGAACTCATGACCTCTGGAAGAGCAGACAGTGCTCTTAACCGCTGAGCCATCTCTCCAGCCCCTCAAAACATACTTTTACAATTTGAATATTGCATCATAATTTTTAGTAAAATTAAATGCAGGTAATATTGGAATGATACAGAATTCCCTGGAGAAAGATGATTGAATATGACAAGGCACTCGTAGGAGTAAAGCATAGTATCATTGCGAATTATTTTATAACTATCTTTAAAGACCATAATATTACCCTATGTCTCTATGATATCTATTCTTTGGTTCTTGGTCACTCACGCAGTGTCAGGTATGGGTACCATCTTGTAATGTTGACCTTAATTCATTTGGTTACTCCCACAATGCTCATGACATCAGTTCTGCAGCATATCTTGCAGAAAGGACAGCACTGTAGATGAAAATTTATGTGTCTCTGTTGGTGTATACATTTCCCTTTTGGGGGCCTGCCGAGTACCTTCTGGTACCAAAGGATCTAGGACATAGAGGTGAGGGTGCTATGTAGACACAAACTAAACCTTCCTGTGTTAAGGGCTTCTGTGGGTATTATATTCAACAAGATGGCCATCCTGTCAGTTTGTGGAGAGTGACATATTTAGTAAGCAACATCGTGAGATTTTTTTTAGGATTTCTATGGAACATCTTTGGCCAACAGCTCAATTGAAAGTAATACAGAATCAGTATGGGAAACTTTATTTGTTGACAAGAGATGGCCAGTTGGGACTCTATCTTCCCCACTATTTGAAGATTTCCCTGGGATCATCTTTATATATTTTAGGAATTTTCCACTGTATTAGGTCTCTATACTACCGTTTAAATGTCACACGATTTTAGCTGTCTGTCTCCACATTTCCTCACTTCCTCCTTCTCTCCACCTGATCATAGCATTCCCACTTTCCCCCTGATAGTAGTCCATCCATAAAACCTATTTCCCTATCATAAGATGATCCATGTGCTCCACATAGTCACTTTGTTTATGCCTATGCTCTCTGTCTCTTTTTGTATTATAGCTTGAGTATCATTTATTTAATGAGTAATATCCACGTATAAGAGAATTTAATTTTCTGCATCTAGGCTACCACTCTCAGGATGAATCTTTTCTTCTTCCTTCCATTTGCCTTCAAATTTCATGATGGCATTTTAACAGCTGAGAAATAACCAATTGGGTAAATGTAATACATATTTGTTATCCATTCTTTTGTTAAGGAATGTTTAAATTGTTTCCAGTTTCTAATTAATCTGAAAAGATAAGTAATGAATATGGTTGAACGAGTTTCCTTGTGGTATGGTAAACCATCATTGTCTATATATCAAAGAGTGGTATAGCTTGTTCTTTGGATAGAATGATTTCCATTTTCTGAAGAACCACCACATTGATTTCAATAGTGGCTGTACAAGTTTGTACTCCCACCAATAATTGATGAATGGTTTCCCCTTTATTTCACGTGTTCCCCAGCATAAGATGTCACTTGTGCTATTGATCCTACCTAGTCTGACAATTTTAAGATGACATCTCAAAATAGTTTTGATTTGCATATCCATGATGGCTAAGGATGTTGAACATTTCTTTACATTTTTTCAGCCATTTGACTTCCCTTTATTGAGAATTCTCTGTTTATGTCTTTACTCCACTATTTAATTTGCTTATTTAGTGTTTTGATATCTAGTTTCTTGATTCCTTTGTATATTATGGATATGGATATCAATCTTCTATCAGATGTGGAGCTGGTCAAAAATGTTTTCCACTCTATAGGCTGCTATTTTGTCCAAAAGATGGTGTCATTTGTATTACAAAAGCTTTTCGGTATCATAAAGTCTCATTTGTTAATTTTTAAACTTAATTAAAAAATGTATTCACTTTATATCCTACTCTAGCCCGCTCCATCATCACTTGCTTTTCCAACCTTCCCTCCCTCTCCCCACTATGTCCCAGCCATAGTCCTCAGATGGCAGGGAGCTCCTTCCCCTACTAACTGTCTCAAGCCCATCAACTCTCATGAGGACTGTCTCTACCTTTTTAGTCTGTAGCCTGGCAAGACTGACGGGCCAGGGAGAAGGGATCAAAAAGTACACAACAGAGTCCATGTCAGAGACAGCCCTTGCTCCCCTGACTAGGGGACCCATATGGATCTGAGCAACATCTGAGCAAGGGGCCGAGGTCCTCTCCGTGCATGGTACTTGTTTGAAGCATCAGTCTTGGCAAGTTCACCCTGGGCCCTGATGTGTTGGCTCTGTTGGTCTTGTTGTGGAGCTCTTGTTCACCACAGGTCCTACCATTTCCCCAACTCTTCCATAAGAAAACTTGTGCTATGCCCAAATTTTGCTTATAGTCTCAGCATCTGCTTAAAATTCCCTGATGGGTCAAGTCTCTCAGAGGCTCCTTTGAAGGCTCCTTTCCTGTTTCTTCTTTTCAAATACTTCCAGAGTCTATTCTATTTGCCCTTCTGATTGAGAATTAAGCAATCGCCTTGGGGTCCTCCTTGTTAATTAGCTTCTTTAGGTCTGTGTATTATAGTGGGAAACAGAGTTAAACAAAGAGTTCTCAACAAAAGTACATCAAATGGCTCAGAACCAATTAGAGAAATCCTCAACATCCTTAATCATCAAGGAAATTAAAATATAAATGATGCTGAGATTCCACCTTAAATTTATCTGAATGGCTAATATCAAAAACTCAAGTGACAGCACATTCTGGCAAGGATGTGGCAAAAGGAAAACATTCCTCCATTGCTGATGGGAGTGCAAATTGGTACAACCACCTGGAAATCAATCTGGTGCTTTATCAGAATATTGGGAACAGCTTTATCTCAAGACCTAGGTATATTGCTTCTGGGCATATACCCAAAAAATGATCCACAATGAAACAAGGAATTTGCTCAGCAATGTTCATGGTACCTTTATTTGTAATAGCAAGAAACTGGAATCAAATCAGAGGTCCCTCAATGGAAGCCTTGATATAAAACTGTGGTAGAGATCCACAATGGAATACTACTGAGCTATCAAAGACAAGGACATCATGAGATTTGCAGGCAAATGGATGCATCTGGGAAAAAGACCATCCTGAGTGAGTTAACCCAGACCCAGAAGGACAAGTATGGTACCTACTCACTTATAAGAGGCTATTAGCCGTATAATACCAGATAAGCATTTATTAATTATTGACCTTAGTGTTTTCACTAATGGTGTTCTGTTCTGCAAGTTGTCTTCTGTCCCAAAGTGTTCAGGATTATTCCCCCCTTTCTCTTGTATCAGGTCCAGTGTATCTGGTTTTGTATTGAGGTCTTTGATCTATTAGGAGTTGGGTTTTGTGAGTTGAGTTTTGTGAAGGGAATGATTGAATTCTTAAAAAACTTATGTGGGAAAAGAAAAATTTACTTTACTAGATGACAAAGTGTTTCTCACCCATGAAGATTTCTTGCTACCAAGAATATTGAATGACTTGGTTACTCTAGGGCAGATGTCTGGTCACACTTCCATTTTAAAAGACATATCCCTAAGTTTGTGAGTTTTTTGGGGCACAAGAAGACAAACTGAAAAAATACTAGGGTGCAAAAGAGAAATTTTTAAGAGAGTTATTGTAAAACTACATTATATAGATTGCTATTTCCACTATTTCTATGTATTATTTTCC
>OU015742.1:187913978-187950721 GCA_907169655.1 Acomys percivali
AGAGAGAGAGAGAGAGAGAGAGAGAGAGAGAGAGAGAGAGAGAGAGACAGAGAACCGAGTGTGGTGGTGAGCAGGGGAAATTGAGGTATATCAATAAATCCTAGACCATGAGGCTTGGCTAAATTTGGCAAGTTCCTCTGAAAAGCTGTTTTTTTAATATAGAGTGGACTGCATGTGATACATTTGATAAATGATGTTATATGTTATATTCTGTCCTCTATACACACATACACACATGCATGTGTGAATCCAGACATGGTTCACATAAAAATACATAGATTTGCTTTCCTACTTTTGCAAGAGTGTATCTAAGAGGAACAGCAAAGGAGCTAGAACTCACAAAATGCTACACACTCATTAACGTGCCCAGAATGGGCATGTCTTGGTGAGGCATAACCCTAAGAACATAGTGTCCTGGGGAATTCAGGCTGTTATGGAGCACAACTTTGCTTGTTACCTTTGTGGTCCTCACAATCACCTTAATATATAAATTGCGTGAGTACTATAAAGGGTTTCCAGCATACACAATAAAAATGCTTAATCTCTTTCAGAAATTGCTGCTGGAGAAGATTAATGATTCAACCACCACCCTTAAAAAGAGCCTGCATATATAGATTGCTAATAATGATCATTGCCGTTAAAAAGAATTTGGAACAATAGATTGTTCAGCAAGGTTAGGTAAAGATGTGTTTTCTAGTGGCTGTGATGCAGAAAATCTTAGGGAAGAATAGATTGTTTAGCAAATTTAGGTAAAGATGTTTTTGCTATTGGCCTTGATACAGGAAATCTTAGGGAATGTTTAGAAGTAAATAAACAGCACATTCTACATAGTAAAGCCAGGGACCTTTTTGAGGTTGATAAATCAAGAGCAATGGCCCATAACAGCACTGGCCGAGGTGACTCTTTCAAGCTGGGCTGCAGACTGAGATGACCATTGATTTCCTTAATATATATATATATATATATATATATATATTTGTATATATATATATATGTATATATATATTGCCTTCTGCTTCCTGATATATGATAATAAAACATGTTTAGGAACAGATGAGCACCTTCAGGATTTAAAGTAGAAATGGCTGATTATTTTTATATAGAAGTTTATTTTATTAATTTATTCTTATTACATCTCAACGGTTATCCCATTCCTTGCGTCCTCCCATTCCTTCCTCCTTCCTATTTTCCACATAGTCACCTCCCCTATGACTGTGATTGCAGGGGACTTCTTCCCCCTGTATATGCTCATAGGATATCAAGTCTCTTCTTGGTAGCCTGCTATCCTTTCTCTGAATGCTACCAGGTCTCCTCATCCAGGGGATGTGGTCAAATACGGGACACCAGAGTTCATGTGAAAATCAGACCCCACTCTCCACTCAACTGTAAGTCTGCACTTATCAGGAAACTGGGACAGAAGGGAGGGCATCCTATTGGGACTCTAGATGAGAGAAGAATGGGAGAATGGCAAAGTGGAAGGATTCAGAGGGTCCTAGAAACCTACAAGAAGAACATTATGATAGGCAGATTTGAGCCCAAGCATCCTGCTCAAACTATGGCACTAGCCAAGGACAATATGTGCAATAAACATCAAACCCCTACCCAGATCCAGCCAATGGACAAGATATATAGAAGTTTAGATTTGTGATTCTTTAAAGATCTTTGTAAGATTGCTTTTTAAGATAATTGACTCTTTTTTTTTTTTTAAACCACAAATTGCAGCCTGCCAGCAAAGAAAAGCTGGCTGAGAAATTACCTTGCTTGCCTATACTCTGCTAATATATAACAAGTTGCTTAGTTACATATATATGTGGGTTCTTGGAAATAACTTGTTTTTCATGTTTGTTTCTCACTCACAATATGTAAAACATATAATCATGTGAAGATTTTTGGCAACATGTTTTTCTTTTGTATGTTCATTGTAATCATTTATTTGTAGAAATATAGAATATAAATATAATGTGATGTTTGTACTGCTTGAAAGATTTTGGTGGAGTATATAAACTGTGGGAGAAAAAAATAAAGTCAAGAAACTTCTTGGCACCTACTGCTGGAGTCTGGTTTACTTCATCAGTGTGTGTGTGTGTGTGTGTGTGTGTGTGTGTGTGTGCGTGCGTGTGTATGTGTGGCTTATTTCCTCTCCTTCCCTCCCTTTCTTTTTTCAACACTTTTGCATTCTCAGTGGAAAGCCCCTACTAGGAACCATCACGTCTAGACCCACTCACATGGTAGCTGTAAGCCCCCGCCAAGAAGCTTTCAGCACTCTCCAGGCCCCAGCAATTTAATTTTGGCCCCTCACTCAGACACTATCAGTGGAGGTCATTGCTGGTAATAATCAATTCTGGCCTATGTTGCCCTCAGAGAAAGTCTGCAGGGTCACCAGTGATCCCCACCTCTCTTAAGGTTCTTGGAAGACTTGTGGATAATACAATCAAATAATGGTTTAAGAACTTAATGCTCATAAAGATATTTATCTTATTTATCTGAGTTTAATGTCTTTCATTAGTATCTTTTCTAATGTGATTCAAATGTACAATATACACACATGGGAAGTAATCCTAAACAATATGTATTGTACATGATGTCAAGTTTCTGCTTCATAGCTCTATGGAGTCAAGACAAATTAAGAAAGAATTTAAAATTATTACTCCACAAATAATCATAGAAAAAAAAGAATCAAAGAGTTCAAATATGTACTAGTTGCATAAATGACAAACTACATTAATACAGTTGATAGAAATTTCTAAACTCAGTAGTGAGGTGAGGATGTAAAAAACAAAGCTAACTAAATAATAGAAATTTGAGAGGACATGTTTTAATAGAGAATACTACCCTATGAGCATATACATGGGGAGGTAATCCCCCTCAGGAACAGTCATAGGGGAGGGGAATAAGGGGAAAATGGGAGGGAGGGGAGAATGGGAGGATACAAGGGATGGGATAACCATAGAGATGTAACAAGAATAAATTAATTTAAAAAATTTAAAAAATTGCCACTAAAATAAAAAGAGAATACACAAATGATAATAAGCCAGTGAATAGATTTGGCATCATCATCTCTGTACTGATTTGAGTTAACTATGCATTAACATATTACTTATGTTTTGTGGATAAAATAATAATATTGAAACAAACAGTATCAATCACTGGCTACTCATCATGGTTAACATGGTCAACAAGACAGCTAGGCAGCAAGCTGACAGGCACAGCATTGAGGAGCTTACTAGATTAAGGTTAGCTTATGACAATTCCTGTGAGGAATTGCTTTGATTATATTGACATAGGAAAACATATCTTATGTACGGGCGGTGCCATTCTCTGAGCATAAGACGCTCACCTGTATAAAACAGAGAGGGCTAGCTGAATACTGCAACTGTACATTAATTCACTGTGCTCTGCTCATTCTTATGGAACTAGTTGCATCAAACTTCTGCTTCCTTGACTTTCAGGCAGTGGCATCTTAGAACCTGTACTTAACAGAGGAAACAAAGTGCATCTGGGTCATTTGCCATAGCAATGGAAGTAGAACCAAGACATAAATAGTTTGCTCAAATGTTGCTGGCTGAATTCTCAACTGTTGCAGGAATGTGAAGTTCCCTTCAAAGTTAAACTTGCCTTTCACTAATCACAATGTGACACTTCAATTAGTAAAGTGAAAACATATATTCACACAGTACTTGGATTCCAGTGATTTTTTTTTTCAGTAGTAGTTGTAGTTGGCCAAACCTGAAAACAGTCAATTACACTCTAATTGGGGCGTAGCCACTGAGATCTTTTTCTAGGTTAAGAATTTATATATTAGAAAAAAGGATGTAGTAAAAGAATCAGAATATGGAAAAAGTCTGTTTTATATCCGATGATGTCTTACAAATGTCTGTTTTCTACTTTTACTGTGTACTGTGAAATATATGTTGTGCAATGTGAACACTATAGGTCAAGAATGGAAAAGGTGGTACTTTCTGAAGCTTTATTAACATTGAATTCGAAGTACTTTTTTTAAGTCTCGCACTCTAAATTTTTATAAATTTCTTATAATGATATACATAAGACAGACAAGAACCTATACAGTGGTATCACTAATGTTTGATTTTATTTTTAAAATAATCAAATACATAAATAAGTTCTCAAGCAATTTAAAACAATTAAAAATAGTCATGTGAATTAAGCATACAGTTTATCAATGAAGAACAAATAAATGATTACAATTTAGTTGGCATTTTAGGTGAACTATAATAAGCTATAGATAGGATAGAAGGCATTTCGTTTGTTTCACTATTTATATATTTTACTTATTTTTTGCAGTGAAGGATATTTACATTTGTATGAAGTAAATATATTCAACTTAGATCAACATTGGAATAGTGATATATTCTAAAGAATAATTTTGACATCATTCTCTTTGCTCCATTTGTAGAAGGAAAAAAATTTCCATCATAAAACTTCAGTGTATTTTTTCTTAGCTAATTTCATGGGCAGATTTCTGTAATACATGGGAGAAACAGATAGACAGAAATATGTTCATTTTTGTCTAAAATTCTCCCATTTCTCTGAGACTGTTGATTTCCATAGTAAAATGCAATGGGTTGAATAGCTCTTTTGTGAAAAATCTATTATATTTTTTTCAGACAGAATAATTACCCAACAACAGGAACAGCACGTTACAGAAAACTCACTATTATCTTTTGCTGAAATGAAACAGAACTGTTCTAAAGAAGGAGGAAATAACGCAACAGACCTCACTAAGCAATATGTTTTGGGACAAAGGAGGTTTAATGAAAGAGACACCATGATGGCTCATCCTTTGTTAGACAGACTTACGAGTGCTGTTAGGATAAAAGGGTAAAGTATTATTAGAAATTTGACATAATTATTTCAACTCATTATTTCCTTTCATATCAAAGCCCATATCTGACTTTGATGAAGTGTGTGTGTGTGTGTGTGTGTGTGTGTGTGTGTGTGTGTGTGTGTACTGCAGAGGATTGAAAATGAGGGGGGAAGTCTCTTCCTTAGAAAATGAAGGCAAAAGATGCTATCCGTGCCATTTGAAGACATATTTAATTAAGCTTGTTGAGCTAAGAGGAGAAAGAATACATGACAATTAGAATATAAACTATTACTCATAATAAAAGCCACCACTGCATTCTTGGAAATTATATTTGAAAGCATTTCTTGTTTTCAGAACATTTCCTGGGACTTGATAGCAAATGTATAGTGGAAAGCTAGGTGTAGTAATGCATGCTTATTATTCCAACAAATGACAGATGGAGGCAGGAGGAATAGGAGTTGATTACCAAGTTTGTTATATGGAAATATTCTAGGCTAGCATAACCTTCCTTCAACCAAAGTTCAAACAACAGCATGCCCCAGCATAAAGAGAGAAAAGATTTTTTAAAAATGAAAAGAATGAACATTCCTGGGAAATACCCATTTAAAGAAGTTTTTAATTTTTACCATTAATACAGTGTCTCAGGCTGAATGCTAACAGTATCTCCTCAAAACCCCATGACTATTTCTTATTTTCTGACAGCTATGCAGGTGACCTTAAATGGAGAAACAGACATAGCACATTTAATTAACTATGGCCTAGAAAAACAATGTAGATTCAAATGAGTCCCATCTTTCCAGAAGTAGTTGTGGTGGTGATGAGAGAGATTATCCTCTGGGCCTTGTGTATACTAGGCAGTCACTCTACCGCTAAGTTATATCCTCAAACACATTAGTACTTATGTAAGAACAAAAAAGGACACAGACATATCCAATGAGAAAGTGTGAAAAGTGTGCATTGCAAAGAAGTACAACGTTGAAGTGATATTTAATTTCATTCTTTCATTCATACCTGATATTTATGACATATGTGTGTGTGTATCTGTAGCCAGTTTGGAAGTCAATCTGATAATTCCCTATAAAGATAAACATGTTCATAGAAGTGTTACTATACTGGTCCCTAAGTCGAAACAACTCAATGCATTTTAGCTCTGCAATTGAAACAATTTCTCCATTAACAGGAGAATGAATAAACTAAGCTTAGATTTCATACAGCAGATCACTACCCAGAAATTAAAGGAACCAATTGTTGGCATATGAACTTAAAAATATTGGGCTGAGCATAAAGTGTATGATAAAATAGAGTACATATGATGCCATGTATAGAAACTTCTAGAAATCCATGACTAACTTTTGGAAGAAAATCAGAACATTGCTTGCCTCTGGGATTATGGATTGCCTGGAACGATACATGATAAATACTGAGAAATTATGGGATATATTCCTTGTCAAAATTCTTTGAATTTCTTGCTTATAATCTTTGTGTCTCATTGTATATATACCATATTTATTTTAAATATACACAATTAAATAAAATTCTGTATATGTAAATATATTTAAGCTATTCTAAACACTACAATAAAAATATCCAGAATAGTTTAAAACTTAATAAACTGAACATTAATATTTTAGAACATTTCCCCAAATTGTACTTTATAATATTTGCCTACTTTCATTTCTTTATATATTTAGTAATATATATATATATAATCACATACAACTCAATACTAATATATTTCATTTATTTATATATTTTTATTATGATAGTGCATCCCCTTGAAGTTATCATTCTTTAGTGTTCCTAATTTTTCTTTTGATAAAAGGTGTTCAATTTTAATATAATTAAAGTAATCAGTCATTTTCTTTACAGTCTGCATTGGTTGTTTCTCATTCAAAACTCTCAACTCTACCCTGAGTCAGTGAGTATATCTGACAAATGTCTATTATTTATTAGGTTTGATTTGGGTGTTTAAGTCCTTGGATTCAGCTACAGCTATGGTGTGTGATTAAGATCTGATTTACTTATTTCTACTTGGATAACTAATTTCACTGCTACCAATAGCTGAGCAGGATTCCCTTTTCTCTTTTGAGTGATACAGATCCATGTCTTGTGATAATTTTCACAGTAGTCTTATGATATTCTGGAGTGGGACTTTGTTTTCCCACTGTCTAGCACAGGTTTCTTTAATTTTCATATTCATTAATTTCTAGAACTTTACTCAAAATATATAACATCCTGGAAAACTTAGCCTTCTTTGTTACTTGCTTCATGTGCACAAGAAAAGCTAATCTCAACTTCAACTTTACAGTCATCTTTTAACATTCATTTGAAAAGGATTACAGTTAGAATTTTAAAGTAATTTTTAGTCATATTATAATGTATTATCGGTATATGCATTATGCATATATTAAAAGCAATAATTTTAGGCTTGTATATGTCTCAATAACTAAGATTATACCTTGCAAACAAGAACACCAGGAGTTAGATCCCAGTATTCTGGCACCTGGCAGAAAGCTATGGTGACCATCGTATCATTTTATAATGAGATTCAGCAGACCCTTGAGCAAGATGGCCAGCAAAGTTAATTTTCTATGAACTCTGAGTTTCACTGAGAAACTTGACTTCCAAATAGGAAAGAAGAAAAGCAACTGAGGAAGATCATGGACCTCAATATCTGCCTTAGCTAATATGTGCATGTGCATACACCACACACAAACACACATGCAATTTTCAAGACAAAGTTTCTCTGTTTTGCCTTGGATGTCTTAGACTCCCTTTGTAAATGAGGCTGGCCTCAGACTCACAGAGTAAAACATATATTCAAAAATACCATGATTTTAGGCCAGTACAACAGTAAAGAACAGGTTCTTTTTTCCCAGAGAACCCTGGTTCTCTTTCCAGTACCCATATCATGAGGAATACAATAGCCTGTAGCTATAATGGTATATCCAAGAGATTCAACATCTCTGGACTTTATGGACACTAACACTCAGATGCACATGCCATAAACATAGACACCCATACATATAAGCAATTACAAAATTTGACATAAAATATAAATAGAAAATTAAGTCTTTTCTCATCTTCATAATGATGTAGTTCTTCTACATACATCTATATACATCTATCATAAGTGATATTTTTGTTTTTCTCCTTCTAAAACAAGATCTTGGCTGACACTTAATACATTACCCAATTAATGTCAAATTTGCAACCACTTGCCTCATTCTCCTGAGTACTCCTAATATATTCATGCGTTCCCACAACTGGGCAATTGACATAATTTTACTTTAGGCTTTCTATTATGTATGTCATAATAAAGAATACAGAATCTAAATATAGAATGTTTAGATTATTTCTAACTCAGTTTTGATTAACTCCTTTCTCACTGCCCTGTCTTCTCTAATGAACTCTCTACATTCCTGCATTATTTTCTCTACTCTCTCTCCTGCACCCTACTCTCCTGTCTCTACTGTACTGTACTGCTCTTAAGTAGCCTCTCTTTCTTGTTCGTTTTCACAAGAATTAGGCATATCCTATCTCTGATTCATTCTGTCAAATCTTTCTCTGATTTATCACTTTGTCTACCCATCAATTAGACGTCACTTTTAAACTTGGGTGTTTCCTTCTACAAACTAGCATTACCTTCACTGTTTGTCATTGAAAATATGTGTTAATAGTGTGTCAGTATTCCAGGTAGAGGGATTAAAGATTGACATCTACTGGGATTGCACAGAACTATAAATTCTTTAAAAGTTGATCCTTGGCCACAGCCACCTTAATACTGGATAAAAATTCTTCTTTAAGCATCTGAAAAGAGTAGCCATGCTAACAATTTAATATTTTTATTTTTAATAATTTGTTTTGTTCTTTCTCTTCTTATAGCCCTGAATTGAATTGGGTCTCAATTCAAAAGAATTTATGGCCATGAATATTATGTTCTTGAGTGTTGTTAACATTGTACTAGTGTTTCAGCATTAAATGTGAAGCTTACTAGGTATTTTGTAGAATTTATTTTTTTAAAAAATGACAGCCTAGAGATTTGGAAAAGATCTTCACCAACCTTACATCTGACAGATGGCTAATGTCCAAAATATACAAATAATACAAGAAATTAAACACCATCAAACTAAATAATCCAATTTTAAAAATGGGATACAAACTAAGAGAGACCTCTCAACCGAGGAATATGTAACAGCCAAGAAACACGTAAAGAAATGCTCAACACTCCTACTTACCAGAGAACTGAAAATCAAACGGACTCTGATATTCCATATTATTGCTGTCAGAATGGCTAAGATAAAAAATTCAGGTGACAAAAGATGCTGCCTAGGATGTGGAGAAAGAGATACACTCCTTCACTGCTTGTGGGAATGCAAATTTGCACAACCACTATGGAAATCAATCTGGCACTTTCTCAGATAACTGGTAATAGCTTTATCTCAAGACCCAACAAAACCATTCCTAGGCATATATCCAAAAGATTCTTCACCATATAGAAAGGACATTTGTTCAACTATATTCTTTTTTTTTTTTTTTTTTTTTTTTTTTTTGGTTTTTCGAGACAGGGTTTCTCTGTGTAGCCTTGACTGTCCTGGACTCACTTTGTAGTCCAGGCTGGCCTCGAACCCACAGCGATCCGCCTGCCTCTGCCTCCCGAGTGCTGGGATTAAAGGCGTGCGCCACCACGCCCGGCTTTGTTCAACTATATTCTTAGCAGCTTTGTTCACAATAGCTAGAATCTGGAAACAATGTACATGTCCCTCAACTTAACAATGTATAAAGAAAATTGTGGTACATTTACACAGTGGAATACTACTTAGCTACGAAAAACAAGGGAATCGTGAAATATGCAGGCAAATGGATGGAACTCAAAAATACCATCCTTAGTGAAGTAACCCAGACCCAGAAATATAATCATATTACGTACTCACTTATAAGCAGATTAACCACATAATACAGGATAGCCATACTACAATACACAGATAAAGAAGCTAAATAAACTAGGAGGTCCCTTGTGAGGATTCTTAATTCTCATTCATAAGGACAAATAGAATAGCTACTGGAAGTTGACGAGAAGGAACAGGACAGGAGCCTACCATTGAGGTCCTCTAAGACTCCAATCAGGGGAGAACAAAACAAATGCTGACACTCACAGGCAAACTTTGGGGTGGATCTCATAGAATCTTGTGGAAGAGATGGGGGATAGAAGGGCCTGGAGGGGACAGGAGCTCCACCAGGCACAATGGAGCCAACAAGTCAGGGCCGTGGGGAGGGGGTGAGCAGCTACAGAGACTGATGTGCCAAGCAAGGACCATGCATGGTGAGGACCTAGACCCCCTGTTCAGATGTAGTCTATTGGCAGTACAGTCTCCCTGTGGGACCTACTATATGGGGAGTAAGGAACACCTCTGACGTAGACTTTGGTGCCCACTCATTCATTACTTCTCTGTGGCCAAGCAACCTTTCCAGGCCACAAGGAAAGAAGATGCAGGCAGTCTAGATGTGACTTGATGGTCTCAGATCTGATGATAGGGGAGATAGGCTTCCCTTTTCTGAGGACTAGCAGAGGTTACTAAGGAGTGTGAGGGAGGAAGGATGGGACCTGGAGAAGATGAGGGGGTGGGATGCAATCTGGATGTAAAGTGAATAAATTAAAAATAAAAATAAAAAATGGGAAAATATAATTTAATTACCATCAAGTTTTCAGCTGCTGATTCATTAAAATCGATCTGGGTTGTATGGGTATAGTACTTCATATTATAGCAGAAATACATATATAGTGTTTTATAATTGATCTTAGTTGTTTGGAGGTTAAGGTGTTTTAAGGTATAGATAGATGTTTTAAGTTGATAAAGCTGAGATATGATAGATATTGCTTTACATTCAGAATTTTACACTCACCAAGATAGGAAACATGTTCTCTTCAAGGTTGCCAAATACAAGTAGCCTAAACACTGTGAATGTAACATTTATATAATTCCTTACTGTTTCCCCCTCCAGGGGACATGGTGGCACTCAGAGGAAGGATAGCAAGTTACCAAGAAGAGACTTGATACCCTATGAGCATATACAGGGGGAGGTAATCTCCCTCAGGAACAGTCATAGGGGAGGGGAATAAGGAGAAAATGGGAGGGAGGGAAGAATGGGAGCATACAAGGGATGGGATAACCATTGAGATGTAACAAGAATAAATTATTAAAAAAAATAATAAAAATAATTCCTTACTGTTTCATGGGTCTTCTTGCTGTAGGTAGTTTATTGTATATATGTGTAATAATATAAGTGTATATATAAAAATAAATAAATAAATAAAAACAATTAGTTGCAAATTGATTCATGTGCTTTTTATTGTATTAAAGACATGTGCAACATGATATTTAACACTCTGTTTCTTAAGACAGAAAATATTAACAGAGTTTCCTATTTTATAATGGCTTTTCAGTCTTTTCTAGGACAAATCAACATTAAACAGATATTCTCTTGAATTTTGCTAATAAATTTTTATTACAGTCTTATAACATTCTTTATATATACATTTTTCTGTCTCTATAATGGGTTTATAAAAAAGAAACATCATCCTTTAAAAGTTTGTGAAGCCTGCCTCTGCGGTACATACCTATAATCCCAGCATTCTATGAGGCAGATGCATATGGGTCATTGTGAGTTTGAATCTAGCTCACTCTGTAATGTGAATTGAAAAAAGCTATCCCACTCCTTGGAATATACCCAGAAGATGCTCCAGCACACAACAAGAAAATTTGCTCAACCATGTTCATAACAGCCTTATTCATAATAGCCAGATCATGGAAACAGCCTAAGTGTCCCTCAGTAGAGGAATGGGTAAAGAAACTGTGGTACATATACACTATGGAATACTACTCAGCTATTAAAAACAAGGAATTCCCGAAATTTGTGGATAAGTGGATTGAGCTAGAAATGTTCATAATGAGTGAGTTAACCCAGAAGCAGAAAGACTCAAACGGTATATACTCACTTATATCTGCATACTAGCCCAAGGGGCATGGCCCACATAAGCCTTCACTTACCAGGAAACTGGGACAGAGGGGAGGACATCCTATTGGGACTCTAGATGAGAGAAGCATGTGAGAATAGCAAAGTAGAAGGATCCAGTGGGTCCTAGAAACCTACAAGTAGAACATTATGATAGGCAGATTTGGGCCAAAAGGTCCTGCTCAAACTAAGGCAGCAGCCAAGGACAATACAGGCGGTAAACTTTAAACCCCTGCCCAGATCTAGCCAATGGTCTGAACAGTCTCCACACTTGAGTGGAGAGTGGGATATGACTTTCTCACATACTCTGGTGCCTCACATAACCATGTCCCCTGGAGGGGGAGACCTGGTGGCAATCAGAGGAAGGACAGCAGGTTACTGACAAGAGACTTGATACCCTATGAGCATATACAGGGGGAGGTAATCTCCCTCAGGAACAATCATAGGGGAGGGGAATAAGGGGAAACTGGGAGGGAGGGAAGAATGGGAGGATACAGGGGATGGGATAACCATTGAGATGTAACAAGAATAAGTTAATAAAAAAAAAGTAAAAAATAAAATTAAAAAAAAAAAAGCTAAGTTTACACAGAAAAATGCTTTGTCAAAAAGCCAAAATGAAAAAATGAAATAAATAAAAGCTGGCAAAAGACTTACCCTGATATTTCAGTAATGCAAATTCTTGTGCTACTCAATATTATCAATATATAATTATAATTATTATTCAAATGTTGTCCTTTTTGACAAATTTAACAAATTATATGTGTAGCAAGTATATTACTTACAACTTTTATCCATTTCTGAATTTAACTTAAATGTACTATTTTAATTGTGTTTTTCTTTGTGTTCTGTATGTGGGCATGTAACATGAGTACAGTGCTCAGAGACACAAGAAAAGGGTACTGATTCTCTGGAGCTATACTAACAAGTAGTTGCTAACATCTTGATGTTGCAGCTGGTAATTGAACTGCAGTACTCTGCAAGAACAGTTCATACTATTAAATCATGAGACATGATCCCATCCCCAGACTTCTTTTTCTTTTCACTTTTTAACATTTTGTACATGAGTACCCTATTTACTTCAATCCCACCCATTTCTTTCTGTTCAGCAAGTAGCCCTGGAACCCCTACTCCCTCTGAAAATATAAACTCCTTTAAGTCCATCTAGTGATACTTACATTTACATTTATATGTGTTCAAAGCTAATCATTTGAGATTGTATAATTTATCAGGAGTATCATCCCTAGAGAAGAGTGGCTATCCAACTCCCAGCAGACATTAATTATTTGTAGTTATTCCTCTATAGATGGGGCCTTTTCTTGACATGCTCAATGGTGCAATATTCTATAGGTCTTGTTCATGGGCATAGCTATTATATCATATATGGGAGACACTATCTTGCATGAGAAATCTTGGTCCTTTTGGAAGGGTTCTCTAAAGTAATGTAATTCAGAAAATAATTATTTTTTATATATAATGGGATTTATAAGACTGACTTACAGGCTACAGTCCAGATAACCCAACAATGCCTGGCTGTGAACAAAAAGTCCAGTATCCAGTATTGCTCAGTTCAGAAGGCTGGATGTCTCAGCTAGTCTTTAGTAGATGCTGGTATATTGAAATAGACTCTGGTGTGTCAAGGAACGTATTTGCTATTTAGGCAAGGGCAAGCAGTCTAAAAGCAAGACTTTCCTTCTTCCATGTTCCAAGTTTCCCACAGAAGGTATGTTCTAAAATAAAGGTGTATCTTTCCACCTCAAGATCCAGATCAGAGGTATGTGTCTTCCTACATCAAACTTCTGGACTATGAGTAGATTCACTCACTTTAAACCCAGCCTTCTATTTCTGGATTATAGTTCATTTTGGATATAGCTAATTTGACTACCAAGAATAAATATTACACTTATCCATATTATTGTTATTCTTCCTTAATGTTCATAGAGACTTATGTGTAAGTGTTGATTGAAAATATATACATGAATATTTGACATCTGTTATTTTTTACATTTTTAACAGTTGTGTATTTCCATAATAATCTATATCTGCTGCAAAAGGATAATTTCTTTATTGAAGAATGAGATCTACACTTTTCTATGATTACACATATTTAGAATAATGTTATAAATTCTGGGGCAGGAGATTTAAAGGGTGTCAATGATAGGGTCTCTTCGGAATTTGTTTCAATTGGCAATATTTGGGTGTTGTACCAGATGACATTTAAATAGCAAGTTTTAAAAGATGGCAACAGTGTCAACAGTATTTCATTTCAGTGTGAAATCAATTAGGCAAAACCAAGATTTCTCAGAATAAAAGAAATTATGCCTAGTTACCTATTATAATACATTTCTGTCCAAGAGTTTTCAAACAGAAGTTGTGGCACATAAATACTGAAAGTGTCAGAATCTACCACCTCATCAGTAAATTCCTTAATATCTGTTTCCTACAACTAACTAGATTTCTATGGATAACCAATCATCATTAGAATCCTTGCATCTACTCTCATTCACCTGGTTCATATTTTTCCTTTTAAAAATATATTTTATTAATTTATTCATATTTTTCTTTCTATTTTTTAAATTTTTTCAATTAGTAGTTGCCATCGATATAATAACAGAAGATAATATATAACAAATGTGAGGCAGATGCTGTTGCTGCTGCTGCTGCTGCTGATAATGATGATGATGCTGTGTGTGTGTGTGCACATGCATGCACACATGTGCTCAAGTTCGTGTGTGTGTGTGCATGTGCACACATTTACATATGTGCCTTTGAAAGTGGAAGCTAGAGGTTGATGTTAGTTTTCTCCCTCTATCCATCTTCATCTTCTTTTGGGGGATATAAATGTTTTTATTTCCTCAGATGAGGGGATGAGATGACAGCCATACCCAAGCTTTAGGAAAACATGTCTTGGGCTGAGCCCTTGAAATTCTATCAAACTATGCCTAGGGCTAGGCCTGAAATCTTCTAACTTATATACAATCTAATTGTCTACAAGCCCAGGATCTTGTAAACTTCAGCTTCAAGCCTCTGTCTTATAACCTAGGCCAAATATTTTGTCAGCCTCTGAGACTGGCTGGCTGGTTCAACTCAGGTGTTCTGGATCAACAGAGTTGACTGATTGAAACTGGATTCCGTCCACTTCTCACTGAATTGTTCTCCTTGGAAACAACTGCCTCTGAACTTCCCAAATTGAACTGGACAAAACTTCCTGCACAGAACTCAATCAAACTACACCAAACTGTACCAAATTATATTGTACTGATTGCACAAACTCTACTGTATGCTTGTACTGTACTATATGAACTCCCTTGCTTTCTCTCTCTGCTCTTCTTTTAAGTATCTTTTCTTTCCAGTTTGTTCTTGTGAGAGTTGGACATATCCTATCTCTGAGTCATCCTGTCAAAATTTTCTGTTTTGTCACCTTGTCTGACCTGTTATTGTTTGGAATGAATGGTGTGTACTAAGTTCCAGCCACAGGATTTGAAGGTATGTCACATCTGTATTCCACCTAAAGTGGTTAAGGGTGTGTATTCCACCCAAAGGGATTAAAGAGGTGTATACTAAAGGATTGCTGCCTTCAAGATTGATCACACTGTCTTTGGATGTGATGGTTGTGATCCCTTGCAAGAGTTGCCATGTTGCTGGATTAAAATTCCTCTACAGGAGAGAAATTCTTACTCATTTGGTACTCAGAGGTTATCTGGAATGGCTGATTAGTAAACTCCTATGATACTTTGTCATTCTTGACTGCTCAGTGCTGAGGTGGCAGACATGCCATTATGCCTAGCATTTAAATGAATGCTAAGAATTGATACACAGGTTCTAATGTTTGTGTGGAAAGGACTTTTCCTGCTCAGCCATCACTTCAGCAACAAAGATCAAATTGTTTACATCCTTTCCTCCAAACTTATGTTTCCCTCTAGACTCCTCTAGAGTGAGAAACAAATTTTCTAGAATATAACAAGATAAAGACTTCTTCCTCTCCAACAGTGTTTACAGAATCATGCATAGTGATAGCTCTAGTTTTGCTCACTGTGTATTAATACCTCAAAAGTATTTATACTAATCCTATAGGTAGATATGGCTTCTATTTTTGGGTTGCATTTGCATCAATATGAGCTTCTCAAACTCCCTAATTATACTTACATCATCTGTCTGTTCAAGTGGTGGAAGATCATTATTTTTCCTGCTCTGAGAGATATACCTCTAATTATTTCGATAAAATGGAGTAGGTATTGATTTTATTTCTATTATAAATGTTTAATTAAGTGAATGAGTACAAGGTGAAAGTTTGTGAGTAAAGTGGCATTTGAAGAAAGAATTTTAAGGCATATTTGACCAATAGGTAAGGACATTGTAGTGGATTGACCTTACTTATAATGTCTTTTATATAAAGCACTATTTTGTAAGTTGATGATAATGGAAACTGAAAAGTTAATGAAAGATACATAATGTAGTAAGAAACCTCAGAATTAATGCTCACTGTATCTGTAAAGCAGCTTCTTCCTTTGGAGGGAGCAAACACTACAGATACCTCCCTTAAAATTCTCTTTGTTTTTCATGTGTAGATTGTTTTAAAAGTATTTTTACAAAGTTAATGTGGGTTCTAAAAAGATTAAATAATTGTATGTGGTCTATAATCAGAGAAGAATTTTTGGCATGTAGTGCTTTTATTTTGTTTCTCTTTTTTAACTATTTTTTATTATTTATCTATATTTTTTACATATACATCTACATTATTACACATATATAAAATAAACTACATACAGAAAGAGGAAACAAAGAACAATCAGGAATTATATCCATGTTACATTCATAGTGTTTTGGCAGTTCGTATTTGGCAACCCTGAAGAAAATATTTTCCTATCTCAGTGAGTCTAAAATTATGAATGTAACTCAATAGCTATTATATCTCATCTCTATCAATGAAAAACATCTATCTAGACCTAAAAACTTCTTGACTCCAAAACAACTACACTTATTTGTGAAACTAGACTATTTGGTCTGCAACCCCAGCAGAGACTTCAGAAGGGATAAAACGTAAATATCTGAGTGAACCGGAAGTGCAAGTTAACAGCTTCTGAAATGAAAAAAAGACTGAGACAATATACTGCCTTAACAGTCACCCAATAATCTCTAAAACATTGGAGTATCATCTTCGACCTTCTGGTCCAGTATATCAGACTGACATATTTGTGAGGGGAAACTATAGAAGCCATGCTTTCTCTGTTTTGGCAAAGCTTGGCCATTGACTCTGCCTGCATCCAAACTTGCCAAATTTTAGGCAGAATTCTGTCAGTGGTCTAAATGAAGACATTTTGCCCAGTGGCTTATGTGCCATATTTGAAGGCATCTCCATAAGGAGTTTTGTTGATGTTCATCATCATCTTTGAGGTAGCCTAGGGACTGCCAGAAGTTAATCTGTATTGTTGGCAAAGAATCATTAAAACAATATAAACATCTTTAAATGTCATATTATGTAGGACTCTGAGGTTTTTTTTAAAGACCTTCTCTAAGTATTTTGCCTTATCTGTTGATAGAACTAGACCTCTTACATCTAGGATGCATATTCATGTTTGTATAAACATACTAGTAATTGAAATGACCATGATTTAATCAGTTGACAATTAACTTGTCTTACTTATTTTTCCTAAAGAGCCTGCAGTAGAATTTTCAAAGAATTGGAGGTAAACCTTGTATTCTACTTGAGTGGTATGGGTACAATACCTCATATTAGAGTAGAAATATATGTATAATGTGAGTGAAGAATAATCTTACATTTGAATTCTATGTCAGTGTATCAAAATGAAACTTATTCTGTATCAATATATAAATGTCTATACCAATGAATTAAAAATAACCTTGGGAGCACAGTTAAGGCCTTAAGTTGACCAGTTGACTCAATAATCTACTTTTTGTCCTAACATCCATATATATTTCTAAATCTCCCTTCTTTCTTTAAGCCCCTATCTCCAAACCTAAGAATGAAAGGTAAAGGAAAAGAGAGACATCCCCGAGTACAATCTTGTTTTCTCTCTAGATAAGACCAATAGCAATATATAACCAACCTCCAATGGAAATGAACAAATAAATCCCTCGAAAGCAACCAAAAAAAACCTACCCAGCATCCCTTAGGGGAAATGGGGTATTGTTCTTTCAAGGTATCTTCCAGCTGATTTGGGACAAATAATACCTTTGAAGGGACCCAAATAAAATTGGGGAAATGGTTAAACAAGACAGGAATATCATTTGTTGTCCAGGTTCTAAATGTTGAGAACTTCCAGGATTAATAACAGTTCTATATGTGACAGTCTGAAATGTTATACCACTTGGGACCAGAAACGTTCTTTGAACCTGTCTTGGGAGCTATCCTGTTCTGATGGAGAACAGCAACTGAAGCACTTGGTGCTGGAACATGAAGGATGTAGGATGTCAGCATCCAGCATGTTGAGAGAAATGAATCCTGTCAGGTCTGATCTAACTTCAAAGTCCACTTCTTTTGTTCTTAAAACCTATAATTTCTCACAAGCATCATTCCATCCTAAAATTATAGTTGTATGATGTGTGAAATGTACACATAGCAATTAAGGCTAGTTTCTGTTCTTTGCCATGAGTAGAAGAAAGACATCTGTAAATCTTCATTCATGCCACACAAAGAATGGCGTCTAGTCCTAAGTCACATGTATTCTGTAACCAATAAGAATCTACTGAGAGGGTTTGAGATTTCTAGACTGGCAGTCACAGGGGTGAGTAATTTTGGAAGGTGGCAGCTTCATATACTGGAATGGCAGATATTGTCTTCCCAGATCTAGATTCATTTGAGCTCTGCCACCTAGGATCTGTGATTTTGTAGGGTTCCTCTGGCTACTTGTTCTCAGAGAACGGAACGCTGAGATCCCTTGTTTTGCATTGGGCCTAGCCTGATCCAGTAGTCAAAAGAATTCAATGGAGCTTGTGGTTCCCAAGCATGGTGGAAGCCCAGTTGTGATGGCATTGGGATGGGGGTAGGGACTTCTTTTTATACTTCCTACTTATTTAGTCGGAGAAGTTCCCAAGTCTGTGTTTTGGACTGTGGCCTGTTCACTTGTTTTGCTGTGCTGAGCTGGCACACACTGCCACAGCCACTTCGATGCACCATCTTTTCCCTAGGGCGCCCGCGCTCTTTCTAATATTCAGAGAAGCACAGGGTGTTCGAAGTTTGTGCCTTTTGCACCAGTAGTTATCCAGCTGCAATGAGGGGGGAGCTTGGAGCTCCTGGTTTGTTCCCTTCATTCCGTTTTCCATTCTCTGATGCTCTGCCTTCTGGACACCGTCCATACTGTGCGCCACCATCTAGTCATGCCAAGAACAATTTTTTCGAGAAAAATTATAGAAAGAATCAAACCCAAATTTTTTAACATACATTGGGTGAAACCATAGATGCTAGACAAATAACCATATTGTTTGCAACATGTGGATGGTGTTCGCATTATTTGGCCCCTGAAAATAATATTCAGAAACATCAACAGGTAAGTTAGACGTGTATCCATCATATAACAAAACCAAGGTGAGGTGGTTTATCCTTATTCTGTGGGCATTATTGAGAGATGAGAGAAGAATTCAGTCTTGACTATTAACTTTTTCTTCATGACCATTTCTAAAGCATGTGGAGTAAACATTCCCAGAATTACTCACAA
Organism: Acomys percivali; assembly: GCA_907169655.1. Classification (NCBI taxonomy): domain Eukaryota; kingdom Metazoa; phylum Chordata; class Mammalia; order Rodentia; family Muridae; genus Acomys; species Acomys percivali. The sequence goes on from OU015742.1 coordinate 187,933,491, forward strand.
ATGTTTCATGATATCTAGGGGTTAACTTTGAGCCTTTAAGGGTGTGTGTGTGTGTGTGTGTGTGTGTGTGTGTGTGTGTGTGTGTGTGTACATTTTCTTTATTCAGACATGAGCCATAATATTAGACAAAAGAAGCCCATGTGTGTTTATGTGCTACAGTTCTTAAATCACACATTTCCAATGATCACTAATATTTTGATGATTTGTTCAACTTTATTCTTCAATTGTATCGTTTTTGAAACATGTATGCTCTCAAACTTTTTCATTTTAGATCCTTCAATTTTACTCATTTTCGATCTATTTATACTTATCAAATAACAGAGTTCCAAAATAACGTTCATTTAAATGTATGAGAGGTATCCTTTCCATGTTGTTTTCAGTTTAAATGCAAATTTTTAAATGTATATCATTTATATTACCTTCATTTTCTAATGTAACTCAGAGTTTTGTATCATTTTCTTCAAAAAGTGAAGAAATTATGATGTTTTCTCTTAAGGAAAACATTGGCTATAAGCTACAATGAAAAAAGTCAATAATATAAAATTTAAGTATACAACAATAAAATAATACTTCAACACCCACTTTCACTGAAGGATAGGTAGTTGAAACAAACTAAGTCAAGAAATAACATCATTAATCAACGTTAAGAATCAAATGGTACTAACAGATATCTACAGAACTTTTTACCCAAACAAAAAGGAATATAACTTCTTCTCAATATCCCATAGAACCTTCTTCACAATTGATCATATATTAAGTCACAAAGCAAGCCTCAACAGATACAATAAGATTGAAATGATATCTTGTATCCTTTCAGATCACCATGGTCTAAAGCTGAACTTCAACAACAACAGAAATAACAAACAACCTACACACACACACACACACACACACACACACACACACACACATGGAAACTACTCTCCACTTAATGACACATGGGTCAGGGAAGAAAAAAAAGAAAGAAATTAAGGAATTCCTGAAATTCAATGAAAATAAAGAGACAACATACTCAAATTTGTGGGAAACATTGAAAGCGTTACTAAGAGGAAAATTCATAACCCTAAGTGCCTTTATAAAGAAAATTTAAACATAAGAGATTTAATGATACATCTGGAAGCCCTAGAGAAAAAAAAGAGGCAGAAACACCCAAGAAGAGTAGATGCTTGGAAATAATCAAACTCAGGGCTAAAATCAATAAGTTAGAAACAAAGAGAACAATTCAAAGAGAACAAAATCAGGAGCTGGTTCATTGAGAAAATCAACAAGATAGGCAAACTGTTAGCCAAACTAGCTGTAATGCAGAAAGACACTATCCAAATCAACAAAATCAGAAATGAAAAGGAAGACATAACAACAGACACTGAAGAAATACAAAGAATCATAAGACCCTCCTTTAAAGGCATTTATGCCCCAACATTTGAAAAGCTAAAGGAAATGGACAATTTTCTTGATCAATTCGACTTACCAAAATTGAATCATGAACAGGTAAACAAATTAAATAGTCCAATTTCTCCTACAGAAGTAGAAGCAATCATTGACAATCTCCCAACCAACAAAAGCACAGGGCCTGACAGTTTCAGGGCAGAATTCTACCAGACCTTCAAAGAAGAGCTAATACCGATAGTCTTCAATCTACTCCAGAAGATAGAAATGGATGGAACATTACCAAATTAATTCTATGAGTTCATAGTCACTGTGATAACTAAACCTCACAAAGACCCAACAAAGAAAGAGATTTTCAGACCAATTTCTCTTCTGAACATTGATGCAAAAATATTCAATAAAATACTTGCAAAACAAATACAAGAACACATCAAAGATATCATTCACCATGACCAGGTTGGCTTCATTCCAGTCATGCAGGGATGGTTTAATGTATAGAAATCCGTCAATGTAATCCACCATATAAAGAAAAAATACCACATGATCATATCCTTAGATGCACAAAAAGAATTTGATAATATCCAACACCCATTCATGTTTAAAGTTTTGGAGAGATCAGGCATACAAGGCACATACCTCAACATAACAAAGGGTATATATAGCAAGCCAAGAGCCAACTTCAAATTAAATGGAGAGATACTAAAGGAAATTCCTCTAAAATCAGGGACTAGGCAAGGCTGCCCACTCTCTCCATATCTTTTCAATATAGTTACTGAAGTTCTAGCCAGAGCAATAAGACAACAGAAGGAGATCAAAGGGCTACAAATGGGGAAGGAGGATGCCAAATTATCCCTATTTACAAATGATATGATAGTATGCATGCGTGACCCCCAAAATTCCACCAGAGAACTCCTACAGCTGATAAACACCTTCAGCAAAATAGCTGGATACAAAATTAACTCAAAAAAGTAAGTAGCCTTCATGCATAGGAAGGAATTAGGGAAACTACACCCTTCATGATAGCCACAAGCAATATAAAACATCTAGGAGTAACTCTAACCAAACAAGAAAAGACTTGTTTGAAAAAAAAAAACATCAAATATCTGAAGAAAGAGATTGAAGATATTATCAGAAGATAGAACAATCTCCCTTGTTCATAGTTCTGGAGAATTAACATAGTAAAAATGGCCATGTTACCAAAAGCATTTTACAGATTCAATCCAATCCCTATCAAAATACCTACGCATTTTTTAAAAGATATTGAAAGATCAATTCTCAACTTCATATGGGAAAACAAAAAAACTCAGAATAGCTAAAACAACCCTGTACAATAAGAGAACCTCCAGAAGAATATTCATACCTGATCGCAAGCAGCATTATACAGCAACAGTAATTAAAACAGCATGGCACTGGCACAGTAATAGGCTGCTTGATCAAAGGAATTGAACTGAAGACCCAGAAATGAATCCACACAAATATAGTCACTTGATATTTGACTAAGAAGCCAAATCTATTCAATGAAAAAAGGATAGCAACTTCAACAAATGGTGCTGGTCTAACTTGATGTCTACATGTAGAAAAATGCAATTAGATCCATATTTATCACCCTTCACAAATCTCAAGCCCAAATAGATTAAAAAACCTCAACATAAAACTAGAGACAATAAATCAATTAGAAGAAAAAGTGGGGAAGATACTGGAACACACTGGCACAGGAGACAACTTCCTGAACAGAACACCAACAGGCCAGGCCTTAATGTCAACAATCAATAAATGGGACCTCATGAGGCTGAGAATCTTCCATAAGGTAGAAGACACTGCAACAGAACAAAGTGACAACCCACAAACTGGGAAAAGATCTTTACCAACCCTACATCTGGCAAAGGTCTAATATCCAAAATATATAAAGAACTCAAGAAATTAAACACCACCAAATCCAATAATCCAATTAAGAAATTGGGCTCAGAACTAAACAGATAATTCTCAACAGAAGAATATTGAAAGGTTGAGAAACACTTAAAGAAATGCTCAACATCTTTAGTCATCAGAGAAATGCAAGTCAAAAGGACTCTGAGATTCCATCTTACACACATCAGAATGGCTAAAATAAAAAACTCAAGTGATAGCACATGTAAAGATGTGGAGAAAGGGGAACACTCCTTTATTGCTGGTGGGAATGCAAACTTGTAGAACCACTTTGGAAATCTCTCTGGGACTAGGTCTTCCTCAAGGACCACTCCTTGGAATATACCCAGAAGATGCTCCACCACACAACAAGGACATATGCTCAACCATCTTCATAGTGGCCTCATTCATAATACTCAGAACCTGGAAACAGCCTAAGTATCCCTCAATTGAAGAATGGATAAAGACACTGTGGTACATTTACACAATGGAATACTACTCAGCTATAAAAAACAAGGAAATACCAAAATTTGTGGACAAATGGATGGAACTAGAAATGATCATACTGAGTGAGTTAACCCAGAAGCAGAAAGACTCACATGGTACATACTCACTTATAATTGTATACTAGCCCAAGAGGCAAATCCCTTGAAAGTCTTCACTTACCAGGAGATTGGGATAGAGGACATCCTATTGGGACTCTAGGTGAAAGGAGTATGGGAGAATAGGGAAATGGAAAGATCCTGAGGGTCCTAGAAACTTATTAGTAGAACATCATGATGGGCAGATCTGCCCAAACTACTGTACTAACCAAGGACAATACAGGCAATAAACATCAAGCCCCTACTCAGATGTAGCCAATGAACAGGACATTCTCCACAGTTGAGTGGAGAGTAGGGACTGATTCTACATGATTCTGGTGCCCCATATTTGACCACTTCTCCTTGGTGGGGAGGCCTGGTGTCACTAAGAGGAAAAGCAGGCTACCAAGATGAGACTTGAGAGGTTGTGACCATATAATGGGGAAGGAGGTTCCCCTCAGTCACAGACATAGGGGAGGGGAATATGGTGAAAGCAGGAGGAATGGGAGGATACAATGGATAGGATAACAATTTGGATGTAATCTGAATAAATTAATTAAATAATAAAAAAAGAAAGCAGAGATGTAACACACACACACACACAAACACACACACACACACACACACACACACACACACACAAAACCTAAAGGCATATGTGACTGAGTTCTTAAACATGCAAAGTCACTAGTTTTTCTGATGTTTTAGTATATTGGTGATCATAACTTCTTGTTCTCAAATTTTAAGAGATAATGTAATAAGTTGCAATATGATATACTACACAAATTATCCACTTCAATTTTTTCATAATTAAGTCTTGCTTAATTAAAAGCTGATTTACCTGAATGTGTTTTTCAAGGCTATTTCAAATCTTGATGTTTATTTGAAGAAGCTTTTGAGGTTTCATATGGATGAAAAAAAAGCTTTATTGCAATCTTCCATTTAAACGATAAATTTAAATTTTCTTTTGATTTAATTATTTTTCAAACACATTGAATATATTACTACATTGCTTTTTTGCCTCTGGTGTTACTATTAAATAGCTTAATATTAATATGATTTTATTCTTTTCTTGATTTCAATTATTCCTTTAAATTTCAAGCAGGAATGTGAACAAAATTCACAAGTTTCTTTCTAACTTATCTTTTGAACATGGCACCTAGTCTCATTTTTCCAAAGGTGAAATTTGTTTCCATCATAGCATATTTCATTTACTCTTGCCAAATCAGGCTCCTAACTGCAGTTTGCATTAATTTTTACTAAATGTATTGGGATAGTCTCTTTACTGACTTGATTGTCTGTGAGTTGATTTTGCTTTAATATATCCTAAATCCTGACACTGTAATGAGGACACAAATTCTCTGCTCAAAGATGTCAAATAGCTCCATTAAAAAATTAAAATTTTTAGTGGTATTCAAAAATATTGACAGTAGAGTTCTGCGTAGTTGATATGTCCCCCAAACAACTTATATTTGTATATATTATTGCTAGCATTTGAGCTTCAAAATTGTTGATCTGGCTTTACAGGACTACTGGACTTTTTAAGTGGTGGTTCCCATCCTTGCCTTTTTTATGTCCTCTTACTCAAATATTATTGTAAACAACAAAATTACATCATATCTTCATGAATACTTGTATTTTAATTGCATTGTTGTGTCTACTCAACATTTATAGGCTAATATGATGTAAATAGAATTAAGAGATTCACTTTTTTGTTCATAGTTAAGTTTTAAATTTTTCTATGATGAGGTTCAAGTCAGTTTGTTTGTTAATATTATCTTCTGCTTGTGCATGGAAACAGAGTCCTTCAGTTGTTACTAGTATAACCTTAAACCCATGATACTCCTGCCTCTGCCATCCAAAAGTTGAGATTATAGATTTGTAGCACAATACTTAATGACATATCTATTTTCTTTGCTTAACCTGTCATTAAAATAAAAATAACATATGTATATTAGCCAGGAGTAGAGAGATTAGGAAGAAATTGACAATACTGTCCTTATGATCTCATACTTAGAGATTCCTAAAAGATAATATGTATTTGGACTAAATATACCTATATGTGTTATTCTTCTATGACATCCAAATAAAACATCAGGAAACATTTAAAATTGTTCCTTTAGTGTTCTCCTGCAGTTTTTCCTTTCAAATAAGGTATAGTATAATTGTTTTTGTAAAAAATGAATTTAATTCATATAATATATTATGATAATGGTTTTCCCTTGCCCAAATTCTCTCAGGTAATACTATCTCCCATTTCATCTGTATCCAAATCCACATCCTTTCAGTCTCCCCTTAGGAAAAAAAAACAGGCATTAAGGGAATTATAATAAAATAAAATAATACAAAAAAAACCCATAAAATGATTAAAGAAAAAAATAAGGGAATAAAAAGTGCCAAGAAAAAAAACACAAGAAACACATATAGACACAGAGACAAACATTCATACAACCAGGAATCCCAGAATAACTGAAGACAATATATATATATATATATATATATATATATATATGTATATGTATGTATATATGTGTGTATATATGTGTGTATACATACATATACATACATACAAAGGAATCATAAAGTAAACACACAACAACAACAAAAACAACAAATTGTGACAAAACATTATGAGAGAAAAAAAGCCCTAGGAAGCCAGTGAGTTCACTGTGTCGGCCATTGTGCTGGGCATTGGGGCGTATGTTTAAGAGTGTTATGTATCCTTAGTGAGACTCTTTTGGAGAGGACGAATTTATCATTTGTAATTGGCTATTAAGTGGAGATAGGTTTTAGTGAGGGATGGAGACTTGTGTCCAATTTCTCAGCTCTAAGACCCCATCTGACACAGTACCACACAGATGCTGTCAATGATGCCACAGTCTCTTTGAGTTCATATTGCATCAGTTCTTCTTCTTTTTTTTTTTTTAAGGGCCTTGTTTCATTTTTGTCATTTATATAATCTTGATCTTATAATCTTTCTATTTCTTCTTCCACAAGCTACTGAGTGAAGCCCTGAGTGAAGAAATTTGATGGGGATATCCCCTTAATGACTGAAGGATCTAATGTATCTCATCTGTATACCAGCAGTGGGTCTGTATTTTTTCATAACTATTGTTGGAGGAAGCTTGTTTGAAAATGATTGAGCAAGACACTGATATAATGTATAATGTGAGCAGGAGTCATATTATTGCTAAGTTCCTTTCGTAGAACAGTCATATTTGGTTTTCTCTAACTGTGGGTACTATCTGGTATGTCTCAGGTTCCTGGTTTCCAGTCTGTGTTGACCTGAGTTTTCATATCTTGGTGTGGGCCTTAAATCCAATTATATAGTGGTTGGATATTCTTACTAACTTTGTGCCACTAAGCACAAAGTTTTGATAATTTGTAGCTGGGTTGTAATTTATCTTTCTCCTTTGATAGAATGCAGAGTGACTTATAGTGCCATGAACACTAGTTTATAGAATAAAGACTCTAGGTAGGAACAAGCACAACTTCTCAGTCTTCATTGAGTTGTGTAGTTGTTATATTTAGCAAACGTCCTTACTATCAGCCCATACTTTGTTTAGAGTGACCAGTAGCCTGTTAATATCCTAGGTTATTCTATAGCCTGCCACTTTATCTGAATGAGTATGCCTTTTTCTTACAAAAAGTTTTCAGTTTCATGATGTCACAATTATTAGTTGTTGATCTTAGTGCTTAGGCTATAGGTATTCTGTTCAGAAAGGGTTTTTTTTGTGCTGATTTGTTCGAGACTATTCAACAATTTCTCTTCTATCATACAGTTTATGTGTTTTTAGGAAATAACATTTCTGATTAGATTTATTTTATTTTTAATATGTTTTATTAATTTATTCATAAATTCATTTAAATTTTTATCCCATCCCTTGTATCCTCCCATTCAGCCATCCCTCCCATGTGTCCTTATGTTGAGATATTTAATCTATTTTGAGTTGTGTTTTGTACAGGGTGGAAGGTATAGATCTATTTGTATTGTCTTACATCCAGCTATACTATTTGAATAGTATCACTTGTTGAAGATATTTTTTTGTAGAGTACATTTCTAGGTTGGTTATCAATAATAAGGTGTACATAGACATGTGGACTTATGCCTGATTCTTCAGTTTGAGTCTATTGATCAGTGGTACTGTTTTTGTGCTAAGCCATACTTCTTTTATTACTCTGTAGTAAAATTTGTAATCAGGATGGTAATACTTATGATTGTTTTAGCTATTGGGTTATTTTATGTTTCAGAATGATGCTAAAAATTGTCCTTTCAAGTCCTGTGAGGAATCATATTAGAATTTTGATAGGGATAGCCTTGAATGTTTTTGGCAGAATGACCGTTTTCACTATCTTAACTTTACTGAACCATTAGCATAAGATTCCACATTTTAATATCTTCCATTTCTTCAATGTCTTAAAGTTTTGTTGGTCTTTTTTTCTTCTATACTACTCTTTTACTTTCTTTATTGGAGATACTACACTACTTTTTTGAGATTATTATGAAAGGTACTGTCTCACTGATTTGTTTGTAGGTATATCTGTCATTGTAAATAAGAAGATTGTTATGTTTTGTGTATTAAATTTGTGTCCAGCTGCATTGCTGCAAATTTTTATAAACTCTAGGAGTTTCCTTGTGGAATTTGTGGTAGGTTACATGAACAATAAAATCATCTGCAAATAAAGGTACTTGAGGTTTTTCATCGTGTTTGCATTCCCTTTATCGATCAGTTGTCTCATCGCTCTAGCTAAGATATCCCATATAATATGGAGTAGGCGGGGAGAGAATGTACAACCTTGACCTGTTTCTGATTTTGAGAAAATGTTTTTAATTTTTCTCCAATTATACTAATGTTGACTTTAAGCTTGATATAGATTACCTATATTATACTGAATGATATTCTTTGTATCTTTAATCTCTGGCAGAATTTTATTATGAAAGTATCAAATTATGTCAAGGGTCTTTTCTGTATCTAATGAAATGATCATGTGTTTATTGCCTTTTAGTCTGTATGTGGTAGTAGTCATTTATTAGTGTTCCTATGATGCACCATCTGAACATTTTCCCAGAGGGAATAGAACATACTTGTTTATGGGGGATGATATATTTTATATGTTATTGGACTTAATGTGCAAGTACTTTAGAGGTTTTGGGTTTTGTCTGTAAATTTCATTCTATATTGGGTTCTATTTAGGAATCAGGTAATTGTGAAGTCATACAAATAATTGGGACAAGACACACATGGTATATATTCACTTATAAGTGGATATTAGCCCAATATAGATGTCCTCTGAGAGACTTCACACAGCTGGGGATCGGACAGATACTGGAACTCAGTGCTGGACTCAGCACGGAGCGATGAGAGTGGTATGGAAGATGGGTAGATAGAAGAACCCAGAGGGTTCAGGAGCCCCACAAGGATACTATCAAGGCCAGCATATCTGAACCCAGGGGATCCTACACAAACTGATGCATGAACCAAGGACAATGCATGCAATGAACCTAGACCCTCCTGTTCAGATGTAGGGAATGGACGTCTCATCTTCACAGTTGTAGGGGGAGTGGGGACTGCCTCTGACATGAACTCTGGTGCCCCTAATTTGATCACTGCCCCTCAGTGGAGATGTCCGATAGGTGCAAAGGAAGGTACAGGAAACAAGTTCCTGAATAAAACACCAACAGCTGAAGCACTAAGATCAACAATTAATAAGTGGGACCTCATAAAACTGAAAAGCTTTGTAAGGCAAAGGACACTGTTAACAGAACAAAAGATTAGCCTAGAGATTGTGGAAAAAACATCACCAACCCTATATCTGACAAAGGGCTAATATCCAAAATATATAATGAACTCAAGACATTAAACACAACCAAACTATCCAATTTATACGTGTTGTTTAGAGCTAAATAGAATTCTCAACAAAGGAATCTAAATGATAGAGAAGCTCTTAAAGAAATGCTCATCATCAGGGAAATGAAAATCAAAATGACTGAGATTTCATCTTATACATGTCAGAATGGCTAAGATAAAAAAAACTCAAGTGACAGAACATGTTGGCAAAGATGTGGAGCAAGGGGAACACTCCACTATTGCTGGTGGTAGTGCAAAGTTGTACAACCATTGTGGAAATCAATCTGTCAGTTTCTTATGAATTTATTAATGGTTCTACCTCATTACTCAACTATTCCACTCTTGGGAACACACTCTACAAATGCTCCACCATACCACAAGGAAGCTTGCTCAAGTATATTCATAGGAGCTTTACTTGTAATAGCCAGGAATTGGAAACGATCTAGATGTCTCTAAACCAAAGCATAGATAAAGAAACTGTAGTATACTTACACAATGGAATTTACACTCAGCTGTTTAAACAAGGACATCATAGAATTTGCAGGAAAATGCATGGAACTAGACACTGTCATCTTGAGTGAGATAATCCAGACCCAGAAAGACACAGATGGTATATACTCACTTATAAGTGAATATTAGCTATAAAGTACAGGATAATCATGTTACATACACAGACCCAAAGAAACTAAGTAACAAGCAGGGGCCAAGGGAGCATGCTTGAGCCTCACACAGAAGGGGAAATAAAATAGGCATTGGAGGTAGATGAAGGTAGAGAACTATGTGGGAGAGGGGGTCGGGAGGAGAATAGGAGGAATCAAGGGTATGGAGGACTGAGGGAGAAGGAAATGGGGGAGAAAACTGGAATTCATGGTGGAGTCAGCTGTGAGATGAGCCAGAAACCTAGGACAAGGGATATTCCCAGGAATCTATGAGGGTGACGGAACCTGAAATGGATACCTACTGTAACCAGACAAGACTTCCAACAGAGGGGTGGGGATAAAAATCCCATGTCCAAAACCTTGGACCTAAAATGTGTCCTGCCTATAAGAGGCTCAAGGATAAAGGTGAAGTAGAAGTTGAGTAAACGGCCAGCTAATGACTTGAGACCCGCCTCAGAGTGGGAGCCAACACCTGACACTGTCAATGATATTCTGCTATATTTATAGGCAGGAGCCTAAAATTACCGTTCCCAGAGAGACTTCATCTAGTACCTGATGAAAACATATGTACAGATCCACAGCAAAACATTAGGTGGAGCTAGAGTAATTTTTTGAGTAAGAGGTTTGAAGGATCTCAGGAGTCAGAGAAGTCAAGGACACCACAACAATACCTACAGAATCAATTAACCTGTGCTCACAGGGACTCACAGAATCTGAACCACCAACCAAAGGGACCTAGGTGAGGGAGGGACCTAGGCCCATAAACATATGTAACATGTGTGTAGCTTTGTCTTCATGGTGGACCCCTTACATCAGGAACAGGGTCTGCTTTGGACTCTGATGCCTGTCTTTGGATCTCTTTTCTCTAACTTGACTGCCTTGTCTAGCCTCAGTAGAAAATGTGCCTGGTTCTAACTCAACTTGATATACCAAGGCAGGCTGATATTCATGGGAGGCCTCCCTTTCTCAGAGAAGAAAGGGAGGATACTGAGAGGGGAGGAAGAGAGAGGGTGGAACTCAGAAGAGAGGAGGGAAGGGATGCTGTGTTTGAGATGTAAAGTAAATGAATAAATGAAAATACTGAATGAATTAATGAAAACTTTAAAAAAGAAGGTCACACTATTCTTAGATTCTTCAATTTGGTAAGGAGTCCATTTTTCCTATCTTGCTTTCAATGCCTGAGTTTCCCTTTTCCATCCTTTGTATTATATTAGTGAGTCTTAAAAACTCTGAAGTTCCTGTTCAAGTTCCTAAATTTTTCAATTCCATTTGTCCCTCAGTTTGGATTTTCTTTTTAAATTCAATTTCCACTTCCATGTCTTGTATAGTTTATTCTTCATTTCACTTAAGAGTTGTTTGTGTTTACATACATTTCATTGATGTATTTTTCAATCTTCTTTAATCTTCAATCTTCATTTTCACAATAGTATTTTGCAGTGCTTGTCTTGTGTTTCTTGTGTTTAGTGTTTGTCTTAGGACCTACTCTAGTAGGGTTTCTGGACTCGAGTGAAGTCATATTGTCCTAGCTGTTATTGATTTTCTTGCTGATATTTAGGCATTTGTATTTGGCATTTTTTTTTTAATTCTAGGTGTTGACATCTGGGTCATTTTGGCAGGTGGTTCATTTTTCGTTATTGCATTTCTTTTCTTCTCTCTGGTTCTTACGATGGTGTTGGTGGATGTAGGTTGCTTCAGATATTCTTTTTAGTATGGCAGTAGGGACTCTAACTAGCATGTATTTTGTCTGTTGACTTATGTGTCAAGTCTCATATATTGAGAATTAATACTTATCTCCTTTTACAAGGAAACTGGGCTTCATATTCGATGCCTATGTGCCTCCTCTAAACCATCAGTATTATTATTTTCAGGTCATCTGATGCCATTTGCTGGCTTATAAAAGAACCAGAAATGCAACATGCACAGGAAGAAAGGTAGGCCAAACAACTATAAATATAAATAATTTACAGTATTGAGTGCAATATTAAATAAAGAAATTAAAAAAAAACAGTGGGTTTGTGAACATTTGAACATATATTCTATTCATGAAATTGTGTAGCATCAGGGCCCAAAATAAAGTGTTAATAAAAATATCATACAATTTATTCTTTACCAAGTTAATCTGTATATAACATAAATATTGGTAGGTCAAATAATTTTGTAAAATATAATACACTGCATGAAGGAAAGGCAAAAAGATGTGGTATTATATTAATACACACTACCATTGTATTCCAACTAGTTACAAAGGCAGGGCATCTTTTGGTGGCTATATTTGGAGATGTATTTGAAATACAAAATGTTATTAGCTACTCAAAAGCCTATAAAATTATATAATAATGTTTTCATGGGGTAATATTTTGAGAAGACCAAACTGAATCTTATAAATTGTCACACTTCCCCTAAAATTATTTCCTATAGCTTAAAGCTGTGTTTTTGAAGATGTTTGTTTAAAAACATGAATACATAGAGGATTTTAAATTACAATAGAGTTTTGTATATATTTATATAGTTTTGGATATTTTATTGTATTAAAGAGCCAAACTCCAACAGAGCTAATGTAAGTAACTCATACAGAGATGTATATGCACAAAGAAACACAATATCTAAGTTATATTCTCATAATTATAAGGTAAAAGCATACATAATTTCTGTTCTTCAAAATCCAATAGGTTCATACTTTTTTCAGTGCTCAATATATTGGCATAAATCTTGTTTTATACCTGTATATACTTGCTGAATATAAAAGTTTAGCTGTGATATATAAACTTTCAAGTTGATTTTATGTTAGTTTTCTTAAATATTGTTGAAAGTGTAAACCATCCTAAAATATCTTCCAACAGTTATGCAGAGCATAGTGGGATGCCTCTGTGTGAACTAGAGAGCTTTCTTCACTGTACTGCTGACTTAGAAATTAAAACCAATGGTGTTTAGTCTAGCTGAATATCATTGTACCACCTTGTAACAGAGGAGAGAGAGACAGCCCTGCCCTTATTTAAAGGCAATCACCTTCGTCAAAAATCCAACTAATCTAAAATAATTTACGAATATGTTGAAAAGAAAACATATCTAATAAAAAATAATTGAAAAAATTATTTCAATTTATTTTAGACATCATCTCACTGTGACTCCAAACTGACCTAAAACTCTCAATTCTCCCATGGTACTACCATATCTTTTGGGATTCCTGGCTTGTACCGGCATACTTGGATAGAAACATGTCTTCTTAGATGATAAAAATGAATGAAATACCTAAAATCATCTCTCTAATGCCAGGAATGATCATAGAGAGGGGAGGGAAGAGAAAGGTGAGAAAGAGAACAATTACATCCATTGTAACATGAACTAAAGTTATCATGAAATATAAAGTAAGCATAAACCCCTAATGTGGGCCTTGTGTACCTATAGAAGACATATTTAGAAGTAATTTAGATTGAGAGTACACAGGCACCCTGGTATTGTACACAAGACCTGTATTAAGATAAGGTACAAAGAGTTTTCCTTCCACTAAACCAGGATACAAAAGAATGCTACTCTCTCTGTGCCAAAGACATTTTCAGCTTTCTGCTACCCTGTGTCAGACTCTGAATCTTGCAGACTGTTAGAAATTAAACTTCTGTCTTTCAAGCTACAGTGTTTCATGGTTTTGACACAATGGAAATATTACTTCTGAGTTGATATTGTGCTGGCATTTTATATCATCATACTGTTTACCAACAATCAAAATTCCACATATATACATATATACACATATATGTATCTGTGTGTGTCTTTGTGTCTATGAAAATTAACAAAATATTCTTATGTACCAGTTCACAAATGGTATTCAAAATTAAGTTAATTAGAAGTGAGAACCATTTTTAAAAATTGTAAAACTGTATTTCATAAGTCAAAAATCTTTATAGACAATTTGTAGTATTGTGATATATATAAAAATTGTCTCAAAATTTAAGAAAACAGAATAAATGAACAAACACTGAATAAATTATAATAAGTCTATATATTCCCTATAAATAAATTTACACAGATGTTTGCAAGGCAGGTGATACCAAGGTCTTTGGAAACAAAATTATTCTTACCTTATTAAAAAATGTTTAAAATGTAGAAAAAGTTTGGAAGTCCTTCAGGACATTTTGAAAAGCTTGTTTAAAAACATTACTGTTGCCTTCAGATTTCAAAAGAGATGGAGATGCTAGAGAACATTAGCTGCATTCTGCAGGCTGTGCAGAGATAGTGTGAACGCTGCTAAAGAATTAACCTGTCACCCAATTTAACACCTTTTAATTGAAGATGGACAGGTTGGTCATCTGTGTTGTCTTTATGGAATTTCTTTGGACAATGTGGTCTGTATATGTTGAATTTACAAGTACCTCCCTTTTGGGAGGTTTCCAGTACCCAGCACTCTGGAACACCTGAAGGACTGACAACTACTTATGCCTTTTTGATGGGATCAACAGACCTAAGTTTGAAAGCCCAGATTCAGCTAACCTGAAATTCCTTCTATTCAAGACATACTTATGTGGAGATATGACACCTAAACAGGGAATGAATAAGGGACTCAGGTGACTGGAAACCATCTATGTTGTCCACATAATATACTCCATTATGACATTGTAATAATCCAATAGTCTATGAGTTCATGACTGGTACAAAACATCACATAGAAGAAAAGATGGCCCAGGTTTTATTTTATATGTATATTTATGGTGATATAAAAATCACGAACTTCTTGAGACTTTATCAAACATCCTTGGTTCTACTTGTGCCACCTCTCTCCATTGTGATCTGTATTAACCTCACTCTCCATTCCACAATTAGAGCTTTCCTCACATGTTTCTAATTTTCCATTTCAAATCACCTGAATCCCACTTTTATTAAATATTTTGTATTTTTTACATATATATTTATATCATTACACATATATACAATAAACTACCTACAGCAAGAAGAATATTGAAACAATCAGGAATTATATAAATGTTACATTTTTAGTGCTTTGGCTATTTGTATTTGGCAGCCTTGAAGAAGACATCTTTCCCATCTTGGTGCATCTAAAATTCTGAATGTAAATAATACCTATCATATCTAATCATTATCAATTTAAAACATCTATTCTGTCTAGACCTAAAAACATCTTAATCCCTAAAAAAGTAAGCTTAATTGAAAAATTAAACTATCTAATCTTCAACCCCATCATAGACTTGAGAAGGAATAAAATTGATTTCCTGAGTAGAGCAGGAGTTCAGATTAGTAGCTTTGAAGGGGGAATATAGAAATTTATAGGGATGATAGAACAAAAAGTAGATTAATGAATCTATTCAACTTAATGTCTTGTCACTCTCATGGTTATTTTTAATTCACTGGTATAAAATTTTGTACATAAATGCAAAATAAGTTTAATCTTAGATACTGTGGTATAGAATTCAAATGTAAGATTATTCTTCACACACAATATATATATATATTATATATATATATATTTCCACTATAATATGACATATTATACCCACATAACTCAATTATAATACAAGACTTACTTCCAATACTTTGAAAGTGCTAATTCAGGCTGTTTAGGATAAATAAGTTATACAAGTTATAGTTAGTTTATCAAATCATGGTCCTATCAGTTACTAGTCTACTTTTATCACAAGAATATACATCTTAGGTGCAACATAAAATATAAAGTAAAATAGATAAGATCTTCAAAAACCTCAGAGACATGCAGAATATGGCATTTAAAATGTTTTTGTTATTTAAAAAAATTCATTGACAATGAGACAGATTAACTCCTGGCAACACCTAGCCTACCTCAAAGAGAATGATGAGCATCAAATAATCTCCTTTTGGAGATGACTTCAAATGTAGCAAAGAAGCCACTAGGCAAAATGTCCTCATTTCTACCACATACAGATTCTGCCTGAAAAAGAGCAAGCTTGGATGCAGGCAGAGTCGATGTTCAAACTCTGCCAAGACACAGCAATCAAGTGCTCAATAGTTCCTGCCTTATAAATATGTCTGCCAGACATATTGAGCCAGAATGCTAAAGATGATTCTCCAATGTTATAGAGAGTTTTGGGTGACTGTTCAGGCAGCAAACTCAGTTATCTTCTCAATGGGAAGCTGAATTCCACTCTTTTTTTTGTTGTTGTTGTTTTGTTTTGTTTTTTGTTGTTGTTTTTGTTTTTTTAATTAATTTATTCTTGTTACATCTCTATGGTTATCCCATCCCTTGTATCCTCCCATTCTCCCCTCCCTCCCATTTTCCCCTTATTCCCCTCCCCTATGACTGTTCCTCAGAGGGATTACCTCCCCCTGTATATGCTCATAGGGTATCAAGTCATCCAACTCTGAATTCCACTCTTACCGTTTCTAAACTGAACCATGGCACCATGGTCTCCTTCTTCTTTTTTAAAATTTAATTTTAGCTACTTCTGGTGATATTGTATGCCCTTTGTATCTACAGCTGCAGCAGCATTCAAAGCATCTGCTGCTATGGGTAAGAGCAGCTGAGGCAGAGATAGAAACCTGCCTCACTGGCCTTGGCATCCCACCCATCCTAGCTGAAGCAGTCCAGCTCACCTGAGGAGGCCCACTAAGGGGACCCTTTGTCCCAGGATGTGGTGTGGTGGTACGCTGCCACTAATCCCCTCCTTCCCTAGCAGTGGCAGAGATAGCAGCTCACCAACATAATGGCCTCAGCGGCCCACCCAAGATTTAGCAGTACCCACCACCTCCCTACTGCCCCCCTAAGCCCGCAGCTATGTTTAGCCCTCTAGCAATAGGCTACTAAAACTTTAAGTGGAACACCGCCAGCCCCTGCTTCCTGCCTCAGCTCTGCCAGTTCTTCCTGTTTG
>OU015742.1:187950731-187962827 GCA_907169655.1 Acomys percivali
AAATGTCATCCCGGACAGCTCTCACTGAGGAGATGACAGATGCCACTAGTTTGTGCCCTGTCTCCAGAGCCTCTGGGTGGGCTGTCTTAGACTCACTTTGTAGACCAGGCTGGCCTCAAACGCACAGTGATCTGCTTGCCTCTGCCTCCTGAGTGCTTGAATTAAAGGCATGTGCCACCACACTTGGCCCTAAATCATGCATGAGATGATAAAGTACATGGTATTGTGAATTGTGAGCAAACATTGACTCTTAATTGTAATACCAAACAATTAACTACAAATTTGAAAGGGTGCATATATTATTGAGGCATTATATCCAGTTGGAACCTTGCATCATTATAACACTTTCTCTAAATAAAAATGATTTCCTACCACTTCAAAATATCATATTCTGTATGATTTCTGCAAAGTAGATGTAATCATGTTACATATTACAATTTTGTCAAGATTCATAATAAGTGTAGTGTACTAATATAAATATCAATACTTAAAGGAAGATAGATAGTTATAGGAAAGAAACAGATGCTTACTTATTGTTTGAAGAAGCAATTAGGAAATAACATACTAAAGCTGAATGAGCACAGTTGAGTATTTTGCTCCTTAAGTCTTATTGTTGGGTAACTCTAGATAAGGTAGTTCTGTCATTGTCACATTTGAATGTTGATTATCCAGCTGCCTAATAATTAGCAATTAGCAGCTGGTGATAATTTATCTTTTAGAATAGGATTAACTATTTCCCAAACAGATAGTTCATAAACTTCAAATAGTAACATGTCCGTGGAAGAACAGAGATTAACTCTCCAGAATTAACCAGAAAGAACTAGAATTAACTCTCATCAGAATGACACATTCATGCTACTCAGAGGAGTATGTGTTCCAATCCAGCAAATCCTGCCCATCTGTGTACAAAGAAGATGACAACATTGCTTTTAGATAAATCAAAAACCCACGTCCTTGGCTGCTGACAAAAAAAACAAAACAAAACAGAAGAGTAAAAGGGCTGCCAAGAGCTGTGAGTAAGGAGAAAGATCAGCATGTGGAAAAGGTTCCAGACATACTAAACATTTGGGTTTTAAAGTGAGACTGTTCATTCTATTGAGATGGCTCAGAAAATAAAAGCCAACACTACCAACACTCATGAACTCAAGACGTGTAACTCTCTATAGTAGAGAGATAAAGAATAGACTCCCAACATTTGTCTCTAACTGTACTCTCACATACCACAAAAAGCACACTCATGGATATACAGAAACTCTCTCTCTCTCTCTCTCTCTCTCTCTCTCTCCCCTCTCTCTCTCTCTCTCTCTCTCTCTCTCTCTCTCTCTCTCTCTCTCTCTCTCTCTCTCTCTCACACACACACACACACACACAGTGAACTGAAATAATTTGAGACTTTCAGCCCTAAGACAATTAAAAGGAAGAGCCATCTAAATATTTTCTAATCAGTAATGATTGTCAGGAATTATTGTCTACATCCTCACTTTCCTTCTCTTTAGTTTGTACAACTTCCAGTGCTATAGTTGTTGGCATAACGTTCTTGTGCACTGCGTACAGTTTACTTTCCTTCATCCAAATGTTGATTTCTCCACCCTACTCTCTGCATCAATCCCTAGATTGCATTTTTATGTTTCTTCTAAGTATATTCCCTTTCAAGTTTGTGTAAACTTGTCACCATTTGTTCTCTCTGTGTTGTCAATAAAACAAACTAGCCAATGATGAGCAATAACAGAATAGGGTGGGAAATTCTAACTGAGTGAGAGGAGAGGAAAGGGAAAGGAAAGAGAGGACTGAGCCATGTGGAGAGACAGGGAAACATGAAGAGAAATGTAGGACATGATTTAAAAGCAAGTGTAATGTTGGAAATCTGAATAGGCAGAGACTATATTAGCATGGAGGTTTAGGATGGAGTAATTATTGTGCAACATTGTGCTATAGGCTAATTAAATACATCCTGGTCTTTCTGTGTGGAATAACTGATGCTTTCACTGAAATAATAATTCAATTTTAAATATTAACCATTCAACACAGTTTTCTGACAAAAACTATTATTCTTTTATTTCTGAAAAATGATACATAATTGTATCCTATTTGCAAACAGAAAGGTTAGATATATTGGTTTTGCAGAAGTTCCTTTATGACTAATATTTCAGACTGATCTGTCCTTAAAAGGAATCCTGCTTTGGCAAGTCCTGAGCCTAATTGAAATCTAATGTAATACAGAACTATTTAATTTCTCTTTTTTAAGATAACATAAGACAGAAATACTTTAAAATCTCTAGAATTTATTTAATATTGAGTGTGCACGGTTCTATAAGGCATTCAAACCCACAAGGGCAGGTATACATCTAGACTCAGTATTTTTGACTACATGTACAAGACCTAGGTAAGCTCAAGCCAGATGAAATTCCCAGCAGGGAGGATAGATCTGAACATGAAGTCCCATACCTAACTGAAGAGCTCTTGGCAATTAATAGCTTATAAGAGAGGAGCATTAGATGATTTTTTTTATTTTTACGGATATGACCACTGGCAGATCAAACATCCTCCTGTATATGACCACACGTGCAAAAGTTATTAGGCAGTCCTGATTGGATTCAATCCATCTAAAGAACTAAGATGAAGACACTTAGCTGAATGTTTATGTATTTGTGTTATGGCTCTGCAGGAAGATGGAATAGGGATATGAAAAATGATCCAAATATAATATGCTAAATTATGAACAAATAAAATATTTATTTTAAAAAAGATCAAAGTTAAAACAAAACTTAAAACAATTTTAATGTGAAAACAGAAATGTTTATTCTAAACATGATAAATGCTTATTTTACCTTTTAAAATGTATACCATTCTTTTTTGTTTCATTGTTTTTGTTTTGTTTTTCTTGACGCAGTGTTTCTATATGACATAGCTCTTGGCTCTCTCAGAGCTAACTTTGCAGTCCAGGCTGGCCTAGAATTCATGGAGATCCCCTTGCTTCGGCTTCCTAAATGCGGGGAGTGAAAGGGTGGGCCACCAAGCCTCATTTCTAGTCTTAAGTCCTATGAAAAAAAAAAAAAAACAAGCTTCTGAAACTGTGATAAAATGTTCAAATGTGAACAATTCTTTGAAGTACAATAAAAGCAAGAAAATTTAATATCTACTGTTGTATAATTCAGGCAAAGTAATCAGGTCAAGAAGAGGGTAAAACTAGTGCAAACCATACAGCTGTGAAATGGCAGAAACTGAATTAGCTTGTTTGCATTTAGGCTAAGCACTTTTAAATATCTTTTGTATTAATTTATTCTTGTTACATCTCAATGGTTATCACATCCCTTGTATCCTCCCATTCTTCCCTCCTTCCCATATTCCCCTTATTCCCCTCCCCTATGACTGTGACTGAGGGGGAACTCCTCCCCCTGTATATGCTCATAGGGTATCAAGTCTCTTCTTGGTATCCTGCTATCCTTCCTCCGAGTAACACCAGGTCTCCCCCCCCAGGAACATGGTCAAATATGAGGCACCAGGGTACGTGTGAAAGTCAGACCCCTTCCTCCCTGCAACAATGACAGTAATGCTAAGCTATTGTTTGCAAGTCACTTTTAGTGATGTCAGGCACTTGGAAGGTTAGGGTAAGAAACCAGAAATCAGCTTTTTTTTATTTTCAAAACAAATACATAAATATCTAAACAGAGCTGAAAACAACTTCACTACAAAGAGTATGTCAGAAATTTATTGTGGTGAATATAGCTGGTATTATTGAGTTTCGGTATTCTTTCTGATGTTTTGTAAATAAAATGCTTTATTTAGAAGAAGTCTGAAAATGGGAGGGAGGGATGAATGGGAGGATACAAGGGATGGGATAACAATTGAGATGTAATATGAATAAATTAATAAAATATATTTTAAAAAAGAAAAAAAAGAAGAGAGTAAAGATGAACGTAGTACTGATTCAAGGATAAAATTGAAGGAAAGTTAAAGGAAAATGTATCTGACATTAAATCAGAGCAACTAGAAGCTTCTCTGCGTCCTTTAGAGCCAGAGCCTTAGGGCATTGATAAAAGAGTGATCTCTGTGATTGTGATCCACCATTTATTGTAAGTTTGTGTGACTGAATACATAACATCACAATTAGTCTTATCCTGGAAATTTTTCACTAATATCTGAATATTCATACATAAATGTTACTCTTGATGTGAGTTTATAATTTCCATCTTGGCAAAAAAAAAATCTTGATCAAAGGTAGATAAACTGGGTCTTTATCTTTAGTGTTTAAGAGTAATCTCTGCTCTTCCAGAAAAACCTGAATGCCCAGCACCCACATTCCATGGCTCATAATCACCTCTAACTACAGCTCTAGTAGATTTGATGCCACTCTGTAGCACACATGTGCAATGCGCACATAATCATACTGACACATACACATAAATGAAACTAATATGAATGATCCTTAACAAACACTGAAAGGATGGCAGCCAAAATATTGGCATTTATTCCTGAAGAAATTCATTCAATTTGTAAACCACGAGCATCCACTCTCATTTTTCTTTTTTTTTGTGTCTATTTCCAATGTGCTTTATTATTCCAGTAAGCTCTGTCACCACTGACCATCTCTCTACAGCAGCCCTGGGATTACAGTTGATTGCTACCATTTGTAGTTCTTTGTAATGGTTCCAGACATCAAACATAGGTTATCACTCTTGTGCAGTGAGCATGTTTCTTTGAAGAGATACTCCAGCTACCACATGTATATATAGGATAACTTTCATTTTGGTAAATGCATTTTTAAATACACTATTGCTATCTATCTTCTGCAGCTACTTTTTAATGTTTATACTTACAATTTGGTATGATCATAAAACCATCTTCCATAAAATAGCATTAAAGTGATGATTTTTTTTTTACTTTCAAAGCCATCAAATTAAAACAAGTTTTTAAAAAATTATATCGTGAAGTTGCTTTTAGAATTGCTTACCATTTCTTTTGATAGCAATTTGTGTTAGTAAAATAAGACTATAGTTATAAAGTTTACTCTGTAAATTCAATGCAAGCTTATGATTCAAAAGCTAATAGAAAAACAGATAACTTAGACCTTCAAAAATAGTCAACAATTTTCCAGCATGCTTAAATAGTTAATTCATAAATATATCCATGTTACAGTCTGTGTGAAAAAGAAAGACCAAAAGATCATGGATTGTGAAGCACAAAACTTGTACAAATAGGACTTTATCAAATCATACCTTTGTCTGTTTTACTCGACGGTCCTAAAGAACAATAAATAACTGACTAAGAAAGATACTTATTGTATTATTGCAGAAGAGAATAAGTTGTCATGGTGCTTTTATTCCCAGTGTCTGGTGTCATTATACAGTTAGCTGCAATGCTAATGCAAAATGCCACTGTGAATTGTCAAGCCATTCAGATGTTGTAGTAACATAATGTGTACAAAATTTGTATTGTGCAGCAGGCAGAACTATACTGTCAATTCCTAGGTGTAATTTTAGAATAGATAATTCTGAGTTATATTTTTGCCTGTGTCATGACAGCTTAAACTGAATATGTTCTTCACTTTTCATTCTAGGAATGAGACTCGTGTCAGTTCATCTGAGGAGAAAAGAATTGAAATGGAGGGTATCACAAGGAGATAGGACTATATTATAGTATAAATTAAATACTCATTTGTCTTCTAATGTGAGCTATGGCTTCCGGGCTTCTCAGAGGCAAAATTCAGCTAAAGCCAAAGCTAATTTTCCTGCACGGATTCCAGAACACCAGGCGCAGAACATTCAGCACTATATCAGGCCATAGTCCCATGAAGCTAATAGATTTAGCAGAATTGAAAAGTAACATGACCCTTGGAACTAAAAACCTTGCTGGTAAAGTAGAACTAGCATAACCCTGGGATTTCTCAGGCTTCATTCCCTGGCTTGCTCATAGGAGCTTGGATCTGTCAGGAACCACGGACTTAAGACACAGGCTTTACAGAGTTAAGAGTGCATGACCTTGAGTCTTGTCATTTGATCATGTTCACAGAGTATATGAAGAGACTAAAAAAGACTGAGTCGAATCAAGATGGCTGTGAGGCAACCTTTGCAAATCTCGTAACACGTGAGGAAGATATCTTCCAGTAACTCTCCTTCCTCTCTCTCTTTGGAAATGTTTAATTAAATATAACCATAATATTGATATTATTGATACTTTTTCATTGATAAGCATTTTTATTGAAATTAGATTTTTTGATTGATCTATAAAATTATTTTGATTATCACAAAGTTCATGATAAAGACAAATATTTTTATTTTTGTATTTCAGAAAATCATGACATTTTATCATAGCGTTTCTATCTCATAGGCAGTGTGACATGGGAGAGTTTGAGATAGCTATAGAGTTTGCCAATCTGAATACAGCAAGAAGCCAAATTATATTTAATAACCATATGCTTTGAAAAACAATTTTTTTAAATGTTCACAAATTAATTTACTATACAGGAAGTGGATTTCATTACATTTTTGTAATGACTTAGTTAAAATGTGTATGCATGAATTATTATTACTATAAATTTTATGGTTTGACTTCAAAAACCAAAAATGATAGTGGAATCATGTATCTTTGGTTTACATTTGTAAAAAGCAAAACAGGAGATTATTGAATGTAACTAAGTAGCTGGTAATCCCTTCATATTATATAGATTAATGTGTAGGAAACCAAATCTATTTATAAATGAAACTTTCTGTTTTCTTTTTCAATAGTTTGGTGAGGCCCTCTTTAGCACCTTTTGAATTATATGTGTTTAGAATATTTGGCAATTAAACAGAAAACTAATAGCTACAATTGTTGTCAAAGTTGTGCTCTGACTTATGAGAAAACTTTTGAGGTTCCGTTGGTCAACATCAGGATGACTTGATTTAATGAGATTGATCATCTGAGCCGTGTTTTCTAATTAAAAAAATACTAGATAATACGTTTTCAAAAGCCTTTGTGCTATGCACAGAGAAATTGAAAATTTTGGCTATGTATAGGATGTTTCTTGTGAATAAAATTTGACTTCAGAGAAACTGTTATCTATGATTTAACGTAATATACACATGTACCTTTTCTAATTATTATAGATGAAATTTTTATTACCAATGAAATTATTACAAGTACTTCAATAACATATTAGCATAATAATTACAATAGAGGCATTAGATAAAATCCAAATCATTAATGGCAGTTTTCAGATTTGTTTTATATTTGTATCAAACTTGTTATCCATGGTGCCCTCACCAGGATATTGAAACTGTGGTAGCGTGATATTAAAATGCAAAAACTGCCATATGCACTTACACATGTTAAGCAAATTTTTTAAAAAATCTAAATCTACTTTCATTTGAAACTTCAGACAAATTAAACAAATAGTAAAACAAGCTGTGTAATCACCTGTGCTCTGTGAAGACACCCAGCAGGAAGATTTGCATCAATTTTTCATAGTAAAGTGGAGAGTTTCATGGGATGTTTTCTGTATAAGTACAGGGCAGAAGAGGTGGCATGTTTACTATTCATGATCACATAGAAGTGGCAAGATTAGATTAAAATGAAAATTATAGTATTTTTCAAATGCTGTATTTACATTTTAAAGCCATGCAAAGACTATTTAATTCATGCCCCATTAAGATGTGTGTGTTTATGCGACTACCTACATCACCTAGATGAATTATAATGGCAGTGACTGTTCACAATACCACTGAGATACGCACTAGTTATTTTCATTACTAGGAAAACTGATCACCAGTTCATTTTTGTTATTATTTTTCAGTTATTAGGAGGAAGGAAATACGTATTTGATAGACTAAAGATTAATTTACCTGAAGAGTAAACATAGATTATCTTTTTTAAATGTATCAAGAAAACAGGCGTGTGAAGGTTGATTAATAAGAGGAATCATCAGAAAATGCAAAAGGGCAAATGAAGTCTGCTGAGTGAAGATGCCCAATAGAATAAGAAGGACTAGTGGTTCCTCCCTCTGTCCGTGTCCATAAGTTTCTAATTTAACCATCTTACTTATTCTTCTTAAGGACAACACTGAAGGTGACAAACACAGCTGTTGTCAGAAATCTAGAGTTCAATGTGCACTTTCTTTACGTAGCTTGTTTCTTTATTATCAAACACAACACTGAGCTCCAGAAAAATCTCATTGTATTTTACTTTTCATATGACGATAAGTAGAAGTATGGATGAAATTAAAAAGCAGGTCCATCTTTTTTTTTTAATTCCTGGGAGATTAAATACCTTTAGATGAAAAATACCATTTCAATTAAGCTAAGATATTCTAAATGTCAAGCTATACCATAACATGAGGAAGAGCACATTTGTTTGAGTCTACTAGGATGTTGGCTGCTTTAGTCGGCTCTGTATTGGTGGCATAAGCCTCACGACCGCAGCCAATTTGGGAGAGCAATGAGTTTATTTGTTTTACAGTTTAGATCTATGTTTGAGGGAAGACAAGTTTAGAACTCTACACAGTATCCTGGACGCAGGAACTTTGGCAGCAACCAAGGAACAGCACTGTTTAATGGCTGCCTCTCTTTGACTGATACAGCCCAGATCCATTTGTCTAGTGGTCCTGTCTCAGTGGGGTGGGGTCTCTTACATCAACATTAATCAATCAAACGGACCTACAGACATGTCTAAAACTGACATAAGCAGTTCCTAAACTGAGGTCCCCTCTTAATAAGTGTATCAAATTGATGAAAAAAATTAACCAGAATAATGACTTCTAATAATCCTTTGTTATCAATAATGAATTCTTAGCAATGACAGATATCATTCTCTGTTTTACAATGTCCAAGAGCATATCAAACACTGTGTCTATACTCTATGATTATATACCAGCACCAACCATGTAGAGTCTTCTACAGGCCCTTTCAATTTTCAACTTCCACCTTCTAATTCTTTTTTCTGATTTTTCAAACTTTCAATCACTTAGTTTTCCAAAGACATTAATTAGAAGGACAATAATATGTTAGTGACCTGTAATTCTATTTTGGAAATTGAAACAGGGTCACACTGTTATTTATTATAGGAAACTATGGGCATATAATTTAAAATATTGTGGATTTTTCAATCCTTTTCCATTCATACGCATGTCTATTTTCATCCTCACTTCTCTTCTTATGCATTGTGTTACCTTGTAAGTCTTCTGGTATTTAATTTTATATCTGCCTGAATCCACATTTGTTATCAGAATTTCAGAGGTCCTTATAAATTTCTATACATAACAATTCAGTTTTTCCACAATGAATTATTTGTAACTATGTAATTCTTAATTATCTTGTAAATCTTTAAAATTATTTTGAACACCACACATACTTAAAAGTTTCACAGCTTTAATTAAAAAATATTTTTTATTATTTTATTCTTTATTTACATATGTGTTTATATTATTACACATATATACAATAAACTACATACAGCAAGAAAAGCCATGAAATAATCAAGAATTGTAAAAATGTTTTGGCTATTTGAATTAGTCAACCTTAAGGAAAACATCTTTCCTATCATGGTGATTCTCAAATTCCAAATGTAGATCAATATCTATTGTATCTCTTCTCTATAAAGTTAAAACATCTATCTAGACCTAAAAGCATCTTAAACCCTAAACAACTAAGCTTAATTGTAAAACTAAACTATCTTGTCTACAACAACATCACAGACTTGAGAAGGAATAAAATTTAATTACCTGAGTAAATCAGAAGTGCAGGTTAGGAGCTTCCAAAATAAAAAAAACAGAGACAGTTTGCTGCCTGAACTTCACCCAAAACTTTCTATAACACTGAAGCATCATCTTCAGCCTTCTGGCCCAGTATATCTGACATACATATTTGTAAAGCAGGAACTATTGACAACTTTCTTGCCCTGTCTTGGCAGAGTTTGGTCTGACGATCAACTCTGTCTGCATTCAAGTCTGCCCATTTTTAAGCAGAATTCTGTCTGTGGCAGAAATGCAGAGATTTTGCCGAGTGGCTGATTTGCCATGTTTCAAGTCATCTCTATAAGGAGGTTCTTCGTTGCTCATCATCTTCTTTTCTTTGAGGTAGGTTGGGTATTTCCAGGAGTTAGGCTTACTTGTTGTCAATTAATCTTTAAAATAATAAAAATATCTTTAAATGCGATATTCTGTATGCCTCTGAGGTTTTTGAACACCTTATCTATTTTGCCCTATCTATCCATAGAATCATATCTATCTGTTAAACCTAGGATGCATATTCTTGTGAAAAAAATAGACTAGTAATTGACATGACCATGATTTGATCAACTAACAACTAGCATTGCTTAATTATTCTAAACACCCTGCTATGTAACTATCAAAGCATTGGAAGTAAACCTTGTGTTATAGTTGAGCTGTATAGGTATAATACCTCATGAGTGAAGACTAAACTTAAATTTGAATTCTATACCAATGTATCAAAATTAAACTTATTTTGCATTAACATAAAAAATTCTATGCCAATGAGTTTCAAATAACTTATTTGTGAGTAACAGTTAAGGCCTTAAGTTGAGGAGTATATTCAATAATCTACTTTTTGTCCTATCATCCTTATGTATTTCTATATTCCCCCTTCTCTCTTTTCAACCCCTATTTCTACATCTATGAAAGAAATATAAAGGAAAAGAGAGATGTTCCTGAATCCATCCTTGTTTTCTATCTGAATAAGACCAATAATAACATATAACTAACTCCTGATGAAAGTAAATATATGTAGCTCAAGAGCAATAAAAATCCTATCCAACCTCTTTTAGGGAAAATGGGGAATCATTATCTGAAGGTTTCTTCCAGATGATTTGTGGCAAATAATATCTTTGTCGGTGTGCAAATAATTGGGGAAATGGTTAAACATGTTAAGAATAGATTTGTGATCCAGTTTCTAAATGTTGAGAAATTCCAGGCTTAAAAGAAGTCTTGTATGGGACAGTCTAAAAGGCTGGACCAATTGGGATTGGAAGCTTTTGTTGAAACTGTCCTGTTCTCTGACATGGACTGTGTTGCCTGTTTTTTGTTTGTTTGTTTTGTTTTGTTTTGTTTTTTGTTTTGTTTTGTTTTTATCACTACCCCCTGGCAGGCCTGCCTTGACAAGCCACAGGTGAAGCACTTGTTCTCATTTTATGTGATTTTTATATGCTGCAGTGGGTTGATAGTGGGTGCTCCCCTTTTCTGAGGAGAGAGAGAAAGAATCATATTTGCTGTTATGGTATCCATGCAGTCTCTGGTCAGGACTTCATGTTTGTTATATTATTATTGTAGATGAGACTAATATATTGGAATAACCATAGGGTTAATGTTTCCTTAACCTAAAGGTAAAGGAAAACTCTGCTACTGTGGTAATTTAATTACCTGTAGTTCATTCTCATAAGAAGTTTGTGTCAAGAAATAGAACTGTTGTGAACTTCACCCAGTTACCTGACCAAGGAGAGGCTTAGATGGAAATGTAATTTTATGTCTCTTAAATTCTACTAAGGATCTGTGAGTTCTCTGCTAGAGCATGGGATTCTTGTTTCCTCTGTTATGTTTTTTTTCTTTTCTTTTCTTTTTTTAATTTTTTTATTAATTTATTCTTGTTACATCGCAATGTAACATCCCTTGTATCCTCCCATTCTTCCCTCCCTCCCATTTTCCCCTTATTCCCCTCCCCTATGACTGTTCCTGAGGGGGATTACCTCCCCCTGTATATGCTCATAGGGTATCAAGTCTGTTATGTTTTAAAAGTATCACAAGGACCTTAAGAACTTGTTTGGAGGTTCTAGAAGGGAAGCAAAGCTACTCATATACCCTTTACAGAAAACCACCGTCCTTTCTTCAGGAAAGATCATAGTCTTCAACAAAGCATACAGCTTAACGAAGACACACATGGAATGGTGAGGATGGAAGGTGACACCCACCTAGCCAGGCCTAGCTCAGGTAAATCAACCCTATGGATCAATGGGGGTGACAGATGTTGCAGTCACTGAAAGATCTGTCAAAAGCTAATTGTCAATTTGAAGAATGGAAGGAAAAGAAGGCATTGTATACAAGAAAAAGAAGAAGAAGAAGAAGAAGAAGAAGAAGAAGAAGAAGAAGAAGAAGAAGAAGAAGAAGAAGAAGAA
>OU015742.1:187972763-188008485 GCA_907169655.1 Acomys percivali
ACACAAACATCTCTGTAAGTAGTCTCAACATCTGTGTGCCATGCCTTAATAATGTGAGCCTAAAGAGGAACTTCATTTATGAACCATAGACATTCTCATGAGTTTTAACCCAACTCGTATATTATAGATACTAAGTAAAGATCCTGGTTCATGGCAATTCTCCATGTCAGATAACACTATATAATTCAATAAATCACTAATAAAATAATAGACAACAGTAATAATAAAGAAAAATGTTGTTAAAGATAATGAACATTTAGGATAACTAAGGAAATAAAATTTATAAGCATAATATGAACATATGTTTTTATGAGAAATACATTTGGTCTTACAAAGGAGTCTTTTATAAGCATTTACATAAATTTTAACAGGAGTAAGAAAAATAGTACTTGAAAGATAAATTTTAGAAAACATAAATTTCTGCATTTAATATCAAGTGTCAAAATATGCATGTTACTAACACAAAAATTATATATCTTTGAAGTTTTTGTATTATACAAATAAGGAAAAATTGGCACATATACAGAGATATTTCACCAAGTAATATTAAGAATTATTGAAAATGATGGTAGTTATAACTAAATTCCCATCAAAAGCCTTTAAAATGTACAGCACATGTACATATATATAAATGAGAGACCAAGCAGAAGGTATACTAACTGATATGAACCAATGCAATGATTTATCATCAATTAAAATTCAGAATTATTATACAGTATAAGTTTTGTTTCTGCAACATGTATACAAGAATGAAAGAATTAAAATAAAATATTAACAAAGCTTATATTAAATGTTTGTTTACAACATCATTTTACTTTCATATTTATTTATTTGAGAATTTTTCACAAGTTTATATCTTGTATTAGAAACTAAAAATAAGCCAGGTGTGGTGGCATACACCTTTAATCCCAGCCCTTGGGAGGCAGAGGCAGGAGGATCTCTGTGAGTTCAATGCCAGCCTGGTCTACAAAGCGAGTCTAAGATAACCAAGGCTACACAAAGAAACCCTGTCTTTAAAAACAAACAAACAAAAAACAAAAACAAAAACAAAAACAAAAACAAAAACAAAAAAAATATTTTAAAAAATGCTTTTATCAAAAATTTCTTTCCATTCTACTCAATTTTTCCAGAGTCTAAAACAGGAGTAATTACAAGTTTCAATAGAAAAATAGGAAAAGCATTAAGGAACAATATCCATGTATTTATTTTTAGTTGTATGCAGACCCTGACAATACATATAATTATAATTCTATTTTGTTTTTTATACACAGTTGAATGGGTTTATTATAACTCATTTTAAAGTCTTTATCAATATGACTGTCCCAGCCTTGTTCAGTTTCCAGGCTGTTGCCCAGAGGGAAATGGACTGACAATTTGATATAAATGTTCTTCTATACTTAGGCATAATCTTATGTCTTTTATGAATATTGTCACCTTAGAGTAAATAGACCTCAGGATGAACAAACGAAATTAAATTTCTGATACTGCAAAGGTAAGAATGGTGGTAGCTAAAACGGTGAACAGCTAGTGTTTACTTAAGTTAGTTAAGAGATAAACTTGATATCAGGTAAACCAATTTTTCTGGAAATGTCTGTGATTATGTCTGAAAGACATGAACATTTAATTCTGTATAATAAAATGTAGTTCTGAGTAAGTAACTCACTCCTCAATGTAGACATACATGCCAGGCAAAATCCTTAATAGAGCAAGAGACAAGGAAGGGAAACTTATATCCCTCCTTAAGATGGTACACTTATTTCCACACACCCTTTATTAGTGTGGGACATGGTGTTTCCATTCCTTAGGCGTTCATATTCAGGCTAAATTCTAACAAGAATTTTCCTGTCTTTGGGTTATAAGTTACAGGTATCAGACTTGTCTAACTCTGATTTATGTTCTTAAATTATTTTGTGTTTTTCTGTAAGCTCTGAATAATAAGCAGATACTTTACTCAAGGATGGTGTTACTCTAAAAGGTTTTCCTTCTCACAGAACTAGGTTAGAGTGGTGAAAATATGGCAACTCATAGTTGAATGTGTCCATATTATAGCTTCCATCGTCTCGGATGGCAAGCCATTTTAAGTCAACACTATCTGTAGTGGACATGGTATGAAAATCTCATGTAATGTTACTTCTCCTCCAGTCTTATTTCCCTTCATTCTAAATATGTCTTTCCTAGTAACAACAATTTCAGTCACCCTTAGAGGACAGACTCCAAAAGCCTCCAGGTTTTGCCTGACACTGCACAGAGTTGGAAACTCTGAATTTCATGTCTTTTTTCCTCACATGTTGAATGTTTACTAACTTATTTAACCATTGATAAGATGCGGAAGTATTTTTTCCAGTTGGAGATATTACAGGAATAGCATATATCTATGTGCTTTTTCTTTCTGATAAAATTTTCTGAGGCTCAGGCCTTGATGATCTCCTTGTGGAGTTCCTGACCTCTTACGGTCCTTCCATCCCCTTTTCCATAGGACTCTCAGAGCTCTGGTCAGATTCAGGCTGACGTCCCTGATCCACTGCTAGGTGGAGTTTCTCAGGGGACATCTACGTTGTG
Organism: Acomys percivali; assembly: GCA_907169655.1. Taxonomy (NCBI): domain Eukaryota; kingdom Metazoa; phylum Chordata; class Mammalia; order Rodentia; family Muridae; genus Acomys; species Acomys percivali. Next base: position 187,975,323 of record OU015742.1, read on the forward strand.
CTAATAATAAGTCTGGGTAACCTCGGGATGATCTTTTCTAGTCCCATTCATTTGCCTGCCATTTCATGATTTCCTTATTCTTGATACCGGAGTAGTGTTCTATTGTGCAAATGTACCAGAGTTTCTTTATCCATTCTTCAGTTGAGGAACATCTATCCTCAACGATGGTTTGTTTCCAGATTCTGGCTACTGTGAACAAAGCTGCTATGAACATAGTTGAACAAATGTCTTCAGTGTATGGTAGGGCACCTTTCAGGACTCAGTGGAATAGCTGAGTCTTGAGGTAGCACTATTGCCAGTTTTCTGGGAAACACCAGATTGTTTTCCAAAGTTGTACTAGTTCGCATTCCCACCAGCAATGAAGGAGTTTTCAACATCCTCATCAGCGTGTGCCTTCACTTGAGTTTTTGATCTTAACCATTCTGACAGGTGTAAAATGGAATTTCAGAATCCTTTTGATTTGCAATTCCCTGATGACTAAGGAAGTTGAAATAGATACCTACCACAGCCATGAAGGTGCTACATACTCTAATGCTAATTACATATTCTAATGTTAACTACTGGCCCGCAGATCTAGTTTCCTTAGACAAGCACAGCATTCCTACTTCTCAGGTCTTCTTCTCTATGTTGTATAAACCTTCCTTGACCTGATTTAAAGTTGATTAACAAAAAGCCTGAAGCCTGGGAGTTGACAGAACAAGGAGGCAGATCCTGGGGTCCTGGTGTGGGGGTATTGAGAGAACCACTAGGTCAGAGAAGAAGAAGCCAGCGAAAGAGAATATGGTCTGGTAGATCAGATCCAGACCAAAAAGGATGACTTATTCAGGTAACTTGGGTTGTGTAGCTGAAGGATAGCTAAATAACTTAGAGGGTAAAAATCTGCTGGACTCATGTGTTTTAGGCTTGTAAAATAAATCATAGTCTTTCTGTGTCAATTACTTTGGAAGTCAGCAGGGTTAAGGATAACTGTTGCTTTATTAATTGGCATTTTACACAGGTCTAGTACTGGAGCATTGCCAAACTCCCAGTGGCCAACCCTTAAGGAAAACTTCCCTAGTGCCATGTACATTTCTGAATAGGATTTCTTTCTATGAAAGTATATACAGAACTACATGCTCTTCAGCCTAACGTGCAAGGAAAAAACTGATTTGATTTATGATAAGCATTACCTGAATGATTTTATGTTTAATACGATAGTCCTCACTAGTAACTGGATATTTTTTTATAGAAATACTTATACTGTAATGCAGAGTTCTTGAAAGTCTAACTCTTCATATTGTGGTGTGATTTCTGTGGAAGTGTCCTGGGATGTAAGGCTGAAGCTATATACAATGGAATGATATTTGTCAAGTGGCACTTTGCCAACTTTCAATACACTGGCTCCATTATCAAATTATCATACGCTACACTTGCTTTTTCCAAGAAAGATACAAAGCAAAAAAACAAGAAAACAAACAGAGATTAAAAGAAAGACAGTGCTCCTCTTGGCAATCAATCACAGACACTTCTGTGCACTCTTTCACTCACTAGTAATATGCAGGCTTGAAGAATTTCCTTGAGATCATTCCACTTGAGGGTACAATTGCAGAACTGCTTCAGGCTCTAATATTTCTAAATAGCAAATCCCTTGATAGTTTATTCTACAACTTTAGAATCTTTAAGGGCCTATGGCCTCTCCAAGACTAATGTTTGAAATGATTTTTCTTTCTTGCAAAATTATACTCATTACCATACCCATCATCTCTAGTATTGCTACCATGAAGTTTGATGGCGTTCTTAATATCGTTTTATCTTTCGTACAGAGCATTACACTAAAGGGCACTTGAATAATCGTTAGTTCACACTTACCTATTTTCTTGTCAGTCTTAAATCCTAAAATACAAGGTTTCTTACAAATGTTTCTTTCTAATAATCTGTGAATAGCATTCTATAGTTCTGTTAATGGAAATATCTAAATAAATCTTTAAGTTGAAAAAGGTGAGGACTTACAAAAGAACATTCTATGTTAGAAGAATGCAGAAGAAAAGTAAAACAGTACATCCGTTTTTGATGGAGTTGAAGACCAGATAGTTTAGTTTTAAAATTAAGCTTAGTTATTTAGGGGTTAAGATGTTTTTAGGTCTAGCTAGATGTTTTAAGTTGATAAGGACAAGATATAATAGCTATTAATTTTCTTTTTCTTTTTTAATTAATTAATTAATTTATTTATTTATTTATTTATTTATTTATTTTTAATTAATTTATTCTTGTTACATCTCTATGGTTATCCCATCCCTTGTATCCTCCCATTCTCCCCTCCCTCCCATTTTCCCCTTATTCCCCACCCCTATGACTGTCCCTGAGAGGGATTACCTCCCCCTGTATATGCTCATAGGGTATCAAGTCTCTTCTCAGTGACCTGCTGTCCTTCCTCTGAGTGCCACCAGGTCTCCCCATCCAGGAGACAAAGTCAAATGTGAGGCACCAGAGTACTTGAGAAAGTCAAATCCCTCTCTCCACTCAAGTGTGGAGACTGTCCTGTCCATGGGCTAGATCAGGGTAGGGGTTTAAATTTTACCGCCTGTATAATTTTAGACACACCAAGATAGGAAAGATGTTTTTTTCAAGGCTGCCAAATACAAATAGCCAAAACACTATGAATGTAACATTTATATAATTCCTGATTGTTTCCTGGTTCTTCTTACTGTAGGAAGTTTATTGTATACACGTGCAATAATATAAATGTGTAAGTAAACAATAAATAATTAATAATAAAAAATTCTTTTTAAAAAAGAAAGAAGGAAAAAAGAAAGCTCCAATCATGAACTCTAAGGGAACTCAGCATGTACATTATGTAGGAAATTGGAGGAAACTATACTTTTATCCACATGTAATAGGGAACCAATACAGAATTTTATTTGTGGTGCTAGAATAGTGATTTTAAATTATGCCTTTTCCTCCTCAACTCAACATCTTATTTTCTAGGCTTATCTACATGGCTTGTAGGTGAACTAACTTTAAACACAAGTCTTTACTATGCTTTATTTCTAGTTATAGCCTTATTGATTAACTTTACTGGAAGGTTTGCTGAGTGTATCTTATATGAAGAATCAAGTGAATTCTTAATGTTCTTATTTAAAACTTTAGTAATAGAAATATCAATCTTCTTAAGTAAAGATTACAATACTCGTGGCTATCAACGGTAAGCACTTCATTCCAGGTTTATATGATGTCTGTCTTAGTCAACTTGCCATTATTGTAATAAAACTCCCTGAGATAATAAAATTAATATGATGAAATGTTCCTTTATGTTAAAAGATCAAGAGCTTTTATGACATGTGTGGTTGGCTGTATTGCTGTGTTGCCTGTAACTAATTAGGACATCAAAGCAGTAGGTAGAGGAAAGTGCTCACCTCATATGATCCAGGAAGCATAATATAATAGGAAGAGTTTTAAAGTGTTTTAGAAATACACATATGCTTAATGACTTAATTTTCACAATCAAGCCCTACCTTGTACCATTACTACAACATCCCTATAATGTCCCTTATAGGAATTTGTATCCTTGGACCCAAGTTTTTTGTGCTGCTTGAGGAGTTCTTGTCAATGCAATCTTACTGGAAGAGGTACCTTTCAGGAGGTGGATTTTGAGAGTTCATCTTCAAACCCTTTGCCCTATATCTAGTTGATTCTGCTTTGTGTTTGTGTTTGAAGACATGATTATATTTTTTTCCTCTCTGTTTCCTACCATGTCTGCCTTGACATCAGAAAAAAGTTATAGCCTAGCTCTTTAGGGACGATGTGGCTCTGGTAATGAGAGACCTGAGCAACAAGCCTGCTTCTGTTTTTAATTTGGATAATAAAATCAGGGAAAATAATGAATTTTGTTAACCTAGATTTTCTCAGCTTTAAAATGCTGCTGTTAATGAGTTCATATTCCCTGAGTGGTAAAGTTTAAGGCAGAAAAGTACAAATGTAACAATAAGGCTTTGTTTGTGTGCTTGTTTTTAGCTAGTACCACTATTGCCAAATTTTGAAACTTAGCATTGTGGAACCTATTTTTCTGTATCTCATTATCAATATTTTCCTAGAACCCCAATTAAAGAGTGTATGCCATGTAACTAAAATGTAACCCTTTTGTTTGATTAGTGTTTGCAATATTATTCAGATTATCTCTAATAGCTATTTCCAATTAGCTAGAGGGACAGAGTAACCTCATTGCATGAGATCTTAAAGAAACTAAAATAGATTCCTTTCTATTACTTGATTATAGCATTTCTTACAGGGTAGCCAAAATGAAAACTAATTTATTGGTAATTACTTCCAAATTTATATCACAAGATCATTCATAGTTTATCTATCTTCAAGAAACCAGTTATGTAAAGTACTGTTTGGCAAATAAAACAGACTAGCTGAAGTAATAAGGGTGAAGATAGAATCACTGTTCTATTTGTCAAAGGTGAACATTGGTTGAATGTGAAGGCCAGTTTCCCCTTGTGAATTTTTATGCTTCAAATTTTTGTTTGAATCATAAAAGGTATGTATGTAGTTACCTAATGTAACTATGTAAAAATGCATTTCTGATCCGGCCATTTTTACAATGATAAGACTATCTACTAGGTATGAATAATTTTGCAATGTTATATTAAATTCATCACATGCATTGTTATAAATCATTTGAATTTTCATCATTCAAATAAATAATATAAAACTTGTTTGTGACCACACACAACGTTTCTTTATCAACGAAGATAATGGTAAACAGATTACAGAAAGTTTGCTATATTCCTTTGGTAGGATAACACATTTGATTTAAAGGTGTTTAATCATGCTGATTGTCCTTAATCCAATGGTGGATATTTAAGTAGGAAGGTTTGTTTGATAAAGGGCATTTCACAACATTACATTTTATAAATGAAGAACTGTCCAGTCAAGCAGGCCTGTCGTTAACAGTCTTGTAACACTTCTCAGAACATGGAGATCAAAGAACTAAAAACATTTTAACTCCAAGTCTGAATAAAATTTACTAATACTAGTAGTATAAGGAAAGAAAAATCATTTAACTTCTACTTCAATTCTGTTTCCTCTCTTCTTCTTGTTCCTTCCCTGTACTTCTTTGCTTCTCCTTGGAGGTGAATTTCCCATAGGTAATAGAAACATGAAATAGAAAGAGCCATTGTTAAAAGATTCTGCTTTACTTCTGGCTGATTGGAGATTTTCATAATCTTATTGTTACCTTCCCACAACAAAGACACTGAAATGAAGGGGTGAAGGCTCTATGTCGCCACCAGCTTGACTTCTCCACATTCAGTGAGTTGTGGGGATGATGTTTTCAACAAAAAGGCACCACTGTCAATTTGCAGAGATCAACCCTTTGTATGAGCAGTAGCATGGATTATTTGAGGATTTGCATGAGACTCCCTTCACCAGCAACTCAATTGAATACAGCCTAGTCCCTCTACCAGAAGCCTTGCCTGGCTGTAAGAGTTGGCCAGTTGAGAGTCCCTTACCCTCCTTACTAGGAGTCCTCATTAAGATAACCTTCATAGATTCCAGGAAGTTTCCACTGCGCTGGGTTTTAAACACAACCACTTGTCCTCCAAATGCCTCCCAGTTTCAGGCATCCGCCCTCATACTTTCTTTCTCCATGCCATCTCCAACATCACCTCATCCCATCTGTTCCTATATTGGCCTCAGTCCATCTATAAAATCTGTTCTACTTCTTTTTCTTAAGGAGATCCATGGATCCCATTCCCCTGCCTCCCCATCCCCCCCACCTCCGCAGAACACTACCATTTACCTAAGCTCTCTGGGTCTAAGGAATGTCACTTGGTGATCATTTACTTAATGTTGAATATCCAATTACAAGTGAATACATAACATATTTGTTTTTCTGAGTCTGGGTTATCTCACTCAGGATGATTTTTTTTCTAGTTCCATCCATTTGCCTGCAAATTACATGGCATTTTAAAAACAGTTTCTGCTTATTATGAATACAGGCACTATAAACATAGTTAAGCACCTGTCCTTTGGTAGGATGGAGCACCCTTTGGGTTTACATTCACACCAGCAATGAAAGAATGTTTCCCTTCCTCCAAACTCTAACAAACATGAATTATCACTTGTTTTATCAATCTAAGGCATTTCTACAGGTGTAAAATGAAACCTTTTTGTTTGTTTGTTTGGCATCTCCCTGATGGCTATGGATGTAGAACATTTCTTCAAATATTTCTCAATCATTTGATATTAATTTACTTAGAATTCTGTGTTTATATCTGTACCCCATTATTAAAATTGGATTACTTGGGTTTTTTATATCTGGTATGTGTGTTCTCTGTTTTTTCCCAAATGTAGGCTATGGTTTTGTCTAACCAGTGGAGTCCTTTGCTTTACAGAAGCATTTTAATTTCATGGTGTCTCATTTATTAATTGTTGATATTAGAACTTGTGCTATTGATGTCTGTTCAGAAAGTCTTCTTCTTTGCCAATTTGCTCAAGGCTGTTCCACAGTTTTTCTTCTATAAAGTTTTGTGTATCTGATTATATATTGAGGCACTTAATCTTATTTATATTTCAGTTTTGTGCAAGGTAAGAAATACAGATCTATTTGCATTCATCTCCCAGTTTGTTGAAGATGCTTTCTCTTTTTTTTTTTTTTTTTTTTTTTTTTTTTTTTTTTTGGTGCATGTTTCTCTATCAAAAGTCAAGTGTATGCATGTGTTTAGATTTACTTCTGGGTCTTCAATTAAATTCCACTGATCAATTTGCCTGTTTTTATACCATGAAGTTTTTTATTACTATATCTCGGCAGCACAACTTGAAATCAGGCATGGTAATATCTCTAGGAACTCTTTTACTGTTCAGTCAGGATTGTTGTAGTTTTCATGGGACTGGAGATGAGAAATGTCCTTTCAAGATCATCTCTTAGTAGTTCTGTTGGGGATTTGAAAGTGGTTACAATGAATCTACAGATTGCTTTTAGTAGAGTGACCATTTTTTCTCTCTTACTTCTACCAATCCATGAGCATGGGAGATCTTCTTATTTTCTGATATTTTCTTCAATTCCTTTCCTTTAAGACTTGAATTTTTTATTAGGCTAATAGAGATCATTTCTCTAAATGTAAGCTTCTGGGCTCCACTGATAACTAAGAACTGAAGTTGTTAATTCAGACCAATTACATCTCTCTATTCTTTTTATCCTGCTTAATACATTTTGAAAATGTAGGTGCAGCTGATTTATTCATCTTGATTCTTTCAGGAACTTTCTCACCTAGCATTTCACTATGAAATAGACTTAATATTAAGGCTCTAGCTTCTCAGGAAGAGCTGACACAAACATGGGATTTAAACAACTTTTTAAGGTACATGGGGCTGTCCCATCAGGACCCTGAGACCCAGAGAGCTTTCGTTATTCCTGTGTGATTCTTAATTACTAAAAGGCCCCATGAGGTCCCTCAGCATGGTCCTGTCAGACACCTGTCATTTCACACTTCATTCAGTTCCTTGCTTCAGTAATCTTGAAGAGACAATAACCCACCTGCTTCTGCATGCATATTAGCACTAATCATTTAAATACATTTGGAGAAATTCTTAAATACTATATACACTAAATATTTCTATGGAAATTACTTTCTATTTCTAATTTTTATTAATTATTCAATTTAAGTTCTGGTCATAGGCCCTTCCCTCCTCGTCTCCCAGTCCCATCCTCCCATCCTGTTTCCCCTAGCCTCCTTTTCCTACTCCTCAGAGAATGGGAGCTCCACCCATCTACCTCAGCAGATCAAGTCACATCAGGACTAAGGGCATCCCCTACTCTTGTAGCCTGGAAAGGTAACCCTGGAAGGAAAAAGTGATCAAAAAGCAGTCATCAGAGTCCATGTCTGAGTCACTCCACATTTCCCTTACTGTTACCAAAATAAGGACCATGTGCCCTTCAGTTACATCTTTGTAGAGGCCCTACATCCATTCCATGCATTGTTCTTTTTTGGAGCTTCAGTCTCCATGGGGATGAGATGGGAGCCTAGAATAGCTGCCCTCTGGATGGCTCCACCCAGCATCAAATTGAAACACATGCAGAGATCCTCAACTAAACATTGGGTGGAGTGTAGGGAGTCATGGGGAAAGTGGAGGATGGGGGAGATAGAAGACTCAGAGGGAACAGGAGGTCCACAGGAAGACTATCAAAGCTGGAGGATCTGCATTCAGAGGATCCAGCACAAAATGATGCACCCTCAAACAACATTGCAAGGAGAGGTCCTAGATGCCCTGTTCAGACATAGCGATGGACAGCTCATTCCCCACATGTTGAAGAGGGGGAAATGGAAGGGACTACTTCTGACACGAACTCTGGTACCTGGGATTTGATCACTTGGAAAAGAAGCCCTGAGGGAACACAAATGAAGGGGATGCAGGCTAACCAGATGAGAGTTAATAGGCTGAGGTCTGAGGGTGTGAAAAGAGGACAACACTGTCAGAGGTCTAGGGGAGAGGAATAGGGCAGAAGAGGAGGGAGGGTGGGATCAGGAAGATAAGAGCAAGGGGATTACAATCGGGATATAGTGTGAATAAATTATAATAAAATAAACAAAAAAGAAAAAAGACTAGGGTTAAATATTATACCCACAGTTTTAATGCAAACCTTCATTTGAATGAGGTCATTATCATCAAAGAATAATTTTCTTACTTTCAGAGTATTTTTGCTGTTTCTGTACCAGTGTTTATTCAGTAGACATGATTTTGATTTTCCTTGCTAGCAGCCCCCAGATTAAATCATGGACTGGACAATATTTATTTAGAGAATATTTTAGTTCTTGGTAATTACTAATAAAATATATCAGAAAAGTAACTCTATTAATTCCTTAAATGTATTATATTATATATAATAATATATGTTATTATACATTATTATGCTGCATTATATTACATCTTATATAATATTATCTATAAGAAGTTAATATAGTATACATAAATATTTATATAAAATAAAATATGCATGTGTTATGTATGAATAAGTATATAATATAAGATAATTTTACAATATGAAATGTATAATTTATATGATATATAATTAATAGATAAAGACTTAACAAGGCTATCTTTCTGATCTACTTTAATAGTATATAACATAACACACACACATATATATATATGATGCACACATGTGAGTGTTGGTATATATATATATATATATCAGGTTGCTCTCCTTCCTCTCTTTCTCAATTGCTTGAATTTAAGATATATGAACACTGTGTAATAAAAAAATAAAGTTCTAATTATTGCATTTAGAATATTAAGATACACTAGATGAACAGAGGATATATTTGATGATATACCCGCTGAGCTGTCTTATTAATTACATTAACTTTGTAAGACTGCTTAATTCTTGGTTTAGGGAAAACAATCACACACCCATGTATGTTGTTTACTTACATGTTCAAGTTAATCCTAAAGTAAATGAAATCAGTCTAAATGTCACACTAATTTTAGTAATACCATCTTGAGTTCTTAGACACTATGTCCAAATCTGCATCATCAGCTTTTAGGCTACAGAAGACATGTCATGAAATACTTGAACACCAGAGCTATGATGATATGGGATGTTGCTAGAATATACTGAAAATAAATTCATTTGTGCCCTATAAAACCCAATATCTATAGTGATATTATTTAGAATACAGCAGCAAGGATTAGAGATATGATGAGTGGAAATTGTATGCCAAAACAAAAATCTTTGTTCGGCCTGAAGTATAACTGCCTCACTATCTACCAGAGTTTCTCAGAGGTGAAGCCTTGGTGATGATAGCTGTCAAGCAAGAACAGAAGCATGTGGCAGGAAGCTCAGCAACACTGTTATTCTCAAGCATGAACCCAAAAGAGAAGGGAGATAGTAGTAAGTTTTGTACCATTGGTCATTTCTAATGTGTAAGCAAGCATAAGGTCTAATCTATCCTGATACTGTATTGATGCCAATTTAAAACAGAGTGAGAATATTTGGCTCAACATGTTAAAGATGACTTACTTATCAATGAATAAAACACTGACTGGGAGATGCGTTGGCTACTTTAAAAGGAATCTCATTCTCAATCAACCAAAAATGCAACACGACCAAGAACATTCTGAGATTGAGCTTCCCCTATGGTCAATTTTTACTGACTGGAATGATTTTATAAGCTATCTTATTTAGCTTTTTAAATTATAGGATGTTCCATTTTATGAGAAATCTGTACTTTATTATATGCTGGAAGAAATAAGACTTTGGCTTTTTATTCCAACTGGAAACAGATTTGTTTTAGGATTATATTTTATTTTACATAAACATGCAGATCCTGGTAAATTTCAATATCCAGAAAAAACTCTTGCAATAATATATTAACAAAGACATAATAAAAACTGTTACTATCAAGGCAATATAGGTAAACAAAATACAAACTCATGAAGGTGAACTGATTACTGTTAAGGATAAATACTAGAAAAAAATAAGTGAGAACATCCTTTTAGGAATAATCAAAATAATAAAATTTTAGAATAATTGGAACTGGTCTCAATGTTTCAGAACTATCATCTGGTGAAATTATAAGGCATCACAATGTTTATAATTTTGTGATTTGTTCTTAGAAAAAGAACATCAGATTATTGTGTGTTATTTTTGTCATGATGATGTAATAGCAATGTTCTAAAAAGAAAGCTATAAAGGCAAAAGATTGTATTCCGGAATAATACAAGCTGTACTATTCCTTCTTATGTCAGATAAATACAAGGAGAATGTGACTACCAAATCAAATAAGCATAGCACAGAATCCCAACTATTACTGTTTTAGTGGTTTTACTAAATTTACTGGCATTAATATCCTGAACTTAGAAATTCTACACTTTGTAAGGGAAGTGGTAATAAGTGTATAAAATACATAAAAGAGTGTAGCAGTATATATTTTAAAACACTGCGTTTATAGCCTTCACTGTTGGAAAAATAATTAAAGAGCTTTATTGTTTTATCTTTTAAATTAAGTGTGAAATGCTCTTGATTATTACAAAGATTTTTGGTGATGATGACCAAACTAGCATATTGCAATTCATGCCAGACAATCTTAATCTAGGTATAGCTTTTGGGCTGTTATAAGGAGGTTGGTCTCCTCAGGTTCAACAAGAAATTGAGAGATGAAAAGACCTCTAGAAATATTTAGACTATACTATATGTCTTAAAGTATACAGGGTACATTCCTGTTTAATTATAATGCTACTATTTGGCTAACATGTTCTCTTAGAAAAGATCGCTTGCTAATTATGGAATGTAGAACTGAATGACTAAATGACAAGGTGAGTGAATTACTTAGTGATTGAACTTCAAAACTCAGCTTAATATTATTATTCCTTCAAAGAATCTGGCTCTTGGTAAACTCAACCCAGTGTCTCTTTTCTGCATTAGAAGACTACAAATACTACTCGTGAGATGTTAAGTTTACAATTACATGTTGGAAAAACGTTGCAAATGTATTGGCAATCCAAATCTGGTTTGAACGACATGAGACACAATAGGGCTTAATCAATCTTCATTAACTGACCTCCAGACTACTTGCTTTTATCACTTTAAGAACTCTCTTTCAAGTTCACAGATCATAAGAGTTCTAGGCAAAATTGTGCCATATCCCATCTGTATAGATCAAATGCATACCATCATGTAATATTAGGCACTCTATCAACATTAACATTAATAATGATTGATGGATTCATCAATTAGTAAAGACATACTTCTCTCTTGCTCTATATGACATTTTCATTAGACAAATACAACGGGTGCTGAATATTTTTCAGGTACCAGTTAAGAGCCAAAATATCATTATAGTAATATAGTGTTTTGAATCTGTGAGCATTTTGAACAATTATGTCATATGTTATTTACACAGAAGACTCCTACATATACAAATTGAATAAAAATAATAAAAACAGGTGTGGTGGTGCACGCCTTTAATTCCAGCACTCGGGGGATCGAGGCCAGCCTGGTCTACAAAGCAAGTCCAGGATAGCCAAGGCAACATAAAGAGACCCTGTGCTGAAAAATTAAAAATTAATTAATTAATTAGTAATTACTTAGTTAAAATATTTGCAGGAAATTAAAACTTGTGAAGGCATGCTGAAATTTGCTTGTTTTGGAACATTTCTATATGCAAGGAATATGAAAGAAAATTTCCATTAACATATTTACTATTATAACAAAAATACCATTGTTAATATAGATTTAACAATGATGATAACAATTTAGATTAAAAGATAACTTAAATTTTTCAAAGAATATTTGGTTTCACTACTAAAAACACCAAAGTAAAATATAGCTTAGACTGGGACACACAAACACACACACACACACACACACACATACAGAGAGAGAGAGAGAGAGAGAGAGAGAGAGAGAGAGGGAATTTCCAGAATAGCTAATTGAAAACAATTGGCTAATCCTGTCCTAAAATCAGACACAAGATGGTTCCTTCAGAAACAAAAGAATATGTCATCTTTGCAGTACCTCATGGAATTTTCTCCAAAATTTACAATATATACAGACAAAAGGCAAGTCTCAATAGATAAAATAATATCTAAATAATGCATTCACAAATTTAATCTGGATATCAATAAGACAACAGAAACCATGGAAAGCTTACAAACTCATGGAAACTAAACACTTCATTATTTAATGAAAATTGAGTCAAGACAGAAATTAATGGCCTTTCTAAATTTAAATGAAAATGAAAACATAACAGACCCAAATTTATGGGACACAATGAATGCAGTTTCATGAGGCAAGATCATAGCAATAAGCACCTACATTTAAAAATAGAAATGGGAAAAGCCATACTCTCATAGTGGTATCTTAATAATACAACTGGGAACCTTAGAACAAAAAGAAGAAATCATACCTCAAATGAATAATGAAGGAAATAAAGTCATGTTTGAGTTCAATAAAACCAAAACAAACAAAAATATAGTAAATCAATGAAACAAAGAATTTCTTGTTTTCCGAAAAATACATAAGACTGACAAAGTCTTATACAAATTAACTAAAAGGAGGAAATAATATGCAAAATAAAAACAACGTGAACAAAAAGGGATACATAACAACAGTCTGAGGAAATTCAGAGAATTATAAGGGTAGAGTTTAAAAATCTGTCTCCAAAAAATTGGAATATCTAAGAGAAATGGATATATCTCAATAAGTACTGTGTACCAAATTTCATTCAAGATCTGATAAACAAGTTAAACAGAACAGTAACCCATTATTAAAATACAAGCAACAATTAAAAGTCTCTCATCAATAAATAAAGCACTGGACAAACATTTTTAGAGTAGAAATATACCAGATCTTCAAAGCAGTATTAATACCAAAACTCCTCAAAAATAGCCACAAAATAAAAACAGAAAGAATATTGTCCAAAGTGTTTGCTTAGGACAAACTTATTTTCATTCACAAACTATTTTAGGACAAAACAAAGAAATAGAATTAGAGGCCAATTTCTATTATGACTATAGATGCAAAAAATTCTCAATAAAATACCTGAAAAGCAAATAACACCTCAAAAAGATCATCCACCATTATCAAGTAGACTTCATCCCAGAGATTCTGGTATGATACCACACATGTAATTGATAAATGTAATTCACCACATATAAACAGATTGAAATATAAAACCCAAATCCTATTGAGACTTTAGGGGTGAGAAGCCTGGAAGGATGAGGAAATAGAGGGATCCAGTGGGTCCTGGAAAAATACAGGCGGGTCTGGGCCCTCTAGTCCTCCTCAAACTATGGCACCAGCCAAGGAAAATATAGCAGTAAACTTCGAACCCCTACCCAGTCTAGCCGATGGACAGGACATTCTCCACCCTTAAGTGGAGAAGGGGATCTGACTTTCACACAAACTCTGGTGCCCCATATCGGACCATGTCCCTTGGATGGGGAGGCCTGATGGCACTCAGAGGAAAGATAATAAGTCACCAAGAAGAGACTTGATACCCTAGGAGCATATACAGGGGGAGGAGGTCCCCCTCAGTCACAGACATAGGGGAAGGGAGTAGAGGGGGAAATGGGAGGGAGGAAGGAAGGGGAGGTTACAAGGGATGGGCTAACAATTGAGATGTAATATGAATAAATTAATAAATAAATTAATTAATTAAAAAAAAAGAAAAAGAAAAAAAAAAAAGAAATATAAAACCCACATGACCATCCCATTAGATGCACAAAATACCTTTGACAAAATTCCCTTTCATGACAAAAACCTTTTGGAGACTATAGATTATACATACAAATCATAATGAGTAAGTTCACACAGAAGCAAAAAGAGCTAAATGGTATATACTCACTTATATCGAGACACTAGTCCAAGGGGTACACCCCCATGAAAAACTGTACCTACCAGGAAAGTGGGTCAGAGGGGAGGACATTCTATTGAGACTTTAGGTGTGAGAAACCTGGGAGAATGAGGAAATAGAAGGATCCAGTGGGTCCTGGAAAAATACAGGCGGGTCTGGGCCCTGGGGTCCTCCTCAAACTATGGCACCAGCCAAGGAAAATACAGGTAGTAAACTTCGAACCCCTACCCAGTCTAGCCGATGGACAGGACATTCTCCACCGTTAAGTGGAGAAGGAGATCTGACTTTCACACAAACTCTGGTGCCTCACATTTGACCATGTCCCTTGGATGGGGAGGCCTGGTGGCACTCAGAGGAAGGATAATAGGTCACCAAGGAGAGACTTGATACCCTATGAGCATATACAGGGGGAGAAGGTCCCCCTCAGTCGCAGACTTAGGGGAGGGCAGTAGTGGGGGGAAGTGGGAGAAAGGGAGGAATGGGAGGATACAAGGGATGGGCTAACAAGTGAGATGTAATATGAATAAACAAATAAAAAAATTTTAAAAAAGATTATACATACAAGAGATTATTGAACATACCACAATATAATAAAGGCAGATTACAGCAAACCTACAGTTAATATCAATTTAAATGGAGAGAAACTCAAAGCAATTCCACTAAAAGCAGAAACAAACAAGGTTGTTCCTTCCTTTCATATTTATTCAATATATTACTTGCCCTTCAGCAATAATATAGCTGAAGGAAATAAAGGGTTTGCTGATGATATGGTAGCATACATAAATGACACTAAAATTTCCACTGGAAAACTCTACACCAGATAAACAGTTTCATCAAACTCAAAGAATGTAAAATTAGTACACAGAAATTTGAAGCCTTTCTATATACAAATGACAAACCAATTGTGAAACAAATGAGGCAATCAATGATATTCAAGTTAACTTCAAATAATAGAAAATATCTTGAAGACTCTACCAAACAAGTGAAAAATTCATATAATAAAAACTTTAAAACACTGGATAACAAAACTGGAAAAGATGTAACAGTGAAAAGATCTCACATGCTCATGGATCAGTAAGATTACACAATGAAAATGGGCCATCCTACCAAAAGCAGTCTACAGATTCAATACAATGCCCATCAAAATTCTACACAGTTATTCATAGAATTTGAAGAAGCAATTTTCAGCTTCATATGAAAAAAAACAGGTTAGCTAAAACATTCTGAATAATAATAGAAAATCTGGATTTATCATGTTCCCCCATTTCAAATTGTACTACAGAACTATAGTAATAAAAGCATCATGATACTGGTATAAAAACAGGCCAGAGGATTCCTGGAATGAAACTGAAGAGGCTGACATAAATTCAGACACCTGTGGACACATGATAGTTTTATAAAGAAACCAGAGATAAAGACTAGAAATACTAGTATATTCCACAAACGGTGCTGAATGTCTCTATGAAGAAGAAACCTGGATGGTTGCAAGCAGAGGAATCAAAAGAGATCAAACATACCATCCGTCTCAAAACTCAATTCAAAATGGATCAAAGAACTCAAAATTAAACCAGCTAAACTGAGCCCAATAGAAGAGAAATAGTAAAGCAAAAAGTTTCCTGACTAGAATACCTATAGGATAAGCCTCAACACTAACAATTAATAAATGAGATCTCATAAAACTGAAAGTCTGCATGGCAAAGGACAACATCATTTGGGAAAATCAGCTGTCTGCAGAACAGAAAAGGAGTTTTACTAACTATAATTCTGATAGAGGGCTAAAATCCAAAATCTATAACTTAGAATATCGCATATCAAGAAAACCAATAACCCAATGAAAATGTGAGATAGAGATCTAAACAGAGAATTCTTTAAAGAGGAAACTCAAATGGCAGATGAAATATGTCTCTTACTCATCAGAGAAATGAAAAGAAAACTGGTTTGTGATTTCATATAACATTCATAAGGATGGCTAAAATCTAAAAAATCTATGATAGATCATGCTGGAGGAATGTGGAGTAAGGGGAAGAATAGTCATTGCTAGAGGAATTACAAAGTCACTCACTCATGGTGGAAATCTGTGTGGAATTTCCTTAGGAAGACAGAAATCCATCCATCTCAGTATCCAGCTATAGCAATCTTGGGCATGTTCCCAGAGGATGCTTCTTCCCACTACACAGACATTTGATTAACTGTGTTCTTCACAGCTCTGTTCATATTAGACAGAAATTGGAAACATCCTAGATGCCCCTCAACAGATGGATGGATTAAAAATGTTTATTTACACAGTGGAGTATTTCTCAGGCACTTAAAGATGAGCTAACTCATGAAGGGAAGGATAGAAGGACCTAGAGGTGACAAGAACACCACAAGAAGACAAACATTGCCAACTAACCAGGTCCCAGAGGGGCCTGTGGCATATGAAGCACTAATCAAGGACCATGCATGTACTGGACCTATGTCCTCTTCATGAATACAGTCAATGAGCAGCTCAGGCTTCAGGTGACTAGTACCCTAGTAAGGGGAGTAGGGGCTGTCTCTGGCGTGGATTCTGTTGCCTGTTTTTTTTTTGTTTTTTGTTTTTTTTTTTTTTTTTATCACATTCCCCTTAAGGAACAGTCTTGCCAGACCACAGGGGAAGAGAACAAACTCATGATGATGCTACTTGATAAGCTGGGGTGGATGGGTAGGGGGAAGTCTCCTTATCCAAGGAATAGGAGTAGGGAGAAAGAGGAGCCAGAGTGGGGTTGACAGTAAAGGAGACTATGACTAAGACAGGAAGTGAATAAATAAAAATGAATAAAAATGTCGGGTCAAAATTTATAGAGTGTTTCTTCAAATCAGACACACCCTGAAAAGAAATATAGAGTTGAAATAGTATGCATTTGGGAAGCTGTAATCTCCCAAGTTAATACAATGTAGGTGTACCACAAGCAAACAAATAAAATTTAAATAGATACAACATAGAACAAGAATAGTAAGTACTTTAGTTAGGTGTCTTGATGCCGTTATTAAAAGCAAAGCAAAACAAACAAACAAGAACAAAAACCAAAACAAAAACAAACAAAAAAAAAAAAACAAAAACAAACAAACAAAAAAAAAACCCTAACCAAAAACAAATTGGAGAGGAAAGGGTTTATTTGGGATTACAGGTTACAGTTTACCATTAATGAAAGCCAAGGCAACATTCTGGAACCAGGAGCTGAAGAGGAGACCATGGCGGAACACTTTCATGGTAGCAGCTCTCACAATGGTCTGGAGTCTCTCACGACAATCATTAATCAAGAAAATGTCCCCAATACATGGCCACAGGTCAGTTTGATGGAGACAGTTCTATAGCTATGGTTCCCTCGTTCCAAGTTACTCTAGATTGTGTCAAACTGACAAAACCTAATCAGCACCAGCAAGTCGAAGGAAGCCATGCAAAACTGTCTGGCAAAGTATCTATCAGCCAAATGGTACAACAGATGAAACAAGAATCCAGGCTCAGTGGGACGTAGATCTAGACTCCTGTTAGTTTAATACTTCAATATTAATTAATGTAGCATACTCTGTATAGAATTAGCCTTTGAAAAACACTTAAATATATCCATGATAATAAGCTTTCAAAAATTAAACATATAAAGAAACTCCCTTACACTTGCCAACAGTATTCAAAGACACACACAGTTGTACAGGAAATGGAAAGTAGAAATCATCATAACTCCAGATTGAGGTTGGATAAAATAAATGATGCCTAATATCAGAAGCTTTCATTTTAGATCATACATCTATTCCTAAAGCCTAACAAGACATCGGTGCGCCTAATTACATCGCTGGCCATATAGACAGTGCAAATCAGGCAAACATGGACAGCGGAGAGAATGATACAGAAACAAACATGATTGTGATTGTAAAGGAAGAAATGCGTGTATGTAGATATATGTTTTAATTTCAGTGGCACAATCCTATACAGAAAATATCTATAAATGTCTAAAATATAAGCCTACAGGTTAAAGCTTGAGATAATAGTATTTAACACCAATAAACAAATTTTAATTTCTATAGGTTAATAAAAATATAAAAACCTTCTCTACTCATGGAATCCCAGCAATCCAATGTGCAGTGATTTCTCTTCCTACGTCCACCAAACCCTTCTTCTGCAGAGGTCCACTGAGTATTCTAGAACATAGCTCAATCTTAACATGAATAACCGAAGATCATTCTCCGTGCAATCCATGCAACTGCTTTTGCTTACATGATACCTGTTAATATTATATTCTCAAGAGACTTACAACTTTACACAGCATTTTTTGATCAAGACTGAGGAAAGCCTATTGGGGCGGTGGGAGTAACTTTACAACCTAGTCAGCAAGGTTACTGCAGTGAAAAGGAAATGTTTCGCAATTTCTCCCCAGCCTCTTCAACAGTTTTAACACAACCAAAATGTTTATATCCACTAACCACTCTATTTAAAACTCTAGATAAAAACATGGTGTTGGGACAGTCCTCCATTATCTGGAGAAGGTAAAGAAGAATGGCAGCTCTTTAAATCCAGACAAAACGGAGCATTTGTAAAAAATTAAAGGGGGAGATATTGGAACATGGTCCAGGATTGAGTCATGTGATGAGAATTCTGGGTACTTGTGAAAACACTCAAAGAAAAGAACAATCTTATGACCTCAGTTTCTTCAACACATGCAATTGTTCCTGGAATGTGCTTTCAGGCACTTCTCAGATGCAGTAGATAGCGCTGAGTTTGTTTCAATTTACTCGCCATTAATTGCTATTGTTACTCAATTATGCTTCTAAGGAGAAACAAACCAACATGTTTTTGACATGTGTGGCTTGCCCTGACTTTATGCAGTTCACATTCCTTGGAGCTTTAGTTATGTAACCTTAAAAAAAAATTTTTTTTTAACTTCCAGTGTATAAATTATCTCAGCCCAGCCATGGCATGAGGCCGAAGTTTCCAGCATTCTGCTGTTAGATTGGTGAAACCTCTCCCCATACATTGGGAATCCTCACGAGCCTGAAAGCCCTTGTAGTTAGGAATTTTTTTAGAGCTACTCATCAGCAGGTGTGACTGATTACTAAGACAGTGTTCATTCATGTTTCCCTCACTGATGGTGGACTAGAGTGGAAAATCACACTCTTCTAGTTATGGTCTGGCATTTCTGTTACCTGGCTCTGACTCTGAGGTTATCCAGGAACCTGGCAAGATTTAGTGGAGCTGGAAAATGCTCCTGTCACTCATAAAATCCAAAGGAAATTAAGTACTTTGAAAGATTTTTCTAACACACTTATCTTTAAGTAAATGTGAATCTTTCAGTGGAAAAGTGAAGGTTTTGGGGGAAATCGGTTATTTAGAGATAGGTTTTGTAGAAATCTTAAAGGCAGACTAGTCAAAGAAATCATACAGTAATGAATACGACAAAAAGTATACATCACTGAATTTATTATAAAGCAACCATGAGTGTGCAAGTTGGTTTCTGTCAACGACACAATCTAGAGGCCCAGGAGAAAATGAGACTTCAGCTCAGGGTCTGCATCTATCAAATTAGCCTGTGAACTCTCAGTGGGGAATTTTGTCTATTAATGATTGACATGGGAGAGACTATATAACAGTGGATGATGCCATGCAAGAGCAGGTAGTGCTGGGTTGTCTAAGAGAGAAAGATGAGCAAACCAGTAGGCCATGTACCTTTATAGTTTCCACCTTGTGTTTCTCTCCTGAGTTACTGTTTTGGCTTCCCTCAGTGATGGTTTGTAACTTATAAGATAGAATAAACCTTTCCCTCACCAGGTTGCTTTGGTCAAGGTTTTATACCAGCTAGAGATGCCTTTCTAGAACAATATGAAAAGGTGGAAAGATTAAAAAGTGTTTTTAGATGAAATATACCATAAGTGAAGGTAGAACATCACAAGAATTGTTAAAAACAAACCAAATAAAATTTGCAACATCAGTAATGTTTAAATGACATGAAGACACTAGAAATAAAACTCGGGCATTAAAATATTCCCTTATTCTAAAAATAAGATGAACTATATGTGCGTGCATGTCAAGATTTTAAATATCAAGGCTAAAGGTTAGATAACAGAATTATAGTTGTTAAACCTATTGATTCATTATTTGAAAATCCTTGTGCCCTTTTTTGTTTAGCTACCAACTTGGATAGTAGTCAAGAAAGGGAAAAATGCAATATTAAGCAAAATTATCAGTCTATTATGAAGATAATAGTATACGTAGGTTGCATTTATGAATATATACTACTTCTTAAAATATATTGAAGACATTTAAAGGGAAATTGCAGGTCACTTCCACTCATAAGTATAATTTCCACAATCAAAATAAAATGTTTGAAGATTTTCTTCATTAATATGAAAAGTGTGGTTAAAATGAGCTTGAAACCTTAATACTTTTTACCTATTAGCCAAAACATTTTTGATATATTTAGATTAAGTTACAAGAATTATTGATTTTTATGTGTATAAAATAAGACATACATATATTTTAATATATTTGCAATTTCATAAAAATTCTTTCTCCAGTTTTTGCTGAAATTTGAACAAAATGTCTTCAAAGTTTCCTTCTATCTATGTCACCCATTTTAGATAACATACTTGCCTTTTTTACATAATTAAATGAAAATATTTTAAAATCAGAAATACAAATTAAACAACATATACATCAAACTTAGGCATAATTTAATTATGTTCAAGTTAATTCTCTATCAGAACTTTAGTCTTAACTGCTAAAAATGTATAATAATGTATAGGACACAGTAGATACAGTTTTAATTTGTGTATTTATGTGCTGAAGATTTTTCTCAAGATAAATGAATACATTTTCGGAAAACCTGAGAGCTTTTCAAGAATGACAGGCACTCATAACCTGCAGGGTGTAAGTCTCAATACTGACATTTCAAGGAGAATACCAGTGTCTTACTTGATATTTGTAAAATAAAAGAGAAAGCGCTGAGAAGTTAAGGAAACACAATGAACTATTGTTTTTCTGTTGCTGTTGTTTGGTTTTTCAGCACATTTAGTATTTAATCTTTAAGAGAATATTCTCAAAAATAAAATTGATATTGGTTATTAGTTTAAAGGTTTTAATCTAACAACTGCCTCTAACGATGAATATAATTCTAATAAAAATATGAAACGGTGGCACATGTAGTTCACATTTTCTACATTGGAATAAATATACTGACAGTTCATGTTTTCCTTATATATATTCAAATAAGAGAATTAATTTTTAATATTTCCCTGAATTTTCTTAAATAAAACCTGCATTAGGTATTTGTTTAATTTTAAACATGTTAGGTTTTGCTTTTATGTTCCTGTGCATTTGTGTGTATGTAGTTGTGGGTTTGTGTGCCTGGGCTTGGACATGATGTGTACTCATGTGGAGGTCACGGGATGGCTTATATTAGTGAACTCTAACCTCTCACTTGAGGGACTTGAACTCAGGCTATCAGGCTTAGCTGTTGATATCATTGCCTGATAAGTCATATCACTTGCCCCAGCACTAGGTGTTTGAAGCAGCTTTAATCAATCAATAATATGATATAAATGTATTGGAACAGAATGTTTCCATTTGCTGAAATTAGCACATCAAATATTTTATCATTGTCTATGAAACATTTACCACAGTCCAGTATCAATAGTACAACTATTACAAAGTGTGTAGCAATATTTATTTTCAGTATACGTCTATGTATGAATTCAGATCTGTGTGTATTGCCCTCTATCACTGAAAATATATGGGAAAACTAATTTAAAATTCCCTGATGATGTTATCAATCAATACTGTCGGTCAGTGTGGGCAAACATATTCTTGAAGGAAAGTTACAATGGATTTTCCAATGCTCCATGCCCCAGCCTGCAGGGGTTCGACTAACACTCAGGAGGAGAATTCTCCTTTATAAGGACAGCACACAAGACATGAAGAAGGAGAGCAAGTCTTTGATCAAGCTCTCAAAATTTACTTTTCAGGTAGAAGGTTTTATAAGGCAGGGGGCAGGGAAGCATATAGCTGTGGCAACCCAGCTGCAGGCTATCTCAAGATGCGAGGAATTCCAAGCAGGTCAAGACGTTCTGCCACACCAAATATTTTGCTATCTTTATCTAAGCTAACGGCTAAACTACAACAGGATGGCTCCATCTTAATCTTATCTTTAGTCTAATTGCAGAACCACGACAGGGTCAGCTGGTTTCTGGTAAATGACAGACTACTGGAGAGATAGAAACCTAGGCTCTGACAAGATGGCTGAACACTGGCCATATGGCCTACTGTCCACAACAACTCCATCCATCATGATTATATGTTAGCTAGACCAATTTTCTATTCTTCCGTTGTATTTGCTAAATTTAAAGATCTAGTGATTAGAATGTATGATGTTGTTTTCTTAATACACTTTAGGAGAAAATCATAAAAAAAAAAAAAAATCAGTCACTAGACAAGGATACAGTTGATACCTGACTTCTGTATAGAAGACTAAACATTAGAGGAGTATGGAGGATCAACTTAGGACACTTGGCTTAGTGCTACATTTTGCTAATATGTGTATGTGCTGCATTCACACCAGTGTCACACCAAAAATAAAAAGTAATACAAATTTAAGATAAATTCTGTTTTGAAATAACCAACTGAATTCAGAGCAAGAAAGCAAGCAAGATTCCTCCCAGGTGCAGAGATAATGATAACAATAAAAAGAAAGCAGACAAAGAACTCCAGGGAGGCCATAGAATGTGAATAGTAACCACCTACCAAACTGAGAAGTCTTCTGATTGTTTATGTGAGAGAACCTGTGTTGCAAGTGAAGAAAGAACCCAGGTTCTGCCCACAGCGAGGCTCACTTGTACCAAGATGTATATTCTGTGAATTGATCTCTAATTCATTTCCCTTAGTCAACTGAATCTCTGAAAATGAAATAAGGAAAAAAAATTACTTCTCAAAAGAGACATTTTTACTGACATGTATCATGTGATGATGATGACTCACAGTGGACCACGTGCACCATGGTACCTACACAGGATAAATTTGTTAAAGTATGCTCTGCTTCCTTCGCCGTGGTAAAATGACAGGGTGACAGAATGCTTGGAATGCACCCTGTCACTGAAGGAATGAATTTTGGTTTTTAAAATTGCCTCTTCTGCCACTAAGCAGTGATAATTCTATGATTATGATGACTGGGCTATTTTGGGGTTCATATTAGTTAACTTCTGTTTTTTGGATTGTAATACAATTACGTTTTCACTTTTGTCCCTCAAATCATTCAAATACCTTTCACTCCCCAAAGAATTTCCTTTCTTACTTCATGCAATAGAAAGGTGACATTGTTTGATGTTTTAGTATATGTATAATATATAAAATATACATGTGTATTGTTAAATTAGGATAAGCCTAATTATGTTATATATACAAGTGACATTTATTTGTAAAAATGCTCAGAATCTCACCTTTCAAGCTTGTTTGTAAGCTCAGAAACTATTTTGTCACTACTACTTATATTGCACACTAAATTCTTGGGTTTTTAAAACTCTATTTTCTCATTGTTCT
The DNA here is from genome assembly GCA_907169655.1 of Acomys percivali. Taxonomy (NCBI): domain Eukaryota; kingdom Metazoa; phylum Chordata; class Mammalia; order Rodentia; family Muridae; genus Acomys; species Acomys percivali. Next base: position 187,999,200 of record OU015742.1, read on the forward strand.
CTAAACCACTTGCTTATTTTTATCCAGTTATCTAAATGAAGTTCACTCCACTTTAGAAAACTAGAGATCAGCTCCATTGCCTCCACCAGCCAATGAGCAGTGTCTTTGGTATGCATAAGCACATGTGTGTTTGGACTTCTGTCCATGTAAACTGTGCAGGTACACAGGTGCATTTTGAGTCACTGTCTTATTCCAGAACACCCATTATCAGACCTTTTATTAAGCTGCTTCAATAACTCATTGATGAATTGTTGGATCTCTCTTACAAAATTATTGACATATGATTTGAGTGTTGAGTTCACTACACATATGTATCTCATTTTATACTAATAGCAAGCGTGTTATAATGCCTTATGCTATTGCCATCCTGAAACTGATCATGAAAATGTAAGTCAAGCAATTTGATGAAATTTAAATTGGATTGTCACATCTCTGTAAGCCTAGAAAATACAAAACCAGTAACTAATAATGTATCCTATGTCACATCCACTTCCCACTTAAAGGTGACTGTTCTGTTTTACTTTTCTGTTTCCCTAATAAAAAACTGAACAGAAGCAGCTTGGAAAAGGAAATGATTGATATCATCTTACACGTAGTCTACCACCAAGAAAAGTCAAGGCAGGAAATTAGGCAGCAACCTGCATCCACAAAATAAAGTAAGACCCTGGGGACAGGACCTGACACTATGACAGAAGAAAAGGCTTCTTATGCTGTTTTCATGGCTCGTTTAGCTTAATTTCTTATGTAAACCAGGATCCCCTGTCAAGTCGTGCCACCACCACAGCGGACTAAGCTGCCACATATCAATTATTAATTTAAAAAACCATAAATCCTTCCCCATGTAATTTGAGAGTTTCATAAGTACATAGATTTGTTTGAAATTTTGGCTTTGAAAATAGCAAGCAGTATATTTTTTATCATATTCATTCTCATCCCACTACTTCCCCAAGTTTCTTCCCACTGCTGTACCGTGACAACTTCATGTTTTTTCTATCTCTTAAAAGAGTGATGTATGCATCACATACTAGTATTTCTATTAAAATATTAGACCCATGCTCTCCCATCAGCCTGTTCTGAACAGCGTGAGAAATATTGCAGAGTAAAATAAAGGCTCCCTTGGTCCTTCGGATGCAAGGCAGAGTGTGCCCTACCATGATGGTTTCATCAGCAGTACCAGTTGACTTCGGTCATAGTCTTCTGTTTGTGTGAACTTTCAGAGCAGCTCAGGTCTGAGAAAAAGAAAGTGTTCAAATTTAAAGGGAACACCAAGTAAACATAGATACCTGAAATGAAGGAACTTTAAAACAAAATAATCACTGATATGTTTGTATATTTAAAACTCTTACCTTAGATGCAATAATTGGTTAAAATGTCATTAAGGGTCTTCATAGTAATTAACAACAACAACAACAACAAAAGAGATCAAAACATGGAGTCCAATTTTTACTGGGTGACTGCTACTCTAGATTATTCTTCATCCACCCAGGGTTACTTGGTTGAAGAAATGTGATTCTCTGTTTCCTAGCACATATTATTTGTAAGTAGAATCTTGGTTGAGACCAGGACTTTGTGCCCATAGTCAGGTATTACGCTAATAGGCCTGCCTTTATATGTGACTTGGCCTTTCGCCTTTGGAGCTTTTAGTAGAGTGAGAGTGAGCAGGAGCTCAAGCAGGAGCATGCAAATGAAAGAGAGGGAATCTCAAGAATACATCATTGATTACTGTATAACATGTGCCAATCACTGCAAATGCATTTTATTTGTACTCCTTCTACATGTATTTTTTTGTAAAGTATGCCAACAGTTTAGTGTCTATATAAAATTATAAATTTATATTAAGACATTCAAAGGGAGCCGGGCTTGAGGGACATGCCTTTAATCCCAGCACTTGGGAGGCAGAGGCATGCGCACCACTGTGAGTTCAATCTATATAGTGAGTCCAGGACAGCCAACGCTACACAGAGAAAGCCTTTCTCAAGCCACACCCAACAGACATTCAAACTGTTTCAAGGCTGAATATGTAAATAATTAGTTGCCAATTTTAAAAAGTATACTATTTATGTAAAATTATTTTCTTCCTCAAAGGTTGGATGTGATGAAGAGAGTTTAGGAATCTGTAATTCATGACTTCGGTTGTTTTGTAATTATCATATCTATAAGTAGTAGTCAAAGTATCTATTATGGTGACACCATGACATTTGGGTTCTGTGGATGAAGGCAGGGAAAGGAACTGTATAGTATCTCTCACTTTGAACTTGTTATTTTAATTTGCTTGGAATTTTGTTTATTTTTCGTATTTTACTTCCTATGTAAAGTAAGTACCAGGTATGTTTTCAGAAGGTGTTCATGATTCTATAGGGATCTTTAACTATTGTTTGTCCTGTGGGTCAATCATATGATCTTTCCCTCTAGCCTCTGAAATTGAATTTTATCACCAGTGAGAGAAAACCTCAAGTCTGAACTGACCGACTGCTATTAATGTGTAGGCTGTAGTTTCTTGCATTTCAGTTCTATATCAAACTGACACATAGGCCTCACTTATTGAAGAGATTATGATTCCTGGTCCTTCTGTCGTTCCCATGTATTTACAGATTTTCATCTCATTCTCTTCTCTTTTATTTTAGGAATAATTTCAGTGTTATTTGAGCAAGTAGAAATTGTTCACCAAAAATTTGACTAGGTCATTTCTGATGTTTCATGTAAATTTTTCAACATAAATCTACCTTTGGAGGCTCGTTAAAAAAAAAAAAGCAACTTTTAACTGCCTTATGTTTTGGATTGATAAGCTAACAAATGGTATGAGTGTTATGAACTAAGTCCCTTTGTCTGAGGAAGTTTGGCACAAAGCCAGCTACAAATGCTTCTCTTTCTGCACTTACTAAGTAGCTCCAGCATGGTTGCTGGTAAGTGGTGAGCAAAGCAATTTGCAAGTGTATACAGTGCTTACTTGAGCCAGAGTTGATTTCCTAAACTGTGGCTTAACTCATGAATAGGTAACAAAATATCTGAATAAAGTAGGCCTCTAGGCCTCCTCGTGTTAGTATTGTTTTAAGACTGAGAGTTTTGAAACAAAAACTTCTCAAGTTATACAATTAACTTAAATGTAAGTCCAATAAGATGGTCTGTTTCTACTTAGTTTTTAAATATGCAAATAAGAAAGAGGCCATTTAAATTATCCATTTTTATTTATGCCATTTCCAGATGGGAACATAACTAATCGCAAATTCATTTCCACATTGCATCTCTTGATTTTATGCCTTCAAATTTGAAAACAAATTGATGCTTAAGTATTACAAATTGAATTTTAGCCATTGTAACTTATCCCAGCCTAAGACAGTCCAAATGTAAAATCCCCCACAGGGAGATAGTTTTCTAAATGATTACCTCATGCTGTTTGGCTTTTTATTTTAGGGATACTGGTAGGAAAAAATAATGATTTAAAATAATATTCTAGAAATATATTCACACACCTAAATATTTCACTTCGGTTTTAAAAATATCTCACATCTTTGTGTAATACTAAAAGTTGTACTTTAATTATCCAGTTAAGAAAATATCTTTAACTTTTAAAAATTAAGGTACAAGTATCCAATATTTCCAAGTAGATCTGTGCAGACAATATTTTACTTTTTTGGTGGAGATAACTGCTCTACACATACAGTTCAAAGCAAATCAACCAAATAGACCAGTTAAGCCCATGGTTAGAAAAGACATCATGGCATTGGAAAACATTTTTACTAATATTTATTCTTTTCAATCTGATATTTAAGTATAGCTAAGAGGTTCAGATTGTCCTTATCATCTGTAATTCCTTACAATTCTGATATTTTAAAATAAATTTTTATATAAAAATAAATACCCAGTAATCATGCTAAACACAGAATTCTATTGTTTTTGCATTGAGGTTCCTAATCTTTATTTCCAAGTATAGCCCATGGTTTTGCATACTTAATCAGCTAATTTAAAACTGGTGCTAAAGCACTCTCTTCAGGTACAATTCCTGACCCTGCATTACACCTCAAGTTTGGCTACAGCTCTTTCTTTGAGCCTGAAAGGATAAGTTCTTCCCAGTGCTGGAGCACCTCAAGCAAGGCCATTGGTGCAAAAGAGAGTCAATCAAATAAAAGTGGATAGGCTCCTGTTTCAGCAGAACTGAGGTTCAGAATGCTTAAGTCATTTAAGTTTGTTCCACATAAGTGATGCTTTCAGTTCATACAGTTTGTTTATTTTCCCATTCGTAGTTAATTTTTTAGACAACCGCCATGATGATTTTAACTTTTAGTGAGCAGATAACAATAAAATTTTAATTTTATTTTTGGATGTGTCAGCCGTATTTTTGCTGGGAATCTCTCATGCAAGAAAGTGTTCCCATAATATCTGACTTAATATTTGACTTTCCATTTCCTTCTGTTACTTTGTCATACTCACAGTTACAGGTTACTTTATGTTGCTTTAGTGACCTTACTTGACTTTATGTATTTTCATGTTATTGCTAAATATTCTCCACTTTCCAATTTATATTGATTATTATTAATTTCAATATTCTATATCTAATGAGATTATGTTTCTGCCTAATAAATAATTGGCTGTTTCATTAATGTACATCTCAACTTATTTCAATAATGTATATTTTTAACTCTGTATGGATGTTTGAATTTTTCTATATAACAGAAATGACATAGTTAAACTTAAAGTAATTGTTATCTTATGTTCATAATTCCCCCAGTTCATCTGGTCTTCATACTAACTCAATGCGATTTACTCTATTATTGTATTGTTTATCAAAAGCATACTGAACTTGTGAAAATGAGAAATTCCTTTCATTCTTCCTTTGGAATAGTACCTGAAACTTGGAATGCATTTTCCTGGAAAAAGATCTATTCTATTATTCTTCAATTCTTCCTTTTATCCTACACAAGCATTTAACTCTGGTTTTATATACTGTTCTTTCACCATTTCATCATTTGTGTATGGAATTGTCACACTGATAGGCCTCATTATGTGTTGCCTCCAGACATTGTATCTGCCTGTTACAAGGTGAATTTCCTTAAAGGACTTTACAGTTACTTTTCATTATTTCCCATTCCAAGATGTGTTTGTATTTATTTTTCAAAATGTTCATGTGGTTGGTTTTATAACCAAGGATTTCGGTGCTTTTCTCTGTTGTTCAGATTTAGAGAAACAGATGTTCAGTGGAGGCTGAGTGATCACTGCCTTACAAGGTTTGCGTTCAAAGACATCGATCAGTTCATCAATAGCTATGGATCTCTGGGTGTGTGTCCACCATGATAAATTGCATATTTTGTAGTTTATTTAGGCTTTATTATTTTTATAGCTGGGCATGGTGGTGCAACCCTGTAATCCCAGCATTTGGTAGGCAGAGGCAGGCAGATCACTGTGAGTTCAAAGCCATCCTGGTCTACAAAGGGAGTCCAGGACAGCCAACGCTATACAGAGAAATGTCTCAAAAAAAAAAAAAAAATCGAAACAAAACAAACGAAAACAATGTTTTATTGTTTTTATGTTAGTTTACAAAAATTTTTTTAGCTCTAGGTCACAGATGTATTCACAAGTCAAAGAATTTCTAGTTGCTGTATTCTTATTCAAAAGTATTTCACTTAGTGCACTGTGTGCATGTGTGCACTTGTATGTGCACTTTGTGTACAGGTCCATGTGGTTTTAGGGCCCCAGAGCATGGGTGGAGGTCAGAGGACAAGCTGTAAGACCTACTTCATCTTCTCAACCATCATGATCTCAGAACTTGATGGTAAGCACTTTTTCTACTTAGCTGTCTATCTTATTTTTATTTTTCAAAAATTATGTCATGGAATTGAAAAAAGTGGGGGTTTTGATTTTCACTTACTTTATACAGTTTTAACTTAAACAAATCCCTATTGTATTACATTTAGTAACTCAACATCAGGCAAAAGACAATATAAGTCACAAAATTCATGGAAAGGAGATGTTAAAATAATTCAGTATTTCACTGTTTACTTCGTTGTTTTCAGTTGTTTTTACACTATTCTTATTCATTGTATATCACAATATAAATATTTGTTAACATTGATTTATTCTTTCTGTACCATATATAGAATTATTCTTATCAAGAAAGTAATAAAAATTAAACTCCTGATTCGAAAATACCTAATCGTTAATTTTATGATGAGTTGTCTTGCAAAAAAATTGTTGTACCAACATATAATTAGTGTTAGTATGAGTCTTTCTGTAAATGAGTTTTGAATTCTTCCTTTTGGGTTAGGTATGAGCTTTACAAGCATGCATAGGTTACTGTGTTCACTGTCCTCACTACTGCATGAACCTGGACATGGGTGACACACTATTTTATTTCCAGCACTTGGTTGGCAAATGTAGGAAGTCAGAATTTTACTGTAATCCTCAGCTACATAGTCAGTTTAAGGCTTCCCTTGGCTACATAATATTCTCATATCTCAAAAATAACAAATAACTTTCCTTCTGTATTTCTTAATGGCATGGTACTAGATCATAGCAGTATGACTCTAACACCATTCTATAAATATTATAGGACCTTGAAACAACTTCAAAATTTGTAGTGAATTAAACATATCTCAAAATTCCTGACCTATCAGCCACTCACAGCAGGCCCCAGACATTCTTTAGGCAGTCCAGTCACATCAAAGTTGATTTTAGTCTTCAAACTATCAAACTGATATTCTATTTTTAAATAATGGCAGTTTCATGTTGAATTATTTACGTGGTGAATGTTTTGCTTTTATTATGTGATGTTCATTTCTCTGCCTGGAAAGACATAAATTCTGAAGAGGTACTTCATGCTATGTAAAATAGTACATCTATCCCTTTGCATTGGCTACTAACCCTGATAATCACTGAAAATTAAAATTTGAAGATTTTCTTTGATATAAACTCTGATGTTTACAACCACTGCAAACTAATTTTCGGGTTTCTTATTTGATAAGTGCCTAATACCATCTACTTTACCCAATATTGTAATGTAATAGTGTTTTAGACACAGTATAATATGATTTCTATATAAAACACACACATATATATATGCATATATATGTGTATACATATATATATATATATATATATATATATATATATATTCTAGAGGTTGAGGACATGGCTGAGTGGGTAAAATACTGTCACCCAAGTAAGTCTAGATCCCCACAAGCATTTAAATGGCCCACTTGGCAGCCATCAGTAATTCCAGTACTCAAGAGATAGAGAAAAGAGATCTCTTAATCAAGCTGGATACCAACAAGCTTACATTAAGTGAATATTTGGTTTAGTGAGAGATCTTCATTCAACAAATGTAGTGGAGAGTGGTTCACCAAGACACAAAGCATTAACTTCAGGCATTGGCACATATGTATATAAAAAACCACTCAAGTGTATAAATATGTACACACACCACATGCATGAAGGCAAACTAAAATATAATGTTATATCATCCACTCCAGTCCTGCAAAAAGACCTTTTCTAAATTTATCATTAACTATGCATCATGTTTATGCATTATGTATTCATAGTTTTCAGAGAGGACATGCCAGTTCGTAGTTGACCTGCACAAAACTTTAAATGGAATAGGATACAGATGCAATTCAATATAGATATAATATATTATATACATTACTTATAGGTACATATATTTAAAAAATATTCAACTGAAATCCTACAGCAGGGAACTTCTAAGTAGTACAGAGGTGTAGAAATCCATAGTGATATTAAATAAACTAGAAAACTTTAGAGGTCTGTATATAGAAAGAGAAATTTATTTAGTAATGAATAGAATTAGATGGTCTTTAATTTGACAGAAAGATAAACAAGTTAATTAAAAAGAGTAATCTGTATTTAGCCAGAATTGTTCAGGACATGGATGGCATCCCTCCCCTGCTCTCAATTTAAAAAATGTAATTGTGCCTGTTATATTTGTTGATTGAAATGACATCCAACATTAATACAGGTAGTCATTGTATTATCCGAGCAGGCAGGCTGGATTAAGAACAACATTGTAGTTTTTATCTTTAAAAGGGTAATAGTTTTTCTAGGAATGATTTCTGTACTTGAAATTCCTAGGGTTGGCATCTTCTTGAACTGGCATGCTCAGGTAGGATAAAGTTTACATCTGATCTATCACATCTACTTTAACCATTGCCCTTGAGATTTGGAAGAGGGGAAATAAAATGGAAACAGGCATATGATAGGCTAAGTTTTGAGGAGATACACTACAGTGGAGCAGTACCATTCAATAAATGAATCAAAGCCAAGGGTAACTTCATTCGTGTAGATTGTAGGGACAGTAATAAGCAAAGCCTAGCTTTCTAGGGAAAGGTGAGCTGATGCAGTACTACATGAATTTCACAATAATATTGTTCAACATGTCACAGTGAAGGTCCCACTCTGACCTGTATAGTATATAACACACAGGTATAAATAAATGCCTGCAATAAACTGGCAATAGTCAAAAGGGGAAGGTTTCCTCTTAGGTCAATGTATTTAGCTATTTCCTTGAAAGAATATTGATATATATGTGTAGCATTACAGGCATCCTGGATGGTTTGTCCATATATTTCCAATGTGCCCCCAATTGCACAAATCGGAACTATCATATACAGAATGATGTGGTTGTTACACCACATGAGTAGCAAATAAATTAATTAGTGATTTCCAGTGAATCCTATAGCAGTTCAGAAGACAGAAGTGATAACTTCCTGAATTTAATTGAACTGAATTCACAACTTGAGTCAAAATTTGGGAATGGCTCTCTTTAAGAAAAGGATATTGTAATCTAAGTTATAACTTTTAGGTAATATCTAATATTTTTGGGTCTGCTCAGTTAAATCCTAATGGGATCACAAAGTACAACGTGTACTCTAAAATTATAGCTTTTATCACAGCACCACATACATTCAGGTATGACTATATAGTTCTGGCTTGAAATTATATAGGCTTGTGACTACATAATACAGTTATTTCTTAAATGAGGAAGTGGAAATGCACAAAAGAAGGATCATAATGGGTCTTGTTCAGCTCAGCCAAAAGCTTCTGAATAATATAGTTAGCAATTGAAAGCTGAATGCAGGCTTGATTATTCAAACAATCTAAGGCTTTGTCAATCCTCTTCAAGAACACTTTGATGTGATCATAAAATGCAATTTCACTTACAAAGCTAAGTATAAATAGAATATGTTTACAGGTTTAAATATGACAGCATTTTGATTGGGATGCTGTTTACACAATTGCTGTGTGAAATTAATCAGGCTATCTACTTTTGATTTTTTTC
>OU015742.1:188008495-188038381 GCA_907169655.1 Acomys percivali
AGAGAGAGAGAGAGAGAGAGAGAGAGAGAGAGAGAGAGAGAGAAATAGAATGATTATATTTTTGTAGTGCTTGGGTCAAATGCAGGCTTTGAGGCAAACTAGGAATATATTCTTTGGCCAAGTACATCCCTAGTTCATAAAATATAAAATATATAGTATCAGGTATATGGCTAATGTGTCATTTAACAATCAATAAATTGTTCCCAGTGATTCTTATATACTGAAGTGTCCTATTGGTCATAGATTAGCCATCCTCTCTTTTGAACTCCTTTTATTCTGTTTTATGTCAAAATAGTGCAGACACTTTCTGTCTGCTTAGTAAAATGTTTTGTTTATAATATTATGTTGAAAGAAGGTGAGCATACAGTTTAACCTTATCTCCTACCCTTCCCTTTTCATGACATCATTATTTTAACTATTAATGGATGCTAGGTTTAGCTTTAAACTAGCAAAGAGAAAGGCAGAAAACATATCAGAATATTAGCCCCCCAAAACAATCTAACTATAATCTAGATTACATCTATGTTTTTCCTCTTAAAATTTTTTATCCTTTGTAATGGCAATGCTTTGTATTTCTCAGGCACAAGTGACCATTTGTATATAAAGATGAATTTGTTTTTTGTCATATAAATGACACTAATTTTGCACTCCATCAAGAAAACAAAAAGGCAGAAATAATAATGCTCACTTCATAAAATAGGTTTTCTACATTAAAAATTAGGCAAAAATACACAAAATGACGGAAACTTTTATCATTAGTGCACAATGGGCAAAGATACTAATTTCCTTTTCCAATTCAACTCAAGGAAAAGCAAATAAAACCTTTGGTCTAATAATTAAAATGTCTTTATGACTTCCAGATTGGATTTTTTGAAATAAACATTTTATCACAATTGGAGTGACAAAAATCAGAAAATCGAATTTTCCATTATAAATATTTTCAAATAGTTGCATAAAATTAATAACATGCTCAGGCAGAATGAGAAGGACTAATTATTCTTTAGTACGTAATTTTAAAATATGTTAATCTTTATTTTTCAATTTTGAAGATAATAGTTTTGACCTGTCAGAAGGGCAGATAAAAAATTTAAACATACTTGAGAAAAATATCAGTGCTTGTTATAAAGACACAGAGACAGCTTACAGCTTTCCTTTGCTCATTGGGGAAAAGCCGTTAATGAGTTGGGTCTTTGCTTCCTCTGACATATCTATTTTAATCATTTGAAGGAAATGCTCAACCATCACTTAATACAATGGCAGCTGACCTCTTCACCTTAGCGATAAGAGTGTGCGGAGGAAGCTCATCAATGTAACCCAAGTATACAGTTACCATTGTCTATCCAACTGTCTTTGTTAGCGCCATGCCATATGTCAATACAAATGGAAAGTATACATCTTTAAGTATGCGGAAAATAATATTATCAAAGCAAGTCATATTAGGAGTCATAGTAGCCTGACTATTTTTCATTATGTGTTTTCTTCTATGCAGTAATATAAGAGGAAAAGTTAGTTCTGCATAAAGGTTTATGATATTCATACATTCACTCATTATCCAGGGTTGGAATTCACAACTTCTTTCTTGGGACACTACTGTGGCTAAACAAAACATGTCATGCATGAGTGGTGGTATGTGACATACTATATTCCTTATGAATGACAAGTCAGAGATGACATAAACTAGACTCAGTTTGAAGGATAAAGTTGCTACTTGGAAAACAGTTTAGAGATGTGATGTTTTGGTGGCTAGTGATGTCAAGAATATCAATACATATAGATAACAAAGCATCATAGACCCTCTCTGTCCAACCATTTAGCCTTCAATTCAGAGCTTTCTCTGTGTTATGTTGTGAGGAAGGTTCATCTTCCACTATCCTGAGTTTCTCATCATCATCATGTTTGAACCTGAGGCTCCCTCTGTTTCTTCTACTAAAGGTACATTTCACCATCATGGGTATTAAACCTCCTGAAAATCTAGAGGAAGAGGGTTTCCCATTGTTAAGTGATGTTAACATCAACAGATTTCTTTTTAGTGATTTGTTTCTTAAGTTAAGGAAGTCAGGACAGATAAAACAGCTGATGTCAGACTAGAAGGTTTTAAATGAATAGAGGTAGTTTACAACCTGGGACTTAGTGACTTCTTGTGAGTCTCTAGCGTGTTAGCAAGAGGAAAGTAATCTACTCAATCCCTCTGTGTGTCTATAATGTATCTGAATATATTGTAATGGGGTCAACAGACCAGACAAATGCTCATTAAGAAGGTTATGACAAGTTACTATACTATATTATAACTGAATGATGAGAGAGAGCTGACGGCTTCTTAGCACTCTACCAATTCCAAAATAAGCACTTTTCCTGAGAAGAATTTATTATATTAGTGCAGCGGAAAGAAAGAGGATGAATGCCAAAACTTGGAGAACCTTTACTAGTCTGTGACAGTTTAATTTAGTTGACACATAAAACAAAGTAAAATTGCCATTAATGGAACTGTATTCTTGATATCTAGGATCCTTTGGTGAAACCTCAAATGACTAGATGTCTAGGTTCTAGAATATAGATTGTTTAGAGAAGCACAGATAGAAGTGCACACTTTACATTTTCAGGGAGATCTATCCTGGAGATGAGAAATACTTTGTTTGAGAATATTGCGTTTAATTGAGTATTCTTTGAGATATAATTTTATAGCAATGTTAGTATTAGAATGAGTCACAAGTTACTTGATGTGCACTGGAAATACCATTTAAGTTGTAGCTCAGTCTAGCTATAGGAATGTGGAAGTGACCTGAGAGAATGCACAAAATTAGAAATAGTACAGAGCTATGTTCACCTCAAGAAGGATGATGAAGGACACCAAAAGATAGAACCATGTATAGTTGAAAAGTTCCCAAGCACTATAGCACGAATGATAACGTATTACTGTTCTTTGTTATTTTTTTCCCCACGGTACACACAATGAAGGATAAAGGTAGGGTAAAAAGGACAGAATGGGGGAAAGTCCAGTAATTAGAAAATTGCTATCATATTAGTTATACAAAGGACATAACTTCTATTTTGTGACTGCTTTCTCTGACTAGAAAAGATAATTTATTAGCTTTATATTTTCTGAAATAGTATGATATTTATAGATATGATAATTTTGTAGTACCTAAAGGAAATCTAACACTGTTAATTAACCACATGCTAAACTTAAGGAAAATTTACCACTTATACCTTGTTTTCATGTTAAATAGCTAAGCTAGTAATTAAACTTAACTCAAACCAGTCTCATTTCCTAGTCTGATTAGCCTACAGAATCCATTTTGGTTGCTACTAGCTTTTCCTATTCTTTTTCTAGTCATTCTAAATGGGTTATTTTTCTTTGATATTTCACCACAAAATCATTAGTAAAAGAAAATCTATAATGTGAAACTTATAAGCCAGAAGATTGTCTCTAGAAATTGAGTCAAATCTGAACAGTTGCTATGACCTATAGTAAAAAGCTTTCTTATTCCTCAGAAAAGTTGCTGATTAATTCCATACTTTGGTAAACCTCCATTTTCACCAATTGCCGATCTATAACAACAAATGCTTAGTTACTTGTTTAGCACTGGGGTGGAAAAATGTGTTGAAAAGTAGCAGGAGAAAATAAAGGACAGTACAGTAGTGGTCATGCTATTTCCAACTCCTTGCTGCATATGTAACACTATATAAGTCTGAGGTTTCTTTCAAGAATAATTCAAATAACTTTCCTTCTGAGATGTCTTACAAGACTGCTGAGCCGGTAGCTCCTTTGTCGCTGAAATACAGCACATAGTCACAGAATGCTTAAATAAGGAACACATGAGGAAATTTTGGCTGGAACAACGCTGAGGATCATGTAGAGAGCATAAGGCTGCCAAAGCTGCTTTCCAAGACAGCGTTTCTTACTGTATTCAACTCTAATGCTGGAGATGTTCCTTCTGCCAATTTATGGAGGAATAAATGTCCCATTTTGATACCACAATAAAGTCAGCCAATGCAACCAGGCAGAAATTACAAAAAATAAAATAAAATGTTAGACAATTGAAGAAAGGAAATCTGGAAAGCCACCAGTTGAAAGATAAATATCTTAATGACACTTGGAATAATAGAGTTTTTGTACATCCTTAGGAGAAGAAAATAGTGAGTTAGTTTCTGAAGATTTTTCAATGTAACTCTACCATTAGGATTGAGGACAGTGAATAGTAATGAGAAGTTTAACGGTCATTAAAAAATTTTAAATTAGGCATTCTCTAATTACATGCACAGCTCTGATTTATGTACCTCATGTTAAAAGTGCTTACCATTGTTTGCAGAAATGCTGATTTTGGCTGGAGAGAATATGACTTCTATGAAGAGTGTATTAACCAAAAGAGGTGTTCTTAACCCTGTCTTCACCATTTCTCTCTGGAACAAAGAAAGGTGACTGAGACACTACATACATCATTCAAATAGTACATTAGAAGTGGCTGAGTTGAAAGAGAGAGGACCATAGACAATCTTCTTGATGATGTTACTGGAACTGGAAGCAGTAGTAGCTCTTAGGTCCCACATCTAGATTTAACAGCTAAAGCATAAACTTTTGATAGTGTTTCTGAACATATTATGTGTCTCTTTCACAGCACCAATATTAGGGACCCAAATCTAATGTATTACTAAAATGTCCTGTAATGTGTATCCTTCAAATTTACCTATAACATTTCTAAAATATCTGTGAGCTACAGTCTGTTTCATAATCCCCTTTTACTATTCTTTGGTGTGACTTCTAATATTGCTGATATTAGTGTCTCTGACCACAGGGTTAGCAAGCTTCTGTCAAAGGACGGATAGTGAATGATATTTTAAAAAGCAATTCCATAAATATTCTTTGTCATTTTTTTTAAAATCTTACCTTAAGAATTACAAAATGTGGGTTGCTGGGAGTAAATATATACATATTCATGAGGCAAGAGGGAAGAATCACTGATTACCTCTTAATTTTTCTTTCTCATCTTTTGGTACTCAGGGAAAATAAGTTTAAATATTTTAGATTAACAGTTGGCTTTTGAAAATTTTTTTTATTTTTAATTTGTTCACGTTACATCCCTATTTAAGCCCAGTTCTTCTACTTGTTTAATGTGAACAAGTTTATTCCGTGTCTTGTCAGCAGTAAGACTGAATTAGAGAATAATTTGTGTTCAGATATTTTAAAATTGGACCCAGTGAAGGACTTTAATTATTGGTTCAACCATTCATATCTGGTTACTATAGGTTTTCCTAAGTGAGACATGATTCAACAGACCGTAGGCATTTAACACTTTTGATTTAGATTTCCAGTAATTTTACAAGATTATAGGTACCTAAAAAGGTTGAAATAAAGCCTAGTTAGTTGAAAAATAATCTCTGGGATTTGAGGAGTGATTTCAAGGTCATGAAAACTTGGCCTTGCAATGGTGCATACAGCTTTAATCTCAGTACTTGGAGAGCAGAGCTATGTGAGTTTGAGGGCAGCTCTGTCTACAGAGAGAATTTCAGCATAGGATGGACAACACAGAGAAACCCTGCCTTTAAAAATGAAATATAAAGAAAATGCAATTGGTATGATGATATTTGGCTATCATATATTTAAAACTGATACTCTGAATATTCTGGAGGATGAGGAAACAACATACAATTTTACTACTATGAATTTGGATCAGACTGTTTGCTTCAGTTATATAACAAAATTTTAATAAAATGAGAAAATATAAATTGGATATTTTAGTATTTTGAGTTCTTAGAGTGAATCATTAAAAATCATATGTTACCAGGGTCACATCCCTGACTTGCAATTTTATAGCTATGCATTTTAGGGCATATTACCTAATACATTTTTGATGAATTTATACTTAAGCCAATATCTTTCTTATTTTGACAAAAATAAGACTATTGCTGAGAAGTGTTCAAGCACTGCAAATTATATACTTGAGCCATTTACAAGGAAATTGTTCATGTTCAAGTGTTGCCTCCTATGACTTATGTGATACTGTTTGTCAACTTGGGGCAACCCTAAAACACTTCTGCCGAATGATCAGCTGAAACTAAAGAACTTTACTGTCTCACACTTCTGGAGACCAAGAGTTTAGGATAAACAAGGCAATAGTTTTGTTTCTCTCAGGGCCACTCTCAGCTTGCTGATAGTGATTTTCGCTTCATCTTTGAACACCGTTTATCTCTCCCTCTCCTTTACTTTAAGAGAACAGCAGTTACATTACACTATATCACTACACTTGTGACCTCATCTGTCATAATTATGACACAATTATCAAAAAGTCATATACAGGGCATTGTTGTTAACTATCAGGAGTGTATTATACAGAGTATTCCATGGCGTGCCAGAGTATTTTACTACAATGTGTGTACAACCACTCATTGAAAAGTCTCTCGCAATCCTTCCTTCCCAAACTACCCACAACCTGAAAACACCATTGTACTCAATCAGCCAATTTTAAGTGATGAATAACATAAGATTGTAAGGATTTTTGCATTCCTCTGCTACATTTAAATGCTTAGTGAAAAGTTTAATGAGTGACTAAGTCAATGTAATAAAATGAAATAAATTTTTAAATTTTTCACACGAGACAATTTCTTACTGTGTAGTCCTCTGGGATTCATTATGTATCTCAGGCTAACCTTAAACACATAGCTATTCTCCTGCCTTGGCCACTTTACTGCTAGGACTATAGACATAAGCCAGTGAACCCCACTGAGTAAGTATTCTATGACCAGTATTATGATAATCAATTCTAAATTTCAATTAATCTTCTGGATTCATGCTATGATATATTCAGATAAGGACAAAATCATGAACTCCTTTTGATCTCACAGTCAAATTCAACATACACAAAAAGGAAACTAAACTTTTTCAGTCTGTCTTGGCATCTTTCTGACATCCTGTCACATCAGAGTGGTGGGACCACATCTAACACAATCTCTTAATTTCAAGCTAAACTTGTTTTACCTTAGTATGATGTGGTTCTTGTTTAGTATAACACAATCACAAGTTTTTGTTTTATTTAAATACCCACTTAGAGGTCTTTAAGAGTCATATATTGTCTCACTTATTTTTAAGGTGTCATCATACAATTGTTATTCTCTATTTTAAAAGTTGCACAGCAGGGACTTTGTGCCTTGTTGGTATTGCCATTGTGAAATAAACTTGAGTCATTAAAATTTTACATGTCTGAATGGAGATAAGATATGATAGATATTGATTTTCATTCAGAAATTTGGACCCAAGATAGGAAAGATGCTTTCTTCAAGTTTATTTTATTCATGTGTAATGTATATGTTAAAAGTAACTTTTAAAAAAGAGCTCCACTGATTATGAGCAGCATTTATCCTCTAGGCTGGAGATTCAGGTGGAATAAAAAAGGAAAAAGGAAAAAAGAACAAAACAAAAACTATCTAGTTTGATCAGTCCATGAATCTGAGAGTCTGAATGTAATATAAAAGTACCCAGATTTTATAAATAAAAAATATATGTTCCTGTTGACTATTCAAAAAAATTTACATGTTTAGATGAAGGCACAATTCTCTACAATCTTATGTTATTTATTACTACACATTGAATGATCAAGTATAATGGTGTTTTCAGGTAAAGGAGAGTTTGGGAAGGAAGGATGGGGGGAGGCTGCTCAGTGTGTGGTTGCATACTTATTATAATAAAATACTCAGTATATCATGGTATATCTTCATAACATACTCATAGTAGTTAAGCATAACACCCTGATATGTGAAAAGCCAAAAGAAAGTGCATTGAATGTTTTACCAGAAAGAACTGACAAACATTTGAGGACCTTCATATGTTTATTTTATTGTAAAGTCACACAATGTAGACATATGGACACAATGTTCTTCATGTTTATATAGAGTAGTTAAAATCAATTAAAAATTATATTGAAAAAAGACATGAGGTTTTTTTTATCAACTACCTGAACCAAGAAATTAAAGTGCATTTTTGTCAGCAATAAAGAAGTACAAATAATTTTTAAATGGCACATATTTAAATATTTTTTCTGCTTAAACACTCTACTCATAAGTTTGAATCTAATTTTATGCTTGATATTCTGTTATTTGTCATCATATTATATCCCTCATTTCAATAATAATTAAGAACATATATATGAATCTGTATACCTTTAAAATAAATGTGAGAAGTAACATTTATAATTTCTTATAATTATATGCGTACATCTTTATAAAATGCTCAACATTGTATTATTATTACAAGTTGTCACTTAAAGTTTTCACTATATAATTATGTATCATGAGAGTTAAATTCAATAGGAATTCAATTCCTGATGACAAGAATTGTTTTTCCTAAAAATTAGTTATTATGTCCCTGTGTTATCATTTGAGGGGTCTTGGTTCAGTTTAGTTTCTCTGCCAGTTTCAGAATTAAAAAGGCAGAAAAAATCAGAGTAAAAACACACTTCATGGAATTTCTCAACATTTAGAACCTGGATCGCAAATGCTATCCCTGGCTTACCTAACCATTTTCTCATATATTTTCTGGGGCAGGGGGCTTCAAAGGTATTATTTGACCTAAATCAGTCTGAATAAACTTTAAGAGAACTGTGTCCCAGTACCTTTAAGGGAGTTGGGAAGGTTTCTGTTCGCTCACTTGGGCTACAGATGCTTATTTTCATCAGGAGTTCATTATAAGTTCTAATTGGTCTTAGACAGAGAGAAAACTAGGTTGGACTCAGGAACATATCTTTTTTCTTTTTCTTTCGTGGATAAGGAGATAGGAACGGAAAAGAAAAAGGGAGGATATATAAATATTGAGGGAGGATAGTTCAAAAAGTAAGTTATTGAATCTACCCCTCAACTCAAGGCCTTAACTCTTACTCACAAATAAGGTTATTTTTAAATAATTGGTATAGAATTTTGTATATTGATGCAAATCATGGTCATGTTAAATACTAGTCTAATTTTATCACAAGAATATTTATCCTAGGTCTAACAGATACTTATGATTCTATAGATGTATAAGGTAAAATAGTTAAAGCTGCAAATACTTCAGAGACCTACAGAATAAGGCATTTAAATACTTTGTATTATTCTAACGGTTCTTTGACAATAAGACAAGTTAACTCCTGGCAACACCCAGCCTACCTCAAAGAAGATGATCAACATCAAAGAACCTCCTCATGGAGTTGGCTTCAAATGTGACAAACAAGCCACTGGGGAAAATGTCCTCATTTCTGCTATGGACAGAATTCTCCCTAAAAATGGGCAAGTTTAGATGCAGGCAGAGTTGACGGCCGAACTCTGCCAAGACAGGGTAAGCAAGTCCTCAATAGTTCCTGCCTTGCAAATAAGTCTGTCAGAGATATTGGGCTAGAAGGCTGAAGATGATGCTCCAACATTATAGAGAGTGTTGGGTGAATGTTCAGGCAGTAAATTGTCTCAATCATGTTTTTTTTTTTCAATTTGGAAGCTGCTAACCTGTACTTCTGGTTTTTCAGGTATTTAAGTTTTATTCCTTCTCAAGTCTCTGATATAATTGAAGACCAGATAGTTTAGTCTTACAATTAAGCTTAGTTGGTTGAGACTTAAGATATTTTTAGATCAAAATAGATGTTTTAAGTTAATAGAGATGAGATATGACAGAGATTAATTTTCATCCAGAATGTTATACTAGACAAGATAGGAAAGATGCTTTCTTCAAGTTTGCCAAGTACACATAGCCAAATCATTATGAATGTAACATTTATTAACTCCTGAGTGTCTCATGGTTCATTCTGCTGTATGTAGTTTATTTTATTCATGTGTAATAATATAAATGTATATCTTAAAATTAATTTTAAAAATTACTTGATAAAAAAGTAAAATAAAAAATAAACTGTATAGAAATCTAAAACACAGCATCAGAATCACACAGTGCTTATATTTTTCAGGGCCAGGAAACAAGAAGGACAAAGTGGAAATTGGACAAAAGGTGAGAGTGAGAAAGTAGGGATACCAAGGGAGAGAGGGAAGGAGGGAGGGAGGGAAGAAGGGAGGGAGGAGGTTGTATGGGAGGGAGGGAGGGAGGGAGACCTGTGGGGGGGGTGGGGTGAGAGAGAGAGAAAGAGAAAGAGAAAGAGAGAGAGAGAACTAACAGGAGGTGGGGGAAGGGAGATGGAGAGGGAGAGAGAGAGAGAGAGAGAGAGAGAGGGAGAGAGAGAGAGAGAGGGAGAGGGAGAGAGAGAGAGAGAGAGAGAGAGAGAGAGAGAGAGAGAGAGAGAGAGAGAGAGAGAGAACAAGACCTCTAGATCTCTTTCAAGTAGAGAAAGGAAAAGCAAAGTCCTTGGAACCCAAATCTACCTCATCTTGAAGGCTGAGACTCCTTGAGTCTTTGAGAGATCTTCTTTTACTATATTAGGTTAGTGAGATTGAAGAGTCAGGAAGCTGTGTGGCCCAATGCTTTGGAGTAAAAATGTTCTGATGTGGCCTAAATTTGTTGGATAGGTTCACTGGACTGGGGTAGCACCACTGGCTGGGGAAAACGCTTGCCTGCCCTTTAGACTACTGTCTCCTGTTAGGAATATGATAAAGAAGCTGGAGATTGGCCATCCCTGCCCTCGTTTTTTCAGCAGTTTATTTATTTAATCACTTTACAGCCAGATCACAGCACCCTCCCTGAGATTCCATCTTATGCCCAACAGAATTGCTAAGACCAAAATCTCAAATGGTGGTGAGGATGTGGAGAAAGCGAACACTCTTCCGTTGCTGGTGGGAGAGCAAACTTACACAAGCACTTTGAAAATTAACCTGGTGCTTTCTCAGGAAATTGGGAATAGTTCTACTTCAAGACCTAGTTATATCACTCCTGGGCATATATCCAAAAGATGTTTCACCATACCACAAGAATACTTGCTCAACTATGTCCATAGCAACTTTATTCATCATAACCAGGAAGTGGAAACAACCCAGATGTCCCTCAACTGAAAACTGGATAAAGAAAACATGGTACATTTACATAATTGAGTACTGCTTAGCTATTAAACACAAGAATATCATGAAATTTAAAGGCAAATGAGAGGAACTAGAAAAGTTTATCCAGAGTGAGATAAAACAAAACAGAACCAGAAAGACATTGGTCATCTTTAGTATCTTCATGTGGCTTCTCTTTCTGCCTTTTCATTATCAGTGACCAGTGCAAACCTGTGACCAGTGACCACCTACACCTACATTGTTTGACACTGTTTTTGTTTGTTTGTTTGTATGTTGGTATGATAAAACACACTGACAAAAACAAACAAACAAACAAAAAAACCAGAGAGAAACAGTCTATGTTAATGCTCAGTTCCTAAGAACAGCTTATAATTGTCAGGAGCTCATGTTTGTATTGGCTTCAGGGAAAAGATCACATTGTGTCAACAGTCAGAATGCAGAGAGAAAAGAGGGCATGTTCTTGCAAATCTTTTCACCTGGATCCCAAGAAATGACCCCCTCCCACACAGGGTGGGCAAGTCTTAGCACCTCAGTTATACACTCCTAGATTACCCCATACACATGCAAAGAGATCCTTTCTGTTTATTCTAAATTTGAACTCATTGGCAATTAACATATTAACACTAACAATTAACAATTAAGTATCAATTCATTTTCTAAATTATGTATCCTCCCTTACAGTTTCATCAGGGTATATATCAAAGAGCTTGTTTCTATAATGCCTAAGTAAATGGCTATAAGTTATATTCAAAATATCAATTCTAGGCATTAAAATCTATTGCTAATATTTGATATTGTGTGTATGGCATTTTACAAAAAAAATCTATTGGCACTTGAATTATATACTTTCTAAATTTCTGTAAAGTTCATTAATTTCCATAAAGTTTCCCACTCCTAGGGATATGACTGTTTTTTATACCATTGATCTTCCAATTGAAGCATATTATTATCTTGTTTAATCATACATGCTCAGATGTCTTTGGAAACATCAAATTGCTATTTAATTTAATATCACTTTTCAATGCAGTGGCATACTTAATACATTTTTATCTTAACTCATGGAGCTGGAAAGGGAATCAGGGAAGTGATTTTCTTCTTTTTCAATTAAAAAAAAATTTCAGAAAGCCAAATCAAGAAAAAAAAAAAAAACACAGGAAAAACCTTACATGTAGATTTTTTAAAGCTTCTGGATATTGGAATTTGTAATATGCCCAAAGATTAGAGTATACTGGGGTCTCCATGAGGATTCTTTTTGCTATAATTCAACACTCTGACTAAATGTAAGTTGGTGAGGAAAAGTTTATTTCATTTTATGGTATGTCGTTCATCATCTAGGTAAGCCAAGAAAGGCACTCAAGTTAGAAACTAATGCAGGTGCTTTGGAGGAGTGTTGTTTACTGCCTTGCTTGCTTACTTATCCTGGGACCAGCAGTCTCTGAGTGGAACCACCCACAGTGATCTGGGCTTTGCCACATAACAAGAAAATTCACCACACGTTTCTGCACAGGCCAATCTGGTGGAGGGATTTTTTTAATAATTTAGGTTCCTTCTTCCAAAGTGACTCTAGCTTGTGTCAAGTTGACATGAAACTAGGCAGTAGAACTTACAACTGAGGTTTTGGATACATTATACAGTTAATGTTACTATGTTAGTCAGTGGTTTTTTTTTTTCTTTTTAGTTAACTTTTTAAGCTCTCTTAATGAAACCAAACCTTCCCCAAACCTTCCTCTTTGAATACTAGGGAGAATTCTAACTCTGGTGTCAAACACCTGATGGATAGGCATTGATGGTAGTATTATAAAATTAGTATTTCTGATAATCTATCTACAGAAAGGGTTATAAAAATAAGAAGCATGAGACATATTGTGGTTTTATTTTGTCTCAATTATGGGCAGTACCTCAAAGCCTACATATGGAACTGTCTGGGGGCAGGATGCTCCTCTGCTCCCAGCTAATAGGCAATGTCAGTGTTGCAACAAAAGAAGTGTATTTGCAGAGGTGAGAGAAGGACCATTCTGAAATAAGTATTAGCATAGGAGACACAGCTACATACTGCAAGTACAGGTGCATTTTCAATTTTAGGGCAGAAGGAAGAAACAAATGGAAAGTAATGATCTAAAAGGAACATTCCTAAATTTATCTATGCCCACACACCACTTGGAAAAATTTAATGCATCCCTTGAGATAGACACATGAATTTTCCAGCCATACGTTTGGATACAGTTATAAAGGAACTACAGTGGAAAATGCATAGACTTTGCAGTCTGACTTCTTTTTGAACTCTGGGTCTGTAATTTGGTACCTTTGTTGTTTCCATCATAATTTTAAGATTCTGTTTCTTCATTTCCCATCTCTGTAAAGGAGGTCATCAATCCCAAAAGCTTTGTTAAATTTTCTGAAAATATTATACGATATTCACAGATTATTATCTACTGAGTGATCTATATTTAAAAACATTAGCTTTACTTGTTCTTCTCTAAGACTAAGAATAATTTGTTTGCTTCAGAAAAGATTCATATTTGTTAAAACAAAGATGTCACATATTTACATTTACTATTACTTACACTTATGAAGAAAATAATTTATTTTTTCTTTTATTCAAAATACATATTTTGAATAGTATTATATATGTATGTTTTTTTGCATAATGTTTACCTCCCTCTAGTCATTCAAGTTCATCCCCATATCCTCTTCAATCCAAACACATCCCCTTTCTGTCTCTCATTAGAAAATGAATAGGCTTCCAAGGGATTATTACAATGTAATAAAATATAATATGATATAATATATTAAAACCAAACCAAACACATTGATATAAGACAAAACAAACAAAAAGAAAGGAGCCTAAGAAAAGGCACAAGAACCAAATATGTATGCAAAGACTTACTCACTTGTATACTCAAAAATCCTATAAAGACTGAAAAAAGGTAATTTATGAATAGATAATTTCGAAAAACATTGGGGCTTGTATTGGACTTTTTGATGTAAACATTTAAAACTATTTTACTTGCTGAACTATGTACTTACATCTAATTTATAAATCTTATGGTTTTAAGTATAAAAATTAATATTGGGAGCCAAGCCTAGAAAACCACTGTCATTATATTCTCCCTTTGAGGTTAAACCTATGTAGAAAGGAAAATGGAATGATTTTCTCCAAGGGCAGAGTAAGAAAGAAGGATAATATGTGATTCATGAACAGGATGCAAAATTAAATATTTTGATGAGGCCCAGATACTCCACCCTTCTCACAGTCATTATTTCACTAATGGCACAGCAAATCTCCAATGATTTTTGATTAAAATAACTACATCTCCTTCCTCATTTGTAAAGCTGTAGTTTGGCTTCAAACCCTTGTAGCTGTCTTTGGATGGAAATCATTGCAGGATGCTTTGTAATTGATATTTTTCCTACTGTTGGATTTTTTAAAAAAGGTAACTAAATCTACAAGGAATGTCCTTTTATTCCATCATCCTTTATGGTGAGTCCATACCAATCTTAGTGCCTTAGGAGCTATTTGTATTATAAATAGTCATAACATTTTATTTTATTATTATTAAAATATTGTCAAATGCTATATATTATTAAACAAATTACTGGAAGTATTGTTGATTGATTGTCCATAATTCAACTTAACATAACTTTAATTTCTTTTTTTTATAACTGTAATTTCTTAATCTCTGTGGTCTGAAATTCATCAAAGGAACTGTCATATCTTACTGCTCTAAACTTTTTTCTGTATTTTGCTATTAGAAAGAAGAAACATGAATTGAAACTTTCCAGAATAGCCAAAGTGAAATGTGATGTTTTCTAATGTTACATTAAAATAGCCACCAAACCAGAAAACTGAGTATTTATGCTTGAATATGTCATTTTATGAAGAGCAATAATGTAACTCAGGACAAAATTATCATCTACTTTCTCATTACTCGTGATATACTTAAACAATAACATACTACGGTCACATTATGTTTTTTACAGACTAAAGCTGCCTATCTGCACCCCCTGTGTACTCAGGTAATTAATGATATTCCTTCTCAAGTCTATGATGGGGTTTAAGAACAGATTTAGTTTTACCATTAAGCTTAGTTGTTTAGGAATTAAGAAGTTTTTAGGTCTAGATAGATGTTTTAAATTGGTAATGATGAGATATGATAGATATTGATTTACATTCAGAATTTTAGACACACTAAGATATGAAAGATGTCTTCTTCAAGGCTGCCAAATATAAATAGCCAAAACACTATGAATTAATATTTATATAATTCCTAATTGTTTTGTGGTTCTTCTTGCTGTAGGCAGTTTATCATATATATGTGTAATAATATTAATGTATATGTAAAAAATAAAAATAAAAAATTCAGTGTAAAAACATTTAAAAAAGACTAAATGAAAGAAACATATCCCTCTAAAATTCACTTCCAAATTACTAGGGAGATAAATAAAGGAGTAAATGTAAAAGTCCATTGAAGACTATAAATTAAAACAAAAGACAGGTCCAGAAAGTTCAAGAAAACTTTGAACAAACAACCCATTGTCCCCAAAATATATTTAAAAAATAAAATCTAAGTGCTCCTCTTAGCTGTAGAAAGTAAAGAATGTATTATTTGAAGAGGTAAGAATACAGTGACCTATACATTGAAAATTTAACAAAATGGCTGTGTGTGAGCATCATTATGAAAAGGGCATCAAATACTTCCTAATGTGCTTCTTTCTTTATCAGTCAACTTGATAGCAGATTGCAGACTGCAATAGATTTAACTATTGGTATGGTATGTCAGAATCGTAGAGTCTGTGAAGATATTTATTTGTTCTGGATTCTCAGTCCAAAAGTCAATATGGACCACCTGGCTCAATAGTAACACTGACAGAACGTGGGAATCATTAAACAAGAGATTATAATGAATAAAAACCACAGACATTTGTTGAACTATTAACCTAAGCATATATTTCCCTTTCAACAAATCATAAGTGATAGACAAGTCTTCCTGTATCATGTTTTGAAAGATGTTTTCAGTCTATAGTGTGTCTGAGAGTTTTTTAATTTTCTGAACCTATTGACAATTTCCATTTCTTTTAAAAAACAGCGTTTTTTCATTATCTTCTTCCCCATCCATTATTGTAACTGTTCAAGATTTAGAATTATGTATGTAGTGCACTCACAATTAAATTTGGTTATTTTTGACTATCTTTGAATTTGCTTTGTTTCCTTTGGTCCATGTACTTAATTTTTTTAAATTGTGTTTTCTGATCCATTCTCTAAACTTGTTATGGGAATGTCTTGTAAAATGACTATGTGCATATTTCTTAAAACGGCCATAAAATCTGTCACATCTAGATGACTTGATGCTTAGAAAGGTATTTCTGAGTAATTAGGGAGCTAAAAATTGAAATTAAGGTTTGGTCACAGCTCAGTTCACTCTAAGGTTTGTTTTCTTTATACTAAATTCCCTTTTTGTCTCTTCCAGACTCACCAAAACAAGGGAGTCTGCTGGTTTTTAGCCCGTGACTTTACTTTCTGATCCTATCTTATATTTTTCTTGTTTCCAGACATATTTTTTTTTCTACTTGGACTCAGTCATAATGGGATGGTCTGGCTACATCTGAGTGTACTGTATGATATGGGTTTATTTATTTGAAAGACAGGATAACCTATAACTGGGCTAAGGATATGGCACAATGGGTACAATGCTTCCTATATGAATTTGAATCCACAACACATTTATTGTTTACTTTTCTCCCTGTGTTATAACACTATACAGCCAATACTACTTAGACAGGCAAGCTTTCTTTGGGCCTGTAATTGCAGAGGAATAATAACTCACCACCATCATGGCAGGAAAGCATGGGACATCAGGAATTGCCACAGGAACAGTTGAGAGCTGGAATCTTGTACTGCAACCAGGAAAAAATGAGCAAGTTTGTAATAGCACAAGTCTAAATTCTCCAAGCGCACTGCCATGGGCATCCTCTAGCAAGACCACACCTCAAGAAGCATTCTATGCATAGACAATTATGTCTCAGCCAGTCTCAGAACTATTCCCATGTAGTGGGATTAGCAATGTAAGTTACCTGCTTGTTCTGCAATTTGAAATCCTTACATCCTGGTGGACCCCCCCCCATCATCTCATCTCTGTTCCACCCTCCCTAGCTTACCCTCTCTCCCTCCATCCCCTAGTCATCAGAAAGAGAGCCCTTCATGCCAACTGACCTCAGCCTATCAAGGCTCATCTGTACTACCTGTATCCTCTTTCTCTCTGTCCTAGCAAGACTGCCCTGCCATGAGGAATTGATCCTTGGGGGTGCAGAGTCCATGTCAGAAGTAGTCCCTAATCCCCATATTGTGGAACCCACAAGGAGACTGTGTTGCCTATCTACTTCATCTGAGCAGAGTGTCTAGGTCCATATCATACATGGTCCTTGGTTGGCATATCAGTTTCTGTATTCGAGTTATCCTATATTATGTGGCTAATATCCACTTATGAGTGTGTATATATCATGAACGTCTGGCAACACCCAGCCAACCTCAAAGAAGATGATGAATATCAAAGAATCTACGTATGGTGTTGGCTCAAATGTGGCAAACAAAGCACTGAAAGATTTTCATTTCAGCCACTGACAGAATTCTGTCTATAAGTCGCAAGCTTAGATGCAGGCAGAGTGGATGGCCAAAGTCTGCCAAGACTGGATAAGAAGTCCTCAATCATTCCTGCCTCACAAATATGTCTGTCACAAATACTGGTCCAGAAGTCTGAAGATGAGGCTACAACATAATAAAGAGTTTTGGGTGACTGTTCAGGCAGCAAATTATCTCTGTCAGTTTTTCATTTTGGAAGCTGCTAACCTACATTTCTGGTTTACTCAGGTAATTAATTTTTATTCCTTCTCCAGTCTCTGATGGGTTTGAAGAGCACATACTGTAGTTTTACAAATAAGCTTAGTTGTTTAGGGGTTAAGATAATTTTAGGTCTAGATAGATGTTTTTAGTTGATGGAGATGACATATGATGGATATTGATTTTCATTCAGAATTCTAGAGTCACCAAGATAGGAAAGATGTTTCTTCGAAAGTTGCCAAATACAACTAGCAAAAACACTGTGAATGTAATATTTATATGATTCCTGATTGTTTCCTGGTCCTTCTTGCTGTATGTAGCTTATTTTATATATGTGTAATAATATAAATGTATATGTAAAGAAAACTAGAAGAAGTTTACAAACTCAAACAAACAACTCCCCCCAAAAATCCTCTCTTCATTAAGCTACCCAATTGCACAATCAAGAGGAGACTAAACACTCAACTAGATGAGCCTCTGGAGCATCATCATAGTACCCAAGTATATGGGCATGGAATCAACACCTGTAACTTGGCACTGAAAAAAACAGAGATTAGTATAATTGGTAAACTTAAGGTTCAGTGAGAGAGAATCTCAGAAATAATGTGTCAGAAAAGACAAGGCTACACAGAGAAACCTTGTCTCAAAAAACAAAACAAAACAAACAAACAAAAATAAGAACTGAGGCTTTCATTTTTCTGGGGGAGAATAGAAGAGAATTGAACACGTTTTCAACATTGGGAATAAAGTTCTGTTGTTGTTTTTGTACTGTTTGTTTTCCTTCTTTGCCAGTAAGTATTTAAAATCTTCCATTTTGACCAACTATAGAAATTATTTTTCCTACTTTTTATGGCCTATGTCTTCAAAACTGTTTTAAACATGTTGATAAAAATGACTGAATAATTTTTCTTTGTCTTTTTTTTCTTTCTAACAAAACTCTAATAGAGGCAGAGGTCTGGAAGCAGAGGATGCCATGTGTAAATGCATCCTCTGCCAAGCCTGAGGTCAGTCCATGGATTCCATGAGTTGGAATAAGAGAAACTATCCTAGCAGGTTCTTCTCTGACATCCACATATTGTATATGTACAACTTCATAATACATACACATGCACACACAGTACACAATTATTAAAAAGGCAAACGTCTTTCTTCAATTAGGAAAAATACTTATCCTTTCTTTAGAGAACTACATATGGTGAAAAAATGTTTTAAATTGTATTGAAATACCCAACATGTTAGCAATATCCTGAAGGGGTATCCCCTTGAGACTAAGCAAAGGAAGAGAAGGCATCTTACTATAATCCACATATGGTTTTGTTACATCCAGAGAAGCATTTGGTGGGTTCATAGTAGCAACTCTCATGGGTTGGACTTACACAGTGGTTTTGACAGGGTGTCAAGCCTGAATAATTGGAAAAACTAAAGGGTGGAATATTTCCAGAAAAATCTTAGTAAGTGCAAAGTCTTAGAAACCTTGGTTCTGATTGCCATGGTGAACTGTCGATACAGCAGCCTTTATAAGAATTGTGGCCCCGAAATGAAGTGCTTCAGCTTTTGATTATTGTAGTCTTCTCTTGACTCTCCAAATGAAAGAAGAGTCTTTGTTAAAAATGTATTAACAGCTAGTATTACTAATCTGTAACATTTACAAAAACCTTAGGTAGAGGACAATTAACAACATATAAAGAAAGGAGGAAATGCAGAAATGGTAGATAATAGTATGGACACATAGGTTTTCTTGATATTTCATTTTCTGTTTTGAAAAATAATATAATGTATATAAATATATTGAATAAGCATAATAATGTGTATATTCAACATCATCTCTAAATGTTAAAAAGGAATAAATGCTGGTTCCACAAGGTTACAAATTTTTTTTATTTTAAATTTAATGATTCTTCTTCAAAATCTGCAAACATAGCTGGCGAGAAATGTTGTGGACAAGAAGGTAGACTATGAGAATATACCAAAGGAGAAATAAAGATTGATCAAATTAGACAAAAACCATATGCAAAAACCTGGAGAATAATGAAGTATTTTGATAGCATTAGTAAGCTCTTTAATTTAGACTTGATTGAATGCCTTTCAAATATTGTGTTACAGACTTGTTTTCAAATGGTAAAATGAGATGATATTCTTCCTTCATAAACCAAGGGTGTTATATATGCCAAGGCTAATAATAAAACCACAGAGACATAATGCAGAAGTAATAAATTGGGTAAAAGAAGTGAAATAAATTAAATAATAAATAATTAGAGAAAATAAACTGAACTTGAGACAAATAACCAAATAACAAAGTTATTATTGTTGTTTTTGTTATTAATATTACTGTTTTGTTTTTTAGAGACAGGGTTTCTATGTGTAGCATTGGCTGTACTGGACTTGTTTTATAGACCAGGCTGGCTTCAAACTCACAGATATCAGTCTGCTTCTGTCTCCCTGAGTGCTGGGGTTTATTACATGTATACTCTACTATGACCAGCATAATTATTAACAGTAACTAAATGATTGAAATATTATAAATAAATAGTTTATGTACTCCAATTAAACAGATGATTCTTAGATCACATATGATGTTAATTCTAACTCAAATAAATGATATTGTACTAATAAACAATAGAAAAACATTTACCTTCTAAACAACAACAAAAATGTAAGCAAAAATCCTTTGAAAATCACAATAAATAGTAAGAATTATTTTAATTTAATTACTAATGAATGAAGGAGATATCAAGGATAAGAAATTCACTCAAACTTCACATATTGTGTATTTTATATCACATCTTCAAAATAAAGCATACAAATAATAGAATTAAAACCAAAAAAGAAAAATGTCATACTTTTGGTGTCATATTTTAATGTAAATAACTAAGGTACTTATCTAAAATAATGTAAAGAGAGTTAGGAAATGAATTTTCAAACATTTAAAATACAAAAACACTTTTTTGCAAGGTATCTTGGTAAGTCCTGTCATTTTAGACTTTGGTAGATAGGGCAGAAGGGCTGAGAGGTTCAGCCCAGTATTAACTTCATAGTAAATCTGAGGCCAAATTCTCAAAAACAAATGAAAAAAGTGATTATTGAAATATAAATATAGGCACACAGAAACACTACATTCGCCATTAGACTATATTAGCATTAAAACTATAAAAGGACTTTTTTATTTTATTATTTCATTTTTTAAATTCATACATTTGTGACATATTTTAAATTATGTTTCTTTTTAAATATACATTTATATTACTTCACATGAATAAAATAAACTACATAGAGCAGGAAGAACATTGAGACATTAGGAATTATAGTAATGTTACATTCATAGTGATTTGCCTATTTGTATTTGATAAACTTGAAGTAAACCTCTTTCCTTTCTTGTTGGATCTAAATTTGTCAATGAAAATCAATATCTGTCATATCTCATCTATATTAACTTAAAATATCTATCTTTATTTAAAAACACTTTAACTCCTAACCAACTAAGCTTAATTATAAGACGAAACTATCTTGTCTTCAACCCCATCCAAGACCTGAGAAAGAATAAAAAAATACCTGAGTGAACCAGAAATGCAGGTAAGTGGCTTCCAAAATGAAAATATGACTGAGACAGTTTACTACCTGACCAGTCACCCAACGCTCTCTGTAACAGTGGAGCATCATCTTCAGCCTTCTAGCCATTATTTTTTCCAAACATATTTGATAGGCTGGAAGTATTGAGGACTTGTTTACCCTGTCTTGGCAGAGTTTGGCTATCGACTCTGCCTCCATTTAATTTTGTCCATTTTTAGGCAGAATTCTGTCTGTGGCAAGAAGGAGGACGTTTTTCCCAGTAGCTTGTTTGCCACATTTGAAGCCATCTCCAGAAGGAGGTTCTTTGATGCCCATCATCTTCTTTGAGGCAGGTTGGGTGTTCCCAACTGTGTGGGACAGTCTGAAATGCTGGACGACTTGGGTTTGGAAGCTTTCTACAATGCTGTACTGGAAGCTGCCCTGTTCTGATGGGTAACAGCAACTGATATACTTGGATCATGGAGGATGCAGGATATCAGAGCCCAGTGTGCTGAGATGAATGAATTTTGTCAGGTCTGATCCAGGATCAGTGTCTTGTTCTTTTGTTCTGAAAACAAAATTGCTTACAAACATTATACAGTTCTAACATTATAATTGTATGAGGTGTGCGGATGCCCAGAGCTCATTGTATGAGCAGAAGTAAGAGATCGGCAAATTTTCCTCTCTTCTATACTAAGAATGCCCTCTAATTATGAATCACAGAGAACCTGTGACCATCATGAAGCCTCTTCTATGCATAGACATTCATATCTCAGCCAGTCTCAGAGTTATTCCCATGTAGTGGGATTAGCAATACAAGTTACCTGCATGTTCTGCAGTTTGAATTCTTTACATCCTGATTTCATCCCCTTCACTCATCACCTCCTGATCCCATCTCCTCTCTCATCCTCTTTTCCTCCCTCTTCCCCTAACATCTGCCCTCAGTTTATCCAGTGTCCTCTTTATGCCTGTATCCTCTCCCTCTGTGGCCTGGCAAGTTCACCCTGCCAAGGGGGAAGTGAATAATATTAAGAGGCCTGAGTCCATGTCAGAAGTAGTCCCTATATCCTATATTGTGGGACTCATAGGCAACTACACTGTCTATATAGTACATTTGAGCAGAAAAGTCCAGGTCTACATCCTACATTGACCTTGGTTGACACATCAATCACTGTATCATAATGTGGTTAACCTTAATTAAGTGGCTACCATCCTCTTATGTGTGAGATTATGTCATGTGTGTCTGTCTGGGTCTGAGTTACCTCAGTCAGGATGATTGTCTCTAGTTCCCTCTATTTGCCTGCAAATTACAAGATTTCCTTGTTTCGGATAGCTGAGTAGTATTCCATTGTATAAGTGAACCATAGTTTCTTTATCCATTCTTAAGTTGAAGGACATCTAGATTGTTTCCAGATTCTGGCTATTATGAACAAGGCTGCTATGAACATAGTTCAACAAATGTCCTTATTGTATGGTGGACCCGCTTTAGGGTATATGCCCAGGAGTGGTACGACTGAGTCTTGAGGCAGATTAATTCCCAATTTCCTGAGATAGTGCCAGATTGTTTCCAAAGTGATTCTATAAGTTTGCACTCCCATCAGCAAGGGAAGAGTGTGCTCCTTTATTCATATCCTCCCCAGCATGTGCAGTCACTTGATTTTTTTTTGTTGTTGTTTCTTACCCACTAAGATAGGTATAAGATGGAATCTCAGAGCCATTTTGATTTTCATTTTCCTGATGATTAGGGATGTTGAATATTTCTTTAAGTGTTTCTCAGCTACTCAATATTCCTCTGTTTAGCTCTGTACCCCATTTCCAACTGGGATATTTGCTTTGGTGGTGTTTAATTTTTTGAGTTCTTTATTTTTATTTTTTAAATTTTTTTGTGTTTTATATATATTTTTAAAATTTTTTATTAATTTATTCATATTACATCTCAGTTGTTAGCCCTTCCCTTGTATCCTCCCATTCCTCCCTCCCTCCCGCTTCCCCCCTACTCCCCTCCCCTATGTCTGTGACTGAGGGGGACCTCCTCCCCCTGTATATGCTCAGAAGGTATCGAGTCTCTTCTTGGTGACCTATTATCCTTCCTCTGAGTGCCATCAGGCGTCCCCATCCAAGGGACATGGTCAAATATGGAGCACCAGAGTTTGTGTGAAAGTCACATCTTTTTTTCCACTTAACGGTGAAGAATGTCCTGTCCATTAGCTAGTCTGGGTAGGGGTTCAAAGTTTACTGCTTATATTTGCCTTGGCTGGTGCCATAGTTTGAGGAGGACCCCAAGGCCCACACCCACCTGTAGTTTTCCAGGACCCACTGGTTCCTTCTATTTCCTAATTCTCCCAGGCTTCTCACACCTAAAGTCTCAATAGGATGTCCTCCCTCTGACCCACTTAACTGGTGGGTAAAGTTTTTCATAGGGACATACCTTTTGGACTAGTGTCTCGATATAAGTGAGTATATACCATTTAACTCTTTGGAAAAATGACAGCATCTTCAACAAATAGTGCTGGTCTATCTGGATGTCTACATGTAGAAAAATGCAATTAGACCCCTATTTGTCACCATGCACAAAACTCAAGTCTAAATGGATTAAAGACCTCAACTTAAAACCAGAGACATTAATCCAGATAAAGGAAAAGGTGGGGAAGAGTCTGGAACACATAGGCACAGGAGACAACTTCCTGAACAGAACTCCAACAGCCAGGCCTTAACGTCAACAATTAATAAATGGGACCTCATGAGGCTGAGAAGCTTCTGTAAGGCAGGTGACACTGTCAAGAGAACAAAGCGACAGCCTATAGACTGGAAAAAGATCTTCACCAACCCTACATATGACAAAGGTCTAATATCCAAAATATATAAAGAACTCAAGAAATTAAATACCACCAAATCAAATAACCAAGTAGAGAAATGGGGCTCAGAACTAAACAGAGAATTCTCAACAGAGGAATATCAAATGGCAGAGAAACACTTAAAGAAATTCTCGACCTCCTTAGTCATCAGAGAAATGCAAATCAAAACAACTCTGAGATTCCATCTTACATCCATCAGAATGGCTCAGATCAATAACTCAACTGCCACCACATGCTGGTGAGGATGTGGAGAAAGAGGAACACTCCTTCATTGCTGGTGGGAATGCAAACTAGTACAACCACTTTGGAAATCTATCTGGTGCTTTCTCAGATAAATGGGAATAGGGCTTCCTCAAGACCCAGCTATTCCACTCCTTGGAATATACTCAGAAGATGCACTACCACACAACAGGGACATATGCTCAACCATGTTCATAGCTGCCTTATTCATAATAGCCAGAACATGGAAACAGCCTATGTGTCCCTCAGTAGAAGAATGAATAAAGAAACTGTGGTACATCTACAATATGGAATACTACTT
The DNA here is from genome assembly GCA_907169655.1 of Acomys percivali. Taxonomy (NCBI): domain Eukaryota; kingdom Metazoa; phylum Chordata; class Mammalia; order Rodentia; family Muridae; genus Acomys; species Acomys percivali. The sequence continues at coordinate 188,033,229 of OU015742.1, forward strand.
AGCTATTAAAAACAAGGAATTTCCAAAATTTGTGGACAAATGGATTGAGTTCTTTATATATTTTGGATACTACCCTTTGCTAGAGGTAGGGTTGGTGAATATCTTTACTCAGTCTGTAGAATGTTGCTTCGTTTTGTTGACTGTTTCCTTTGCCTTACAGAAGCTTTTCAGTTTCATGAGGTCCCATTTATTAATTGTTGATCTTAGAGCATGGGCTGTTGGTGTTCTTTTTAGGAAGTTGTCTCTTGTGCCAATGAGTTCAAGGCTCCTCCCCACCTTTTCTCTAACAGATTTAGGGTGTCTGGTTTTAAGTTGAAGCCTTTAATATATTTGGACTTTAGTTTTGTGCATGGTGATAAATATGGATCTATTTGCATTTTTCTGCATGTGACCGTCTAGGTAGACCAGCATCATTTGTTGAAGATGCAATCTTTTTTCCATTGTATGGATTTGGTTTCTTTGTCAAAAATCAAAAAACCATAGATGTGTGGTTTTATTTCTGGTTCTTCTATTTGCTTCCACCGGTTAAGCAGCCTATTTCCCTGTCAGTACCATGCTCTTCTTATTACTGTTGCTCTATAGTACAGCTTGAAATCCAGGATGGAGATTCTTCCAGAAGATCTTTTATTGTACAGGATTGTTTTAGCTATTTTATTTTTTTTCCATATGAAGTTGAGAATTGTTCTTTCAACGTTTGTAAAGAATTGTCTTGGAATTTTGATGGGAATTGCATTGAATCTATAAATTGTCCTTGGAAAGATGGACATTTTTACTATGTGGATTATCCCGAGCCATGAACATGGGAAGTCTTTCCATCTTCTGATATCTTCTTCAGTTTCTTTCTTTAGAGCCTTGAAGTTTCTTTCATATAAGCCTTTCACTTGTTTGCTTAAAGTTACACCAAGATGCTTTATACCATATGTGTGTATCTTGAAGGATGTAGTTTCCCTAATTTCTTTCTCAGGTCCTTTGTCATTTGTATAGAGCAGGGCTACTGGTTTATTTTGAGTTGACCTTGTATCTAGCAACTTTGCTGAAGGTGTTTATCAGCTGCAGAAATTTCTTGGTAGAGTTTTGAGGATCTTTTATGTATACTCTCATGTCATCCACAAAAAGTGAGAGTTTAACTCCTTTCTTTCCAATTTGTGTCCCTTGATCTCATTTAATTGTCTTATTGCTCTAGACAGAACTTCAAGTACTATATTGAAGAGATATGGAAAGAATGGACAGCCTTGTCTTGTCCCTGATTTCAGTGGAATTGATTTATGTTCCTTTCCATTTAGTTTGATGTTGGCTATAGGCTTGCTGTATATTGCCTTTCTTATGTTGAGATTTTTGCCTTGTTTTCCTGTTCTCTCCAATACTTTAAACATGAATGGGTGTTAGATTATGTCAAATGCTTTTTTGGCATCTAAGGAAATGATCATGTGTTTTTTTCTTTCAGTTTACTTATATAATAGATTATGTTGATGGATATCTGTATATTGAATCACCCCTGCATGGCTGGTATGAAGCCTACTTGGTCATGGTGAATAATGTTTTTGATGTGTTCTTGGACTTAGTTTGTGAGGATTTTATTATTTTAGCATCAATGTTCATAAGAGAAAGTGGTCAGAAATTCTCTTTCTTTGTAGAGTCTATGGCTTAGGTATCAAGGTTGAATTTGGCTTCATTGAAAGAGTTTGGCAATATTCCTTCTGTTTCTGTTTTGTGGAAAAGTTTAAAGAGAATTGGTATTAGCTCATCTTTGAATTTCTTGTAGAATTCTGTGCTAAAGCCATCTGGCTGTGGACTATTTTTGGTTGGGAGACTTTTGATGACTTCTTCAATTTCCTTAGGAGATATAGTATGATTTAACTTGTTTACATGATCTTGGTTTAATTTTGGTAGTTGGTATCTATCAAGAAAATTGTCCATTTCATTTAGGTTTTCAAATTTTGTGGCATATAAGCTTTTGAAGTACATCCTAATGATTCCTTGGATTTCCTCATTGTCTGTTGTTATGTCTCCCTTTTTGTTTCTCATTTTGTTGATTTGATTAAGCACCCCGAAGTTCACCTGTGTGTCTTAGCATTTTCTTGGATTCTATGGTGGCTGGATTCTTTCAAAGGACCTCTATGGTAAGTTCCCTTCCTGTTCTTTCTCTTCAACTGCCTCCAGTGTATATTCTATTTGTCCTTCTGAATGACAATCAAAAATCTCCCTAGAGTCCTCCTTGTTATTTAGTTTCTTTAGGTCTGTGTATTATAATGTGGTTATCAAATATTATTTGGCTAAAATCTACTTGTAAGTGATAATATGCATGTCTTTCTGGATCTTGGTTATATCACTGAGGATGACTTTTCCTAGTTCCATCCATTTGCTGGAAATTTTCAAGACATCATTGTTTTAAATAGCTGAATAGTATTCCATTGTGTAAATGTACCACACTTTTGGTTGAGGGATATCTAGGTTGTTTCCACATTCTTCTTATTACAAATAAAGCTGTGATTAATTTAGCTGAGCAAATGTCCTTATTATATGGTGGAGTTTCTTTTGGTATGGTTGGGTATTGAAGTAGAACTCTTCCCAACTTTCTGAAAAAGCAACAGATAGATTTCCAGAGTTGCGGTGCAAGTCTGCATTCTCACCAACAGTGGAGGGGTGTTCCTCTTTCTCTATATCCTTGCCAGCATGTGCTGTCACTTGAGTTTTTGATCTTAGCCATAATGATATGTGTAAGATGGACTCTCAGAGCCTTTTTGGTTTACATTTCCCTGATAAGTAGAGACTTGAGCATTTCTTTAAGTGTTTCTCAGCCAGTCGATATTCTGTTGAGAATTCTGTTTAGTTTTTACCCGATTTTGGTGGTGTTTAATTTCTTGAGGTCTTCATATATTTTGGATATTAGCCCTTGGTCAGATATAGGGTTGGTAAAGATCTTTTTCCAGTGAGTAGGATGTAGTTTTGTCTGGTTGACAATGTCCATTGCCTTACTGAATCTTTTCAGTTTCATGATGTCCCATTTATTAATTTTTAATCTTAGAGCCTGAGCTATTGGCATTCTGTACAGAAAGTTGTAAAAGAGCAATTATTAACATACATAGCAGATCATTTCTAAGCAACCACATTGGCTATAGTAATAATTCTTATGTGTTATTTCTTATATTTATTTAAGGCGTTATACATATCAACAAAATATGACAATATTCTGCTATATTATATGATATAAAGAATCACATAAACACTGAAAAAAGCCATACTCCAAAGTATACCACATTGACCTTTATAAGCATCTCATGTTTGGGATTCTAAGGCCTAACTGCTGTTTGTGCTTTTCTACAATGATTCTTATCTCGGACTATTCATATATTCTGCTGTAAACAATGTATCTTTATGGTCATTTATCTTTCTGGAATTCTAATTCACATTATGTCTGTAAGAAAGAATGTTGGGTGCTTTATTTTCCTCAATGAATGTTTAGATCTTCACACTCTGAAATATGTGTTCCTTAGGCTCTCTCAATCTTATACAATACCAGAAAAATATTACTGTCCTAATGGATGTCACCACATATACAAATATAAATAAAAAATATATATACACACATAAGGAGTATAGGTAATGAGTTGGAATAGTTTAAATACAGGCTACTCATTTTTGTTATCCTTTCTTACCTGTCAACCACCCTCCGCAGAAGGATTCATTTCTTGTTCTAAGACAGAGCATAAATACATTATAGGATACATTCTGTAAAAGTAAGTTGGTATTTCCAATTGGCTATGTAAAATCATGCTTTGTTTAATGGGAGAAACTGGACAGGAGAGTTGAAACTAAGGTGTCTCGACTTTGTTTATCGAGTCAGCGGAATAGTGGAGAGTGGCGACAAACAATCCACTTGTCCTAGTCTCCCATTTCTCTTATTCCCCTTGTTATGCTTATGAATTCAGTGGAAACTTTTCCCTTGAGTAGCACAACAGAATTTATTTGGTAGTGGAAATCCTTCTTATAATTCTTACTTGAACAATGAAAACTAAGCACAAGCATTTAGGCTTCTCTAATCATTGTGAAACTAGGTCTTGGGGATTAACCAACACCTATGACCCCAAGTTGGGAGGAAGTTAGGGAAAATGACTTTCTGAGGAAAAGTTTAAATGTGGGGTAGTTCTTGTTTCAAAGGGCACTAGAGAATCATGCTGGACTTTAATAAGAACAGCACTACAACCTGGAATCAATGACCTTAAAATAGTGGTTGTAATAATCCTATGAGGAAAAAAAAATGAGCAGCTTGTGTTTCTCTCAAACTCAACACATCATAAACAGTCTGTGAATCACTTCTGCCATGCAAATAGGCTGCAGATGCAGAATTGAACAATAAGAATGATTTCTGGTGATGAAAGGTTAGGGAAGCAGCTAGCATCCCTCATTGTAGGCTATTGTCTATTCCAGCTGCCATCTGCTACAGGATAAGACTTTGGCACTAGCGTGGAAGATTTACCCACCAGCAAAGTCAGAGAACACTTAACTTTGTCAACACTCATGAAACTATATGGAAAATGCAGTGGGCTTCATGTAGCCCTGAAAAAAAATATGTTGTGTGTGTGTGTGTGTGTGTGTGTGTGTGTGTGTGTTGTGTGTTACTGTTAAGAGCCTTTTTCCCTTGTATTGATTCAAATATCCTAGGTTGCTGTTTATGGGTTCCTACTGAGTTAAAGGAATGAAACAATTATAACAACCTCTAGAAATAGAAACAAGAATGGCCATTCGAAACAAAGGCGCCTCATTCCTCACACCTGTGGTTTCCTAGATGAGTAGGACACTCACAGAAGAACCTGGAGGGGGCACTTCACTAGAAAGAACTGTGAGCTTTCAGAAGCTGAATTCTGATACGGAGCCACAAATGACATTATTAGTCATATATCAAAAAGCATAAGATTAATATTGAGTCTAGAGACAAAAAATATCTCAAATGAAAACAATCTTAAAAATATAAAACTTAGACCAGGCTTGGTGGCGCATGCCTTTAATCCCAGCACTCGGGAGGCAGAGGCAGGCTGATCGCTGTGAGTTCGAAGCCAGCCTAGTCTACAAAAGTGAGTCTAGGATACACAGAGAAACCCTGTCTAGAATAAAATAAAATAAAATAAAATAAAATAAAATAAAATAAAATAAAA
>OU015742.1:188038391-188056613 GCA_907169655.1 Acomys percivali
AATAAAATAAAATAAAATAAAATAAAATAAAATAAAATAAAATAAAATAAAATAAAACTTTCCAACTCCTGGAAGGGGTGAGGAGCTCCAAAAAGAGACCAATACAGCCAAGGAATCTGGACAGAACACAGGGGTGCTGCAGAGACTGATGCACCAAGCAAGGACCATGCATGGTGTAGACCTGGAACCTCTGCTCAGATGTAGTAGATAGGCAACGTAGTCTCCTTGTGGGTCCCGTAATATGAGGAGTAGGGACTACGTCTGACATGGACTCTGGCCCCCATATGTTGATCACATCCCCCTGATGGGGCAGTCTTGACGGGTCACAGAGGAAGTTGATACATGCAGACCAGAGGAGACTTGATAAGCTGAGGTCAGATGTTAGGGTAAGATGGCTTAGTGAGGACTAGAGGAGGGAGGGGAAGGGTACGAAGGAGGGAGGGTGGGATTAGGAAGGGGCTACAACTGGGATGTAAAGTGAACAAATTAAAAATTAAAAAAATATATACTTTGATTAATGATGTCTATTAGGTTCATTGTTTCTCCGTTTAGTTACTATCTTCATGATATATCTATTTGTGAGAGTGAGGTATTGAAGTCGGCCACTATGGGGATGGACGTATGATTTAAGCTTTAGAATCAAATGAACCTAAGAAGTATGTCCCAAACATTCCACCCAAACACAAAAGAATATATCTTTTTCTCAGCACAGCATGGAACCTTCTCAAAAATTGGCCATACATGGTCACAATGCAAATGTCAACAGATACAAGAAGATTGAACTAACTCCTTTCATCTTATCAGACCACCATGGATTAAATCTGGATTTCCACAACAGAAGGAACAGAAAGTGTACAAACCCATGGAAACTGAACAACTCCCCACTCAATGACCTTTGGATCAGGGAAAAAATAAAAATAAAATTACATAGAATTCAATGAAAATAAAAGCACAATGTACCAGACTGATGGGACACAATGAAAATGGTGCTAAGTGGAAATTTCATAGTATTAAGCCCCTTTATAAAGAAATTGGATAGATCTTATAAAACAACTTAACTGCACACCTGAAAGCTCTAGAACAAAAAGATGAAGATGCATTCTAGAGGAGGAGAAGGCTGGAAATTATCAAACTCAAGGCTGAAATCAATAAATTGGAAACAAAGAGAACAATTCAAAGAATCAATAAAACCAAGAGCTAGTTGTTGGAGAAAAGCAAGGTAGACAAACCTTTAGCCAAACTAACTAGAAGGCAGTGTGAGTGTACTTAAATCAAGAAAATCATAAATGAAAAGGAAGACCTAAGGACAGACACTGAAGAAATCCAGAGAAGTCTTAGTTCTTACTTCAAAAACATATATGGCACAAAATTTGAAAATTTAAATGAAATGGACACTTTCCTTGATAGCTACCAGTTACCAAAATTGAATGAAGGTCAGGTAAACAAGTTAAATAGTCCCTGGTTTTATGCTAAGTCTTTAATCCACTCGGACTTGAGTTTTGTACATGGTGACAAATATGGGTCCAATTGCATTTTTCTACATGTAGACATCCAGTTAGACCAGCACCATTTGTTGAAGAGGCTATCCTTTTTCCATTGAATAAATTTGGCTTCTTTGTCAAAAATCAAGTGACCATATGTGTGTGGATTCACTTCTGGGTCTTCGATTCGATTCCATTGATCCACCAGCCTATTGCTCTGCCAGTACCCTGTTGTTTTAATTACTGTTGTTCTATAGTACAGCTTGAGATCAGGAATGGAGATTCCTCCAGAGGAACTTTTATTGTATAGGGCTGTTTTTGCTATTCTCGATTTTTGTTTTTCCATCTGAAGTTGAGAATTGATCTTTCAATTTCTTTAAAATATTGTGTAGGTATTTTGATAAGGATTGCATTGAATCTGTAAATTGCTTTTGTGGTACATTTACACTATGGAATACTACTCAGCTATTAAACACAAGGAATTTCCAAAATTTGTGGACAAATGGATTAAACTAGAAATGATCATAATGAGTGAGCTAACCCAGAAGCAGAGAGACTCAAATAGTATATACGCACTTATATCTGGACACTAGGCCAAGGGGCATGTCTCATGAAAGTCTTCACTTACCAGGAAAACGGGATAGTGGTGAGGACAACCTAAGGTGAGAGAAATATAGGAGATAGGGAAATAGGAAATAGATGGATCCAGAGGGTCCTAGAAACCTACAAGAAAAATACTACGATGGGCAGATCTGGGCCCAGGGGTTCTGCTTGATCTATGGCACCAACCAAGGACAAAATGTGTAGTCATCATCAAACTCCTACCCAGACCTAGGGACAGAATATTCTCCACAGTTAAGTGGAGACTGGGGTCACATGAACTCTGGTGCCCCATATTTGGCCATGTCTTCTTGATGGGGAGGCTCAAAGGCACCCAAATGAAGGATAGCAGACTACCAAGAAGAAACTTGATACCCTAGCATCATATTCAAGGGGAGGAGGTCCCCATCAGTCACAGTCATAGGGAGGGAGGAATGGGAGGATTCACGGGATGGGCTAACAATTGAGATGTAATATGAATGATTTTATTTTTCAAGAAAAAATAAAAAAAACTAAATTAAATAGTCCTACATATCCTGCAGAAATAGAAGCTGTCATCAAAAGGCTCTAAACAACAAAACAAACAAACAATCCAAAAAATCAAACAACATCAACAAAAAAAACACCCAGAGCTGAATGAATTCAGCACAGAATTCTACCAGACCTTCAAAGAAGATCTAATACAAATTATCTTCAGACTATTCAACAAAATGAAAACAGAAGCAATATTACCTAAGTCATAATCATTCTATGAGTCTGTAGTAAGCTTGGGACCTACAACACAGAATAACTCTACAAACAAAGAGAATTTCAGACCAATTACCCTTATAAATGTTGATGCAAAAATACTCAATAAAATACTCAAAGCTGACTGTAAGAACACATCAAAATATCATTTACCATGACCAAGTAGGGTTCATCCTAGGCATGCAGGGATGAATCAATGTAAGGAAATTCACAAATGTAACCCATCGTATTAAAAAACCCAAAGAAAAATATCATATGATCATGTCATTAGATGCTTATAAATTATTTGACAAAATCCAACACCAAGTGTTAAAAGTTTTGGAGACATCTGGGATACAAGGCACATATCTAAACATAATACAGGCAATATACATCAAGCCTATAGCCAACATCAACCTACACACTGGGAAAAGATATTTACCAATCTTATATCTGACCAAGGGCTAATATCCAAAATATATAAAAAACTCAAAGGAATAAATACAACCAAACCAAGTAATCCAATTAAAAAATGGAGTACAGAACTAATCAGAGATTTTTCAACAGAGGAATTTCGAATGACTGAGAAACACTTAAAGAAATACTCAATGTTCCTCTCTAGTCATAAGGAAAATGCAAGTGAAAACAAATCAGATACGATCTTCCACCTGTCAAAGTGGCTAAGATAAAAAATTCAAGTGACAGCACATGCTGGCAAGGATGGGGAGAAAGGGAAACACTCCTCCATTAATGGCAGCAACGCGAACTTGTACAATCATTTTTAAAATCAATATGGTGCTTTCTCAGAAAATTGGGAAGACTTCTTGAAATTTTCAGGTAAATGGGTACAACTAGAAAAGGTTATCCTGAGTGAGGTAACCCAGATCCAGAAAGACATGCACGGTATATACTCACTTATAAGTGAATATTAGCCAAATAACACAGGATAATCACACTGAAATACACAGACCTATAGAAATTAAATAACAAGGATGACCCTAGGGAGAATGCTTGATTCTAACTCAGAAGGTCAAATTAAATAGACACTAGAAGCAGTTGAAAAGAAGGAACCAGAAGACAGGCTACCATAGAGGTCCTCTGAAAGACTCCATGCAGCAGGAGATCAAAGCAGATGCTGAGACTCACAACCAGACTTCAGTGTGGAGCTCAGGGAGTTTTATGGAAGAGTTGGAGAATAAAAGCACTTCCACGAGGACACCAAAGGAGCCAATAAATCTGGGCAGAGGATGCGGTAGCTCCAGAGAATAACGCACCAGCCAAAGTGCACGAATGGTGAGGACCTAGACCCTCTGCTCAGAAGCAGTAGATAGGCAGCACAGTCTTCTTGTTGGTCCCATAACATGGAAACGATGGTCTACTTTGACATGGACTGGACTTGACAGGTTGATCACTTTCTTCTGGAAGGGCAATCTTGCCAGGACACAGAGGAAAAGGATACAGGCAGCCCAGATGAGACTGGATAGGCTGAGGTCAGATGTTAGGGGAGGATGGCTCCCTTTCTGAGGACTAAGGGAGGGAGGGAGAGGTTATGAAGGAAAGTATGGGGATTCAGCAAGGGAGGGGACTACAATCAGGATATATAATGAACACAGCTTTAAAAAATAAAAGAAATTTCTCTTAAATATTAAAAGATAAACTTATATGATATATATATATATATATAATTTGGGGGTTCTAATTTTTGAGGTTCAAATTCAAATAAATTATATAAAATAGTTTTGTTCTGTACTTTAGTGAGCTTTTCTTGAAGATGTGGTGCTTTCTTCTATTTGTTCATGTAACATTTAATTTGGAAGATATTAAGGCTTTAAAGATGCATTCTTCCATTAACCATAAGTGTATAATGCTAACGTATATGCACTTAAAGTACAGTTTTGAATAAAGGAAGGGATATTATATATAGAAAAAGTACTTGTTTTTTATTTTTTTAAATACTTGAATAATGGCATTACTTTAAACTTGATCTTTAATGTAAGGCTGTGTTATATTTCATTGCTATTTTAACTCACATCTATCTTCCCAAACTTCTTCTCATTGGTTTTTTAGGTTAATGGGAACAGTTATAATAATAGGCGTCAATGTTCCAACCTGATCCACTATGAATGCAACTTCATAAATCCCCAATTTACTTTGATTAGTGTTCAACAATCCCTTTAATTGTGACACTGTACATCAAGACCCCATGGAACTCTGTGTTTAAGTGTCCATGTGCTGTGGCATCTTCTATTTATTTCCTCTAATATCTCTACCCACTGTCATGTTTTATTGTATACTTTTTTGGGGGATTCAAGCTTTATTCATTGCAGTGTTACTGTAAAATTTTCCCTTGATGAATAATGGTTTGTGTTTAATATTAAGAATATCCATACACATAGGTAAACATACATGTATAATACATTAGGTATATCTTTTAAAACTCAGTAATATTATTTCAGTTGGTTATTACTCCTATAACACTTAGTCAAAGGTTAAAACAGATTTATCTACTTTCTTTAATATGCTTATTCTGTTTTTACCAACTTTCTTTACAAACATATACATGTTGTGCTATTAATGCAGGCAGGCTAATTAATAATTTAGGATTCTAAATATATTGCAAATCTTATATTCATTACTGATATGTACCTCATAGATGTCATGTAGGAATGAAATACCTTGCATTGTTTTGCAATCTACTAAGCGTCTGCTTTTTCATAACTGTGGACACCTATAGCATTGAAAGCTGCATAGTGCTGTCTGAGGGAGACCACATCATCTTTAACGTGATGTTCTGGCTATCAAAAGAATCAGAACGACTACTGGAGAAATTTGACTTTTTTAAGGTTAGTGACATAGTTTAACCTTGAATATATGAATCTGTAGATAACAATGCGTTATAATTTGTCTCCTTTATATTTCCCAAATCACTTACATTTGAAAATGCCTTTTGGCTCTCTAAATTGTCATTCTCTTGCATATCACAGGTGGGAAAAATCTGGTGTGATTAATGGTTATTCTTATGTAACATAAAGAAGTATAATATATCAAACAATGTATTGAATTGATTCTAATCTTGTATTGTTCATTTTAGTGCTGGTTCTCACAAAATCTGAACACTTATAAAACATAGGCAATAGAAGGAATGAAACAGAAATACTCTATTTAGGAAATAAACCAGAAAAGCTGACACTATCAGTTCTCAGTTAAGAATAACATTTTGTATTCTTGGAGATTATATGATTATATGTTATATGATTATATATTATATGAGTATATCATTATATGTCAATATTAACTTCTTTATTTTATTTTTTATTATATTTCTTTTTGAAGCATGCATTTATATTATCACACATGAATAAAATAAATTACATACAGCAGGAAGAACCATGAGACAATCACGAGTTATATAAATGTTATGTTCATAGTGTTTTGGTTATTTTTGTTTGGCAGACTTGCAGTAAACATCTTTTCTATCTTGTTGTGTCTAAATATCTGAATGAAGATAAATATATATCATATCTCATATCTGTTAATTTAAATATCTATCTTGATCAACCACATAATAATCCCTAACCCACTAAGCTTAATTGAAAGACCAAACTATCTGGTCTTCAACCCTATCAGAGATTTGAGAAAGAATAAAACTTAAATACCTGAATGAATCAGATGTGCATGTTAGCAGCTTCCAAAATGAAAAAAATGACTGAGACAATTTGCTGCCTGAACAGTTACCCAACACTAATAGAGAGGTAAAGCATCATCATCAGCCTTCTGGCCCAATATATCTTACAGACATATTTGTGAGGCAGGAACTATTGAGGACTTGCTTACCCTGTTTTGGCAGAATTAGGCTGTTGACTCTTTTTTTTTTTAATTGATAATTTTGGCTATGAAACTCAAATTATAATTAGGTTATTATTTATATTTGCTATCTCCTAAGAGTGTCTGGAATTTTAATAACACAGTAAAAGTTCTGAAATGGAAAATCTTTACTTCATGAAACTCATATGCTCATATACTTATGCATTATTCTAATTGCAATTAGAAATGATGTCTTGATGAGTCAAACTTTGTCTGGGAAACCATAATCTAATTTTTCACAAAGACCATTGTTAGAAAACACTCTCTCCTCTGCTTTGACTTTCTTTTTTTAATAATTAAAATCACACTCTTATTAATAACCAGAATAGAGAAACTCAGTAGAAGCATGCCCTAATAAAGTAGCAGTTCTGAAACCATTGCAGACATCAAATCACATACTTTGTTACTTCTTCTGGAGATTGTACAGTTATCCTTTGTGAAATAAACTTAAATATAACTTTGTAGAATACTTCAAAAATATATATGTCACAAAACTGTATATATATTAGAAACTTCAGGGTAGAAGAAGAAAATGCAAACAGTTCTGATTACAGCACTGCCATGATACATGGTTCTCCTGATGAGTCAGAATACCTGCGACTTTTGAGCTAATGATAGCACCATGACCACTGGTGGAAACACATTGTACAAAAATGTGTCATTGTGCATATGCATTTATTAAATTTTTAATGACTATTAAGAAGAATGGATTTTTATAACTGAAACAGTATTTTGGAGGTATTAGTTTATTGGGGCTACACTAGAGAAATCACTACTCATTTCATTTCTGCCTGTCATAATGACCACCAATGCTACAGTAATCACCATTAAAAGATACTGCATTATGCCAGAGCAGGGCAGTTATTAGCCAATTCAGATGAAGTAAATTGCATTCGCATTTAAAATACTAAAATACTAAAGTGAAACTAGATGACTTTACATTTCATGCTTAAAACTACAGAGCAAGGAGGGGCCAGAATCAAAATTTCAATTGTTTAAATTTACCCTTCTAAATAGAAAATCCTGTCGACTGCATTATATCTATCTCTTGCTGAAGAGACTAGATGAGGAACTGGGCATACTTCTATTTCAGAAATACATTTCATTAAAATTTACATTTTCTTTTAGATACTTGAAATACATAGCTTCTTTAATAACCTGTCATATCTATATATTTCCCCTTTGATTGTCCATATTCCACCATCTGTGTGATTACTCCCTATAGTTTTTAATGAGGCAAAAAGCTTGAGATTATATTTGTGTCCCATGAAATATTTCTAAATTTTCAGTTGAAAAGTGTTGGCTTACTTTTAAAGCAGATTTAGTTTTTTAAACCTCTGTGGATCTTGTGTCATAAACACACACTAGATTAGCTAACTGAGGTTAAAAATAACAACGTTTGTATGTTCTTATTGTCACAAACTTATTAAAAATTGTTTTTCTAAGTTTAATAGAACTGTTCTCTGACTAATAATCTTAGTTTGACTAATCTTATTATTAATACTTTTAGAGAAAACTTTTTCCTTAAGCAATTTAGAATTCACACTTGTATATGTACAGTTCTCATCACTGATATTTTTTAAGTACTTTTTTCTTTATAGGTACAATGCTGTCAGACAACAACACAAAGAACAAAATAATTGATACATATCTCATCAGTAATAATAACCAGTTTTGATAATGCATTTAATGGTTGTTTATTCATTTTATGTATATTCAAATATGTAACATCACTTGAGTATATGGTAAGCAAATGTTTGAAGATATTTTTTAAAATAACTTTCAGTGCTATTTTCTAGTTTTTCAACTGCCATAAAATATAATTATTTGTTTTAAAAGCTAAAGGATGGAGGCACTTAGTGCTGTGTACTTCCTCACATGGTTGTTGCCGCTGTGTCCCATAGATTTTAGAACATTGTATTCATTTTCATTCAGCCAGAAGAACCGTACATTTCTCTTGTGATTTTTCTGTTCACCCAGTTTTAGTTCAATGTGTTGCTAAACTTCCACAAATGTGTGTGTGTTGTCTTTTCCTTATGTTGTTGTTACTATCAAACATTATATTAATCCATAATGCTCAGATAGAACTCAGGATATGACTTCTTTTTTTTTCTTTACTTTTTGAAACTTGTTTTGGGTCCTGATATGTGGCCTATTTCAGAGAAACACCTCCATGATGCTGAGAAGAAGATGGAAAATTTTGTAGATTCATTTTCTTTATGACGTCTGTGCTGGCTAATTTTATGTCAACTTGACACAACCTAGAGTCAATGTGAGAAGGGTACACCAATTTAGAAAATGTTCCTACCACATAGTCCTCTGGGCATGCCTGTTTTTCATTTTCTCAGTTAGTGCATGCCCAGATTACTCTTTTTTTTTTTTTTAACTTTTTTACAATTAATTTATTCTTGTTACATCTCAATCTCAAGGGTTGTCCCATCCCTTGTATCCTCCCATTCTTCCCTCCCTCCCATTTTCCCCTTATTCCCCTCCCCTATGTCTGTTCCTGAGGGGGATTACCTGCTCCTGTAGCAGCACCAGCGGCCCAGCTCACTCTTGGTGGTGCCTACTCAGGGCTGATGTGGTCTTAGATGCTATAACAAGGCAGGATAAGTAAGCAAGCAATAGAAAGCCAGTAAGCAGCGTTCTTCCATGGCTTCTGCATCAGTTCTGGCCTCTAGTTTCCTGTTTCTACTTCCTTCAAAGATTATCCAGATTTACTGCAATGAAACACCTTGAATGAAAACAACTTGATGAGAAAGGACATTTACTTGTCTTACACATCCTGAGACAAATTCACTCAAGACAGGAAAGCAAGCCCAGTAGGAATCTGGAGACAAGATGGGCCACAGAGGCCACAGAGAAGTGTGTCTTATGCTCTGGTTGTTCAGCTCTCTCAGACAGCATTTTTATAGAACCAAGAACCAGTAGCCCAGGGGTGGACACACACACAGTGGCTTGGCCCTTACACCATCATCAACAATTGAGAAAATGCCTTAGAGGCTTGCCTGTAGACAGATTTTAGGGAAGCATTTTCTCAGTTGAGGTTTCCTTCCCTTAGGTGACTGTAGCTTGTGTTGAGTGAAAGAAAATTAGCCAGAATAGTGATAGACTATAATCTAGAACTGTAAACTAATATAAACCCTTTCTTCCTTTAATTGCTTTCAGCATGGTGTTACAGCATATAGAAACCTAACTAAGGCAATGCCATTTAATTCCCGAGTGTCTCTGGGTTTATCCCACCCTCCCAAAGATAATCTGTGTCTTGGTAAGGGTAGGGTATTGCTACCACCTATTATCACTGTATTTGCATCCATTTGTGTTTGTAAGTTTCACAATGTTTATTTAATGTAATTGGGTGGATTTTATTGAATATATTTTTAGGATTGCAATATCCTGTTGCTGAATTTTTTTTTAATGAAAATGAAATGCTATTCCTCATCTCCTCTGACTGCTTGTTTTGAAGTCAATTGTGTTAGATATTGGATTAGCCACACTTGCTTATCTGTCATTTCTAACTGCTGGAATTCTGTTATTTAATTTTTTTGCAGCCTACTTTTGGCCCCTTTCAACACTCAATAATACTGCAACAGAGATGAAAAGCACACAAGAGCCAGAGGCAATGGATGAATACAAGGAAGATTCTCTTCTGAACCCAGAAGAGTAACTGTACCCAAGAACTCACAGTGGTTATGACATTGCGTGCGATCTTACACAAGTCCAAGCCATTCTGAATCCCATAATGAAGTGAGGAGTTGGATATCACCGCTAAATGTGGAACTATTGCAAAATATCAGCTTCTAGGAGGAGAGAAGAACATCAACCCACTCACAAAAACTTCTACACAAAATTTATCTTGCCTAAAAGATGTGCAGGGACAAAGATAGAACAGAGGTTGAGGGAATGCTCAACTACTGCCAGACTGTACCATGCAAAACAGCCAAATCCTGTCACGATTAATGACACTCTGTTATGCTTGCAGACACATACAGGAGCCTAGATTAGAGGTCCTCTGAGAGTCCATACCCAGCCATGGATAAGAACAGATGCTGAGACCCACAGCCAAACATTGGGATAAGTGCAAAGAGCCTTGAGGAAGAGTGGGAGGAAGAATAGAAGGACCTGGAGGGAACAGGAGCTCCAGAAGAAAATCAAAAGAGCCAATCGGTGTCCAGGGAGACTTGCGAGGACTAAAGCACAAACCAAAAACCATATATGGAATAGATTTAGGCCCATCTACACATATGTACCCAATGGGCAGCTTGGTTTCTCGTGATTCCCCTAGTAAGGGGAGAAGGGCCTGTTCCTGACATGGACTTTCTTGAATTTTTTTTAATTTATTATATTAATTTAATCATATTACATCTCAATGGTTATCCCATCCCTTGTATCCTCCCATTCTTCCCTCCCTCCCATTTTCCCCTTATCCCCTCCCCTATGACTGTTGCTACCCCTGGAGTGTCTACCTTGACAGGCCACCATAGTAGAGGGTATCCTCAGTCCTGATGCAATTTGTTGTGCTTGGATGGGTAGGTGGGGAGGGCTCCCCTTTTCTGAGATGTAGAGGAGGGCCGATATGGGGACTAAGGAGGGAGAGTGGTACAGAGAGGATGGGAGGGGCTACGATATTCACATAAGGTGAATAAATAAATTAATTAATTAGAAAACAAGTTCTCGATGTTTCACCATACAATTAATATTTAACTTCATTTTTCTAGAGCTTTGAAATGCTTTTATTGGTCAGTATTTGTTGAGACCTCTTAGATTGGTATTATGATTTAGCTTTATTAAGTCTTTTTGTTTCTGGACAGATGTTTAATAGCAGTGATTCCTATTTTACCAATTAACAAAGTGAGGGTACACATTGATTTCAGCAAACTCTATTACTTCTTTCTGTATTGAGTTAGTGCTGATACCAGATGCCATATACGTCATCTGGCTAGAATCTAGGACATGACACCTATGTTGTGGGTCGCAAGCAAAGGAAAAAATGAAGAGCTTTCTTCAAACATTGATTGGAACATAGAGGGAGGATAGAACAAAAGCTAGATGATTGAACCTACTCCTTAACTCAAGGCCTTAATTGTTACTCATAATGAAGGTTATGTCTAAGTCATTGCTATAGAATTTAGTATATTGATACAAAACATGGACATGTCAAATACTTGGCAGATTTTAACACAAGAATATATGTCCAAAGTCTAACAGATAGATATGACTCTATCGATACATGAGGTAAAATAGTTGAATAAGGTCTTTAAAAGCCTCAGAGACACACAGAATATGCCATTTAACGTTGTTCTTACAATCCTAAATTTCGTCAACAACAAGACAACTCCTGACAACACCCAGCCAACCTCAAAGAAGATGATGAGCATCAAAGAGCCTCCTTATGGACATGGATTCAAAGATGGCAAAATAACCACTGGGCAAAATGTCCTCATTCCTGTCACAAACAGAATCTGCCTAAAAATGAGCAACTTAGATGTAGGCAGAGTTGACAGCTGCACTCTGCCAAGTCAAAGTAAGCAATTCCTCAATAGTTCCTGCCCTGTGAACAAGTCTGGCAGAAATATTAGGCCAGAAAACTCAATATGAGGCTCCAACGTTATAAAGTGTACTGGGGGACTGGTTAGGCAGTAAACTGTCTTAAGTCAATTTGTACATTTTGGAAGCTGCTAACCCACATTGCTGGTTCACTCAGGAATTTAAGTTTTATTCTTTCTCAAGTCTCTGAGGGGCATTGAAGACAAGATAGTATAATTTTATCACCAAGTTTAGCTGGTTAGGGGACAATATAGTTTTAGATAAAGAAAAATAACTTAAGCTATTAGAGTTGAGATAGGATAGATATTGAATCTCTTTCGGAAATTTAAACCCAACAAGACAGGAAAGACACTTACTTCAAATGAGACAAATGCAGATGGCCAAGTCACTATGAATGTAACATATATAGAACTCATTATTCTCATGATTGTCACATTGTTCTCCCTGCTGTATGTAGTTTGTTTTATACATATGTAATAAAATAGAAATATTAATAAAAAATAAATTTCAGACTCCTAGCGGCAAGGCTTTAAGGTGAGCAAACACTTTTCTAAGTGATCCCTATGAGATGTATTTGTCACACACATGAAGGCAGAACTACATAGCTTTTCCTGAAAGAAGACTTAATCCTTAAATGTAAAGTTTTTGTGTTTCTGTTTAGAAGTTTGGTATGCGAAAATCATAATTATTTTCTTTTTAAATAATGTAATTGTTACATCTGTGTATTGCTTGTATAATTTGCCTTTCTGTTACTCTAACATGGAATTATTGCAATATTGATTAACAATGCTTTTGAATTTAGCTTTCATAAAGTTGGGCCTTGGAAACCTTATGTGGAGTGGTTATGGTTTGTGTACATGTATGTATGTATGATAGTGTCTTTCTGTTATTTTGTTCCAGTGTATGCATTATTTTAATTAAGAAACTAGAATTACTTACAAAACTGTAACCCGTAAAAGCTTTAAAATCATATAAAAAGCAGGGGTTTTTTTTTTGCGTGTGATTGTGTGTGCATTTGAAAGAATCATGCTACAAGCCGTCTGCACCAAAGTCTTTTTATTTATTTATTTATTTATTTCTTGCCTTCACAGCCTCTCTGTTCTATAATAGTGGCTATTATTCTAAACAGATTTGCTACTATTTCCTACTGTTTTTCTGGAATATAGCCTAAAATTTCTTCAAATTGTATACTTACTAAATTATAAGACTGAAAAATAGAAAGAATTCTTCCTAGTGACTCCCTGGTTTTAAATTTCATCTCTATAATGTAGCAGCTGTGTGACCTCCAGCAATTTTTACCTCCATTTCCTGATTTACTCAAATCTAGGATAATCAGAATAATTATGGCATTTACCGACTGTAGGTGCAGCTAGCATTAAAGGAGTCAAGACATTCAAATCTATAAAACTAGTGTTTGTTGCAGGTCATAGTTATAAGTGATATTTATCTAACTTTCTGACATTGCTGTTCACCATATACTTTGGGAGCTACACTCAAAATAAGATCATGCCCTCATTCTCCTGACCTTTCAAATAATTTCTATCAACCACACCCAAAATAATTAAGCTACAGGGTTATGCTTTCATGTTCTTATTTTTCTGTGAAAATTAAAAGAAAAACTGTGGGCATTGTGCTTATTGGGAAAATTAGCCCAGTAATTGTCCCATTGACTCAAAGAATCAATATATAATTTTCAAGAATATGTGAAACTGTATACTTTTAATAGAAACTTAAAATAATAATGAAAAGACACAGTTACAATTTAAGGATTCATTTTAACATAGTTTAATGTTTCTTGCACTAAATAATATTATATAAGACAGAAATTTTTAGAGAACTATTTTCTACACTTTGAGTTCTCATATGTGTCTGTCATGATTCAAGCCAAACATCTATGTACATTAGTTATGTACATATATATCTTTCCTCAATTTACAACAAAATAACATCAAAATTTATATTGATTTAGATATTCATATCATATTTAAATTCCTTATTATTATTAATAAGTGAATTAAGTACTTTCCCATCATTCTGACAAACTACATGGCTGAAGCAACTTCTGGAGGAAAGATTAATTTTGGCCATTGGTTTGAGAAGTCACCTTCCATCATTGTGGTGCAGCTTCCACTCTTGCACAAGTCACATCTCACTGGACCAGGAGGAAGAACTTGTACTTGAAGCAAAATAGGCTATAAGCCTGAAGTCTCTTCCTCTGAAGCATCCACGCCCTCCCAAAACAACACCAACATCTGGCAAACAAGTATCCAAACATGGAAAGCTGTTTGCGATGTTTGACTTCAACCCACTCCATTATGAGTGACAGCTCACAAATGCTGGCAAACGTAGAGCACACTGCACATCCTACAGGCAGCTGTAATGATGCACAGAGTCCTTTTCAAGTGACTCATTTGTTCTCAGCCTCTTCCAGAGTGCTTGGCAGGTGTCTGCTTCTTCCTGGTAGCTGGTCCAGTCCCACAGTCTTTGCAACTTGGCTTGTTCAGGAAAACATATGACATGGAGACAGAGGAGTTTCTCAGGGAAAGAAGCGGTCCAGCAATGGCCTGGAAGAGGAAGCTCAACAAACAGAGTATTCTGAAAATTAATAATGAAATCCATTACTTTGCATAATTATTAAAATATATAAATAAAAAGAAATAGAAGTAAATAGGAAAGAAGAACACATCATGCGATTGTGCAAACACAAAGAATTATGCTTTATACTAACAAATAACTCTCTCTCCTAGGCACTAACTAGGTTTCTAGGAGAACTCTGTTATTCTCTTCTTGGGGCCACAGCACCAATAACCTGATAACCTTTCTGGTATTGACCACCGCACCTTAACTCAGACCTGGTATCCATCACTGGATTCCTTAGAAAGAAGCTACACACCTGCCCAATACCAAGGGAGTGGGGCCAGAGAACATTATCATGCTTTGTTAGCATAAACACAAGTACAAATGCCACACCCAGAGATGACCCTACCTACACACACAGAAATCACAATTGTGTCTCTGGCTTTCTGTCACCCGTTACATCAACTTGCCTTCTCAGGAGTCATGCACACAAAACTGTGGCTAACTCACAATGACCTAGACAATCAGTTGTCATCTGTAAATGAATGACAATATTTCTGATAATTAGAATCAAGAGACAGTTCCTTCAACCTACTGTCAGATTAATTCACGTGTCCTATTTTCTAAATATTATGAACAATGCTTATTACAATGATAACAAAATGACATATCTATCTAGAGATTCAAAACTTTTGTAAACTTTTATGTGTTTGTCTCATTTCTTACTCTCACAAATTATAGATCATACAGTACATGGTAGAATCTAGTCTATGAAGCTAGGATTATGATCCACACCCTAAGATAAATCCCTTTTTAAAATACAAAAGTCCTTTTCTGGACACATGGAGAGTTAAGAAGCACAGGTGACAAGGTTAGGTTTGAAATATGTTGTCAACATATGACAACAAGAAAGTGCAGGAAATCAGTAATCTGAAGTCCCATCAAAATGTGCGTGTATTTTATATGATATATTTATGTCTCCATTAGCTTCATGGATTATATGATCTACAAGTTAAGTCTCACCCTTTAGTTATTCAGTGTCCATGGCTTTCTGGGTCCTTCAGAGTTTTTTCATTTTTCTGAATAAAATTTGTCTTAACGGACATATTGTCTCTACTTTTTTCCACTTTCTTCCTTCCTTGCTTCTGCACAAATGACAAGACAGACATATTTAAATAGTTTTTGGATTATTATTAATCCTCTTCTTTATTGTCAGGTATTAAAACCTTAATAGAGTTAGGAGCATATGGCTCTTTGCTCCAAAATATTAAGTCCAGTAGTAGGAAAGTTATGTTTCCAATCAACAACATTCTTCCTTTTCAATGAGATAAATTCCAAAGAGATGAGAGCATCCTTGCAATTGCCTGATAGACTGAAGTTGCCCTGATTTCTATTTTTATCTCTGTATATTTCAATATCATCATGCCCTTGATTGCTTGGTAATTGTCTCCCATCTCAGAAAGTGTCTAGTCGGTAATGTTTTTAAAACATTTGCCATTTTGATTAGAATTTGGAAACATTCTTCTTTCCCTCTTTGAAAGCTTAAAGGTAAGACTGTTCCTTTTCTCTCTGGATTCATTTTTTTTTCCTGGAGTCATTTCAGACAACATTAATAGTGTAGCTTACGAACCGAACTTTTGAAAGTTTGTTAACTTTGGACTTGATGGTCTGTTGCCCAGAGGCAGGACTTGCGGCAGGGACAGATCACCTTTCCTGTCTACACAATTAGGACATGGACTATGGTATTCTAAACAAAAACTGGACAGCTAGAAGTCACCAACCTGTATTGCTTTGGGGGGGTTTCATTACCTGAATGGACTGCAGCACATCTCCAGGAAGCTGTTAAGCAGAGCATCACAGTACTGAAACATCCAGAGAAGTGCATGATCATAGCAGACAAAAACCAAACCAACCAAACAAACAAAAAACAAAAGAAGAATGAAGGACTTACTATTGCATACACAGCTGTGCATCTCGCTCAGTTAGTGTTGAACAAGAAGATCTAAAGAATATTGTACGAAAGGGAATATGGAATTCCACAGTTGGCTTTAAAATGGTGACTTTGAGCCCATGGCTGCTTATCTATTGCAGTGTAAATCCCTAGCTTTTCCTCTAATGGTCTCTGAAAATGTTTTATAATGAGAAGCAGATTCAGGCAATCCACATTGTGCTCAAATTACTTTTCTCAGCGTCTTTCCATGAGCTGTTATTAAATATATAAAGTCTAATTTCATATGTTTAAAAAATGTTCATTTCTAAGCCACCCTGATTGTCAACTGCCGGTGACTGATATAAAATAACTTATTGTGGGAACACAATTAGATCTTAAAATACTAATGGAAGAATGCATAAATGGAATTCAAGAGGTTTTTTTTTAGAGGCATTAAATTCACCAAAGCTTACTTATAATGTGTCTATCCTTAATGCTTTTTTATAGAACAAATGAAATAACTGAAAATTGGAAAGTCCTGACCAATTGCCTAGAAAGCATTATTTCTACATGCCTCCACATTCAGAAATTGCCTTTCTTCTTCATTCTTTTCCTTTCAGAGGTCTGAGATAAATTAATCTGTTTTCAACTATTTCATGGCTTCTATATAGGAAAATATATGTTAACAGTACTAAGCTGGTAATAAAACTCTGTCTGCTAGAAACAGAAAACAGTAAGATGAAACCTAAAATGTTTGGGACATTTTACCTGCTATCACCATCAAGGATAAGAGTCTTATGTCTCAAATTTCGCTTGAAACCACAGAGATTAAGGCTCAATAATACTACCTTTCACATGCTGAAGAAAAACGGTGGAAGCTTTGTCATTGTTTAGCAAAACAGAAAACTAAATTCAAAGACTCTCAGTCTTCACCAACTGCCTTTATGCCCCAACAATATTAAAATCAAAATCTGAATGCAGTCTCTTAAGACAAAAAGATACAGACTGGGCAATAGACACAAGAGCTTGTCTTCCTGTTCCTTCTAATTAACTAAAAGTGTGAGGATATCTTAAACTCTTTGTTATGGTTCTGTTAAAGATGATTTATCAGGCCATCAGGTCTAGACTCTCCCACACTTTTTCCATCAATTGAGATTTAGTATCTTTACCAACATCTCCAATTTAATGATCTTAACAAATTTTGGGCCATTACAGACTGGATCACACTTCAAACTAAACTAAACCAGACAAAAGTAACAAAATAAAATATTGATATAAGCTTTTATGCTTCTGTTTTTAACTGAAATGCAAAATGCAGAGAAAAAGATTATATACATACATATTTTTCTGTCCTATTATAATCTTAATGAAGTCCTTACAATAAAACAAGGACTCTAGAACATCAAGAACATGATATTCTAAAGTTGACTATATTCTGACTTAGGATGGGTGTGTGTGTGTGTGTGTGTGTGTGTGTGTGTGTGTGTGTGTGTGTGT
>OU015742.1:188081241-188124843 GCA_907169655.1 Acomys percivali
TTTTTGGAGAACTTACTCAGTCACATGAATATTTCCTTCACTATATAGAAGTCCTTTTGTTTCATGAGGTCCTATTTGTCATTGTTCAACATATCTCCAGTGCTACTGAGGTGTTATTCTGGAAGATTTTACCTGCCCTTAGAAGATAAAATGAGTTCCTCACATCTAGGAGTCGTGAAATATCTCATGTCAAATTTGTGACCCATGTCTAATTGAGTATTGTTCACGGAGAGAGATGAATCCAGTTGTATTAGCACCAATTTTTGAAGGTGCTCTTTCCAGTATGTTTAATAGTAAAATCTTTGCCAAAAATCAGGTTACTAGGATGGCTTGTGCCTATATCTGGGTCTTCAACTCTATTAATTGTTGTTTGCCTTTGTACCTTTACAATACTGTTTGTAATACTATGACTCTGTAGTATGATTTGAAATGAAGTCTGCTGTTACCTCCCAAAATATCATTTTGGTTCAGTATTGCTTTGGCAATATCTGGCCTTTTGTGCCTCCATGCAAATGTTTTACATCCCAATTGTAACCCACTCCCTTGTCACCTCCCTATCTCACCCTGCCTCTCTCACACCCTCTCCCTTCCTTCCCTAGCCCTAAGAAAGGGAAACACTCCTCCCCTAACATCTGTCATCAGCCTATTAAGTCTTATACGTACTAGCTGTATCCTCTTCCTCTGTGGCCCTGCAAGGCCATCCCGCCAGAGGGAAGTGATCAACACTGGGGGCCAAAGTCCATGTCAGAAGTAGTCTCTACTCCCCATACTGCTAGTTGAACTAATATTTTGCCATTTTGTTTTGTTTCTTGTCACAGTTTTCTATTTTCAGTACTAGAATTCAATCCAGCATGATAATTTGCCCCGATTCAATCTAGGAATAATTTATTTTTTTTCCTCCAATCATTGGCATTCTCATTATTTTCCACTGAATGTTACCTTCTACTTTTGAAACATTTCTGTTGGGTATTTTGAGGGAAAAACCTTCTTTTTTTGATTATCTAATATTTTCTTATGATATAAATTTGGGCTTTACTGGAAATAACTGCAGATGAGAAATGTCCTTCTCATTGTTGGTGTTCATTAACTTGCCCACTCATGAAGAACTGATTTCTACTAGATTCCTCAACATTGAGTATATATGTGTGAGGCAGAGAGAGAGGGAGAGGGGGGGGGAAGGTGCATGAGTTTTACAAGGAAATTTTCAGGAGTGAGTTCTCCTCTTTCCATGGGCTCTAGAAATTGCATTATGGCACATAAGACTGAACAGTAAATCCACTAATTTGCTGAACAGTCTCACTGCCCATGTTCTGCATTGCTTCCCACTAAACCTATTCAACTCTTTCCTCAGTTTATGGATGTTAGTCTTATTGTATTTGTATCTTTCACTTTTTTATGTCCTGGCATTAATTATTGAGGAATATAATATCTTTGCAGTCCAATTACAATATTTTCCATGGAACTCACCTTATTTGTTTTATAGTCCTTGGGCTGGGCTGGGTCATCTCTTCATTATTTGCTGATAACTAAATGACAGAGGCCTCATAATAGGTCATAAAACCTGTTTCATAATAGCAGGGGCAGACATGAGATCAAAGTGGTCTGTGTTATAGGATTCTGTGTTTTCAAATGCTTTCCAAATTAGAAATAAAGTTCTCTGGGGACTATTAGACCACAGAAAAAATTTGTAATATGTTCTGTTTCACAGATTAGTAGAAATTTATGTCTATGAGGGAAATATTCATCCAAAATTCTACATTAAAACTAAACACAAACTTATTTATAAATGCTATCTATACAAAAATCCTAGTTAAAATCTTACAGGAAATAATATAGAATTTTTCTTCAAGGAGCTTAAATTATACAGCAAATTCAAATCTTTTGAATGTTCAAGCAATTGTTTTATTTTGAATCTCTCAAACTTTGACTCGCTTTTTACCTCCTTATTATTTTGTGAAGCACATAATTTCAGCTAGTACTTGAGCTTTGCACCCAGAACATTTGTGAAAGAAAATGAAAACCTTCCCTTCCTTTATGTTCCTAAGAACACTTCACGTAACCCGTCTTTAGAATGCAAGTATGTATGTAAATATGCAAATGGTATTCTAAGATTTTTTTAAAAAGAAATTTGAATGATTGACTGACTGTAACCATGACATCATATTTCTTTCCAATACAAGGACACACATAATTGGAAGGACATAAATACAAAAATACCATAACTAAACTTTTGTGTTCATCAATACAGGCAATAATAGTGTACACACATAAAGATGCCAGATTCCTTAAATAATGACTAGTCAGTCTACCTTGTCTGCCATTCACAGACTTCCTTCCATACAACATTTAGAGATATCCAGAACAAATCGAAAACCTTTTGATATAGTAAATTGTGTGGTGTTCCTTTCCTCAGACATAGGTTCTGCTTATATTACATTCATGTCACAATGCTTTTTGTAGTCTCTGTGATGTCAAACTATCTTCAGAAATTATTTGTACGGATAAAAAAGAGTATGATTTACAATGTCAGGGGAAGTTTAGCATAACAAATATATGTTCAGTACTTTATAATGTTTTCTTTTTTTGTTTGTTTGTTTTTTTGAGACAGGATTTCCCTGCTTAGCCTTTGCTGTCCTGGACTTGCTTTGTTGACCAGGCTGGCCTTGACCTCACAGTGATCTGCCTGCCTCTGCCTCCCAAGTGCTGGAAATAAAGGTGTGTGCCACCACTGCCTGGCCTTTAGAAGGTTTTTAAGCCGAAAGGTTACTTAGCAGTAAAAGTAAATGTTATGGTAAAAATTTTCATAATCAATAATATATCAGGAACTCATATAAGTGGAAGAAAGAGCAATGAGCTATTGAATATGGAATGGATGATTAATAAAGTAATCTAAAACAAGAGATAAGACTATTTTATGGGATCTTATCTACCAGAATCTCAAAACTGAGCAAATACTTACTTGTTTTATTTTACTCCAAAGACTGAATACAGGTCAAGGTAAATTGGTCCAAGAGACACATACAATGCTCACACATTTCACTGCTCAGAGTCCTATGACAGAAGGTACCAGCTGCTTTATAGAACCATTGAGTCAGAATTGAATGTCTTCAGTCTCTTCTTTTGTACTGAGGTGTAGGCAGAGGAGCCTGAAGAAGATCCCTACCCTTACCGTGAGATGTAACAATCTAGGCTTGAAGACCTGATTAATAGGTGTAAGAACAGCAGTTACCAAAGAGTCTCCAATTCTAACTCATTCTTCACACCTGATAAGCCAATGCACCATGCCAAGTGGAAAGAATAGCTTTCTCCTGTGAGATATGCCAGGTAATGTCTTAGAAATGCAGTAATAACAGCTGAGAAAACACACTCTGGCTTTAAACCAAGAATGAAACTCCTCAGAGCAGCCTTTCTGAGGCTAGGATGTTAGGTGTGTCTCTCATCTCAGCACATGGTAGCCTAGGCACTTGGGTGGAAATTGTTTTCAAATCAGAAAAGAGTGAGCAAAGAGAGAGTGTACATGAGAAAGAGAGGGGCAACTTTTCAACTACCTATAATGAAACGGTACTCTTTTGTGTGTTTTACAACTGGTGCACTGTTTGAATTCACATCGAAACCAGGTTATTATTCCTGTATTCATTTTACAAATAGAAACAAAATAGAGGCACACATCAAAAAAATATAACTTGCCAAAGTTACCAAATGAAAATAGCAGAATCATGATTTGTATCCAAGAAAACACATGACATCACAAAATGGCATGGGCATGGTTAATCAAGAATCCCTGTCTGTTTCTAAATCATCACTGAACAAGGCACTGAAATTACAATTTCTTGTGAGTTTTCTAAACAGTGCTAACATATAAAAGTTTAGTGCTATATTTATTTTTCCAATTTACCAAGAATTATTTCCTATGAAAATAAAATATACAATAACAATGTCACTTACAATACCTGAGCTGACAAAGAGGGAACCTAAACTGAGGAAATATCTTCATCATAGGCAACTCTGTATGGCATTTTTTAGATTCACGATGATGTGAGAGGGTCTAACACACGGTGGCTGGTGCTACCTCAGCTCTGATGGTCCTTGGTTGTATAAGAAAGCAGCTGGAGCAAGTCACAGAGACAGCAAATAAGCAACATTCACTGTGAGTTATGTTCCAATTCTTGCCTCCACTAACTGCCTTGAATTCTAGGTTTGCCTTCCCCTTATTGGCTTCCCCTATAACCTACAAGTCAAACAAATCCTTTTGTCCTCCCCCAGGTTGATTTTGGTTAATGATTCACCACAACAAAAGAAGCATGGATAAGAAAATAACTGTCTGGCTATGTAAGTGTCATAGTGAGCCCTGATATATTGAAATGAATATTTATTTTCTAGAGCATTCCATTCAGGATTTTTATTGTAAGCCAGTTTATTGAGATATAATACAATTTATTAAGATAAAACATTTTAAATTTGTCTCTATTTATTTCAGCAAACAAAAGCAGATCCATGCTTTTGTCATTCAAGGTATATACCAGTTCTGTAAGTTAATCCAATTTCCTGTTTCCCTTGCTATATATTTGATCTATATTATATAAGACACTAAAAGTCTGGTAGTAATGTGTTTTCTTTTTGTATCTTAAGCAAAATTTGCATAGATTGATACATATCAGAGATTTGATCTTCTGTCCATAAAAGACATTTAGATTTTTTTCAGCATCAGAAAGGTGTGAGTAAAATGGACCTAAGTATTTATATATGGTTTGTGTTTTTATGAATGTATAAATTAACATCTATTTGGGGTTTTATTAGATATTATCTTGAAAGTAAAATTTCTAGTTCAGGTGATAAGCATATATTTAGTATTTTAAAGAAACTGCTAAAAGGTTATGAAAAAGACCATATCATTCCAAATCCTCATTGGAAACATTGGAGAGTATTAGTTTTTTCTGTATTTATCATTTCTTATATTAATTGATATTTTTTTAATATCATATCTCTACTTTGCATTTGTCTAAATAATATTTAATACTTTTAAATGGATATTTTGTGATGAAATATCTCAATTGTTAAACTGTTCTTTCTACAAATCTTGTATTGACCTTGATTCTCTTTATACTTCTGAGGTCTCAAAAATGTGTTATCTCCCCTATGACTATGACTGAGGGGGATTTCCTCTCCCTGTATATGCTCATAGGATATCACGTCTCTTCTTGGTACCCTGATATCCTTCCTCTGAGTGCCACCAGGCCTCCCCCTCCAGGGGACATGGTCAAATATGAGGCACCAGAGTTCGTGTGAAAGTCATACCCCACTCTCCACTCAACTGTGGAGAATGTTCTGTCCATTGGCTAGATCTGGGTAGGGGTTTAAAGTTTACCACCTGTATTGTAGGGGAGGGGAATAAGGGGAAAATGGGAGGGAGGGAAGAATGGGAGGATACAAGGGATGGGATAACCATTGAGATATAACAAGAATAAATAAATAAATAATTTTAAAAAAGAAACTGGAAACAAAGAACAAAATATGTTATCTCAATTTGTAGTTTACCATTCCATTTTTTAAAAAAGGTTTGTTTTTGATAAAGTCAAATTTTATGCCTTATTTTTTTATGAGTTCTGCCATTGCTGCTAAATAACTTGGATCTAATGAGAAATCAAAAGTTTTTTTTTTTTTTTCCAGTGGTGAGCCTTAACGATTTCATACCTCAGGTTTTAAACTCATATGTTTAGTGCCTGAGATGTGGTTTGAGAATCGTTTTGACTTTTAGACCTTCATTGTTCCAGAAGCTATTGTGAAAATTCTCTCACTTTTCACAAAATGAACTAACTTTGTATGTTCTGTGTCTATTTCAGAAGCCTCATTGTGCCCCCTTGATCTCTGCCGGCTACACAGTACTGAATACGGATTACTGAGCCTTTGTGTTAAGCTTTGGAATCAGATACTGTGAAGTATGACTTTTGTCAAAGTCGCCTGGACTCTTCTATCTCTTGCTTTCCTACGGAATGATCAAAATCAGAACACATTTCAAAAGAAGAACAGTGAGTCATCACCTGTTCTCATGTCACTTTGTGGACAATAGTTATACCAACTTTACTGAATCATTTGATCAATTCACTTACTACTCCATTTATTTAGATTAATTTGTTTTTATTGTATTGGCAGGCATATTAAACTTTTCAGCACAGATATATCATACACGTTTTATTCAGTCAACTGAAATGTACTGTAGATAATATATGTTTATATGAATTTCAACTTTTATTGACATGGTATGGAATATATTGGATATTAAAATATTTAACTTACAACCTGAGCAACACAAAACAAGGTGGATAGTTTTAGTAGTCTTTTTGTAAGACATTTGTGTTATTTCATCTAAACAAAAACCACAGGAGCTGAAGAATTGGCAGCATGAGTAATCCATCTCAGAACTAGAGCCCCTGATCTCCCTCATATTTTCAACAGACGGTAGCCTCTGGCGACATTCGACCTCAAACATTCTAGGTCCTAAAGGTAAGCAATTCCAGAGATACTGACTCATGGAATCTGTGTGATTAAAAAATTAATTTTTGAAGAAACAGAGTTTTGAAACACTTTCCTTTGCAACTGTGCATAGCTGTGATAGTGCCTATTATTGCACCCTGGTCTGGATTCCACAGATGCTACTTTGTGTGTACAGAAGGGATCTTCCCCTGTGGCTATGGTCTTGGTGGGATTAATTGTCCACACAAGACTGTTTTTACACATGCCTGCCTCATATCAGCAACAGATTGCTTATGTGCATGTGGTCATCAGAAAGGTTCTTAGGATAGAGTGTAAACTCTTTTCTGTCTTGGGAAGAACCGTAGTTTCTGGGTCTCCTGGATGGTATTTCTTTACCTTTGTGTGGCTACAAAGCTCTGCTTGAGATCAGTCTTTGTGGCACTTTGGCAGCAGTGTGACTTAATTTCAGGGTCCAGAATGACTCTTCATAATATTTAAAAGTTAATTATTTTTGTTTTGTATTACATGGTTTACTACTACCAATATACTTTAGAACTTTTCCTATGTCTACAGTAACAAGATTTATCAGCATCTCACAAAAAACCTAGTTTCCTTTAACCAGAAGAGGCCAGAAGGAAGGATAATGCTAGAACATTTGCTCTTCCTGCTTAGGCAGCCACTCTCTTCTTCCCAGGACACAAAGGATCCACTTTTCCTCCCTACACGCTATGATCCTGATTGAATTACAGTGGAGGCTTGGTAGGGTTACAGAATTATGATGATGGCTCCCAGAGGTTCTGAGCTTCTGCATGCTAGCTCAGATGTAAATTTATTAACTTATTTGCATCATTTTCCTCAGATAATGCAATGGGTCTTTCTATATTCTGTCACAGAGATGCAAAGCCTGCGTCCCATCTTATTTAGGTAGGAGCATCTTACATTTCAGATCACTTAGTTGTCTCATTAATGGAACTTTCTGAGGTAATTAAGAAAATTGACACTATTTGGCTTTTTCATGTCACTAGAGAAGCAATGTGCCTTTAATCATTGTACCAAGGCAGAAGTTTCCCAAATAACTTTAACTTTCTTTCTTGGAGTCCTTTTGGTAACCACCGAAATATGATAAGGTTTTTTATAAATGAATAAGTAAATTATATCACCCATTAATATTTTCATTAAATTAAATTTAAAAATATGACATGAGTGTTCTGAGCAATATTATACATAATAGCAATGGATGAGAAACAATTCAAATTATGACAACTTGGTGGTGTAATCAGCAGATGCTTAGGGGAAAATTGAACTACTGATGTGTGTAACAACATACTCACATGTCACAATGCTTATGTTTAATTTTAAAAAGTAGAGTAACTAGGATGTAGACCACTGATTATCTGAATTCAGTTTCAGTTATTAACATCTTTGGTAAAACCCACACTAGATTACTAGTGAATTACTTAGAAGAAAGACGTGAATTGCAAATAATCTTGCCAGACCTTTCAAGGTAAGAGGAATGTATATATGAATAATAGTAGGAGTTTCAGAGCCATAGAGGCCTATAAAATGTATTTAATCTGTAACTTGATTTGTTTCATTTTATATACCCAAATGTATTTTGTAAATTAATTGGATTCTTCTTTATACTGACGTAGGTGTAAAATAAATAGATGAATAACATTAAATTTAGACAAGAAATACATGTACTCTTATGCTTATTACATAAGTTAGCAGACTGTGTTTAATAGCCACAATGTACCTCCCTCCTGTGAAATAGAGATGTGTTCTAACTTTTCCATCTGTCAGAGACATACCAAGTCTAACATAGAAAAATTATGACAAATAACTACACATAAAGTATATTTTGCTGTTTTCAAACACTATTAGTGTTATGTTCTTTAATTTTTGTAGGGTAATTTTAACATACTTCTTTTGGTTCAGACCCATCTATTTAACCTGTAGTGTCCCACTATACACTATTTCATAGCAGTTTTTCACATTTACTGTTGAAATATTTAACTGACTGCATATTGTTTCATATAGCATGACATCTCTTTATTTTCATGGAGTGAAAGACTAATTTAAATTTAATATGCATGTGTATATTAATAAGCAATACTTTATTCTAGTGTCAAATATTATATGCTGATAGTTTCTGTTGAGTATGTGTGACTGAAAAGACCATGTATTTCAGAAGGAACATTTGCCTCCTGACATCCCCAAAATGGAATTTCAAAACAGTTTGGGAAAAAAATCAAAACAATACAACAATTTTTGGCAATATAAGTTGTGTGATGCTGAAATACACTATGGTTAGACTTGAAAATTTCCAAACCATCGCAAAGCAAAAAGAAGTGTATGTCTCAGCATTAGTTAACTTCAAGTACAAACTTCTGTTTGAGAAGCTCAGCACCCGAGGATGCATCTGTGTGAGCTGGCTGGGATCAGGAGGAGCTCCTCCTTCACTACCTGAGCACTGTCTCCTTTTAGCAACCAGAATATAACTGTCAAGGACTCTTCTGTTCTTCCTAAATTAAGTTCCCAGTTGAGACTTTTATCCACCAATGTCTCATCAAGCAAATTTCTTTATGTTCCTTAGCTTTTGAGTGTGCCATAAATTTCATATGTGGTGAGATTAAAGCAGGAGAGGAACAGCAATAGTTCTGATGACTCTACCACTATGTGTAATCCATGATGTCCTTTATTTTGCTTGGTTCTCTCAGATGAGTGAGGCCAATGCTGCTGTTCTCTTCATCTCATATGGGGGACAAATTAGACTAAGAAAATTTATTTTCTCATGATTCCAAAGCTAACTGAAAAACTTTTTGAGACATAGTGACCTTATGCCACTGCAGGATCTCAAGCAAAGAAATAAGTGAATGCCAGATGACTGATTATTTGACAAACATGATTTTCTATATGAAATGGGGACCATTTCTCCAAGAACCAAAGTTGAGCATTTTGCTCTATATAAAACATTTTATTTATTCTCGGCCCATGTATACCATGTGTCCCATTTGCCTGAAGCATTTTCAAGAAGGGTAAGAGATTAATGGTTGCCCTGATATTTCCTGTTGCATGCCCGCTGTCTACTAATATCCCTTTGACATTTTGATGGATATGGGTCAGAATACTATTCCAGGTCCGCAATTTTATTTAGCCATAGGTGGTGTGAGCTTTTTCTAAATGATTACAAGTTTATACGAGTTGATGAAACTTTCTACTGGTAATCTGGTTCCTAAGGTGATACATAAAATATTAAATTATAACAATCAGTTATCTGTATCGACGAAAGATATTTTTCATTTTACCATTGATTCATACATTTTAAGTAACTTACTATATTTCTTAGAAGCAGAAATTATTATTACTTATGCTCTTAAATTAGAATCAAATCATAATTGTTTCATTACTCATCTATGTAATCTCTATTTATATGGAAAATGAATCAAAGCCATATAGTGTTTAAAAGCTAGACTTATAGTTTTGATTGTGTCTGCTTTCAATCACTGTTACTTAAAAAGTCTTTCCATTATTGTTATACTATTAAATGATAATAATATGACCATTTTACTATTATTATTATCTGCAAAATGAAGACCACCGAATTAGATCATCCATTTACAAAAAAAAAAAAAAAAAATTCTTTAGGTGCTAAGGTAATGGACTCCCTGGCTAATGAGAGTGTAGTGAAATTAATTAAAATGTATTTTATTTTTATTATTATGACCATGTCTCTCCATTCCGTAGTCTGAAAATCAGTAAAACAAGGCTCCATTGAGCCACACTACCAATGTGTGACTTTTCTTCCTAGAGATTGCACTCCAAACACAAAGAAATATGTATATCTTGAGGGTTCCAAGATGGCAGTGACCAGTATGCACTGTATCTGACCTACTGCATGGAGACCAGGGACTTGAGTGGAGCCATAGACTGCTGGATCTAGAGAACTGTAGGTGAGTGGGATCCTGCACACCCACCACTGGTGGGCCTGGCCCTGGGACAAGCAACAGCCCGGAGGTCCTGAACTCACTTCCCAGGCGCTAAAACAGAACCCACCTGTGGGCTGCACCTGGCCTAAAAAGCACAAACTTACTGTGTGGGGCAGTGGTACACTGAGCCCCTGGCCTGAGGAGTCTCAGGGATCAGGTGAAACTGTCCTTGGAACCCTCCACCCACCCCACGCCAAATTGCAGAGGTCCCCAGGGCTGAGTGGAAAGACAGGTGGCGGGGTCCATCAAAAACATCTAGAGTGGCAGTGCAGCTCGTGGGCTGACCTGGGCCCAAACTAGAGCCAGAAACAATGAACTGAGCCTGCAAACACAGGCAGTTAGAACTCAGCTTGTAGTGTTCCGAACAGGCCCGGCAGGATCTCCCACTCTCGCTGGAGATGCTGGACAGCCCTGAGTGTCTAATCCCTAAGCTAAAAGGTGACTACAGCTCCAAGGATCTGGGAGCAGTCCCAGCTACAGGGCCACGGAAAGTGCAGGCACCTTGGAGCACGCCTGCGGTCTGAAACGGTCCTGTCTCTGGGCTGCCACATACTGATCCTGCACACTCCAACAGACAAATTCTAACTAGATCAGCTCCCACAGGCCCAGCAGGATTGCCCAAGCTCTCAGAAGACACTGGAAACCCCTGTAGAATCTAGTCATTGAGCTCAAAGGTGGCTACAGCTCAGAGGGCCTGACCAGAGTGGGGTCCTACCTACAGGAAGTGCAGGCAGCTTGGCGGTCTGAACGGGTACTGTCTCTGGGCTGTGGCATACAAATCCTTCACCCTCCAACAGACAGAACGTAACTGGATTTGGTTCCATAAGGCCAGCAGGATCTCCCATGCTCTCGGGATAGGCTGGATACCCCTGCAGGGTCTAGATGCCAAGCTACAGTTCAGAGGGTCTGACCCAGGTAGGGTCCTGACTACTGCAGGACAGGAAGTGCAGGCAGCTTGGAGCTTGCTGTGGTCTGAAAAGGTACTCTCTCTGCACCGTCTCATACTGATCCTGCACTCTCAAACAGACAGAAACTAACTGGATCAGCTTCCACAGGCCCAGCAGGATCTCCCATGCTCTTGGGAGAGGCTGGACACCTCTGCAGTGTTTAGAGGCTGAGTTAAAAGTGGCTACAGCTCAGGAGATCTGGGGTCTTGGCTACAAGGCGGCAGGAATGACAGGCAGCTGGGACCAACTTACCCAACCAGAGTGCTTGTGTGCTGACCTTGTTGTAGGTCCCAAAACAGCTGATCTGAACTATAGCAGTAAAGTGAAAGGTTCAGAAAGAAACCTACTTCTACTGACTCAGTTCAGAGCCTAAGGTGTAGAGCAAAATCTCCCGGAGTGGAAACCAGATCACTTGTTTGTTCCAGAGAAAAACTCCCTGATTACCACAGACAAAGGCATGCTACCTATAATCATTCACCAACTATCCACTCTCAACAACCAGTGAAGGACACCTGAAGCTACCTCCCAACCTCAGAGACATCAAAATGACAAAAGGACAGTGAAAGAATGCAAACGAAAACCAAAACAGTTTGGCATCTCCAGATCCTACCTATCCCAATGAATGTAACCCTGAGAACCCAAATACAATAGAAATATAAGAAAATGACATCAAGTCCTTACTAAGGAAGATGATAATGGAAGAAAGGAATAAAATCTGTAAACAAGTGGAGAATGCAACTAAGCAGGTTGAAGACATAAAAAAGAGTCATATAGAGCGGCACTGGAAGAATTTCAGAAAAATACAAACAACCATATGAAGGAAATCATTACAAGAGTTCAAGATTTGAAAATAAAAATGGAAGCTATTATAAAGGCACACACAGAAGAAAAATGTGATAGAGAAGTCTCAGAGAAGAAAGCAGGCATCGTGAGGTGACCTTATATAACAGAATCCAAGAAATGGAGGAACGAATATCGGGACTTGAAGATACAATCATAGAACTCAAAACAACCAGCAAAGAAAATGATAAATCTGAAAAGATCCTGACACAGAATATCCAACAAATCAAGGACACCATCAAAAAATGAAATTTGAAAATAATAGGTGTTGAGGAAAGAGAGGACATTCACCTCCACAGCCTAGAAAATATCTTCAACAAAATCATAGAAGAAAAATTTCCCAATCTGAAGAAGGAAACGCATATGAGCATATAAGAGTCTTACAGAACACCAAATCAATAGACCAGAAAAGAAAAATCTTCCCACCAAATAATAATAACAACACAAAATACCCAGAACAAGGAAAAAAATGATTAAAAGCAAAAAGAGAAAAACACAGAGTAACATACGATGGCAAACCTATCAGAATTGCATCCAACTTCTCAGCAAAGACCATGAAACACAGAAGGGCCTGGACAGAGTCCTGCAAACCCTAAGAGAACACAGATGCCAGGCCATACTACTATACCCAGTGAAACTATCAATAACTAATGAGGGAGAAAAAAAGATATTCCATGACAAAAACAAATTCAAACAGTACCTGTCCAGAAATCCAGCTTTACAGAAGTTACTAGAAGGAAAACTCCACCCAAAGGTTCAAATTACAACCAAAAACTACAAAAGAAACAGATAAGTACACCATCACAAAATCACAACCTCACAAACTCTTGACTGTAACAAATAGCAAAAATGAAGAGACTTAACAGTCCCTGGTCATTAATATTTCTCAACATCAATGGTCTCTATTCTCCAGTAAAAAGACAGAGACTAACTGAGTGGATGCATAAACATAACACAACATTCTTCTGCATTCAAGAAGCACATCTCACGCCAAGGACAGACATTACCTGAGAGTAAAAGGTTGGGGAAAAATATTTCAAGCAAATGGTCACAAGAAGCAAGCTGGTGTAGCCATTCTAATATCTAATAAAATAGACTTTCAACCAATATTAATCAAAAGGGATGAGGAAGGACACTTCATACTCATCAAAGGTAAAGTCAGCCAAGAAGACATCACAATTTTGAACACCTATGCTCCTAATACAAGGGCATCCACATTTGTAAAACAAAGATTAAACCACTCATCGATCCCCACACATTAATAGTGGGAGACTTCAACATCCCACTTTCACTCAAGGATAGGTCTTTGAATCAGAAACTAAGCAGGGAAATAACTTCATTAACCAATGTCATGAATCAAATAGATCTAACAGATATCTATAGAACTTTTCACCCAAACGCAAAAGATTATACCTTCCTCTCAGCACCCCATGGAACGTTCTCTAAGATTGATCACATAGTAGGTCATGAAGCAAGCCTGAGCAGATACAAGAAGATTGAAATAATACCTTGTATCCTGTCAGATCACAATGGTCTAAGGCTAGACAACAACAAGAGAAATAATAAAAAGCCTACACACATATGGAAACTAAACAACTCTTTACTTAATGACACCTGGGAAGAAATAAAGGACTTCTTGAAATTCAGTGAAAATGAAGAAACAACATACTCAGATTTATGGGACACAATGACAGAGGTGTTAAGAGGAAAATTCATAATACTAAGAGCCTTTAGAAAGAAAGTGAAAACATCCCACATAAACCACTTAACGACACATCTATAAGCCCTACAAAAAAAAAAAGAAGCAGAAACAACCAAGAGGAGTAGACATCTGGAAATAATCAAACTCAGTGTTGAAATCAATAACTTTGAAACAAGGCATTTATGCCACAAAATTTGAAAATCTAAGGGAAATGCACAATTTTCTTGACCAATTCCATTTGCCAAAATTGAATCAACATCAGATAAACAAATTAAATAGCCCTATTTCGCCTATAGAAATAGAAGGAACCATTGATAGTCTCCCAACCAAAAAAAGCCCAGGACCAGATGGCTTCAGCGCAGAATTATACCAGTCCTTCAAAGAGGAGCTAATACCAATACTATTCAAACTATTCCAAAAGATAGAAATGGACGGAACATTACCAAATTCCTTCTATGAGGCCATAGTCACTTTGATACCTAAACCCCACAAAGACCCAAGAAAAAGAGAATCTCAGACCAATATCTCTTATGAACATTGATGAAAAATATTCAATAAAATATTCACAAAACGAATACAACAGCATATCAGTTCTTGAAATTCTAGCCAGAATACTAAGACATCAAAAGGAGACCAAAGAGATCCAAATGGGAATGGAAGAAGTCAAAGTATCCCTATTTGCAGATGATATCATTGTGTATATAAATGACCCCCAAAACTCCACCAGAGAACTCCTACATCTGATAAACACCTTCAGCAAATTGGCTGGATACAAAATTAAATTTAAAAAGTCAGTAGCTTTCCTATATACAAATGACAAACACGCAGAGGAAGAAATTAGGAAAACAACACCCTTCACAATAGCCACAAGCAATATAAAATATCTAGGAGTAATTCTAACCAGGCAAGTTAGAAACTCATTTGAAAAAATCTTTAAAACCCCTACCCAGATCTAGCCAATGGACAGGACAGTCTCCACACTTGAGTGGAGAGTGGGATATGACTTTCTCATGTACTCTGGTGCCTCACATTTGACTATGTTCCCTGGAGCGGGAGACCTAGTAGCACTCAGAGGAAGGACAGCAGGTCACCGAGAAGAGACTTGATACCCTATGAGCATATACAGAGGGAGGTAATCCCTCTCAGGAACAGTCATAGGGGAGGGGAATAAGGGGAAAATGGGAGGGAGGGGAGAATGGGAGGATACAAGGGATGGGATAACCATAGAGATGTAACAAGAATAAATTAATAAAATAAATTAAAAAAATTAAAAAAAAGAGAGAGATCGAAGAAGACATCAGAATATGGAGGGATCTCCCTTGTTAGTGGATTGGGAGAACTAACAGTAAAAATGGCCATCTTGCCAAAAGCAATTTACAAATTCAATGCAATCCTTATCAAAATACCTACAAAATATTTGAAGATGGCAAAGGATCAATTCTCAACTTCATAAGAAGGAACAAAAAGCCTAGAATAGCAAAAACAATCCTATGCAATAAAAGATCCTCTGAAGGAATCTCCATACCCAATCTCAAGCTGTACTATAGAGCAACAGTAAATAAAACAATATGGTAATGGCATAGCAACAGGCTGGTGGATCAATGGAATCGAATCGAAGAACCAGAGATGAATCCACACACATATAGTCACTTGATTTTTGACAAAGAAGCCAAATCTATCCAATGGAAAAATGATAGTATCTTCAACAAATGGTGCTGGTCTATCTGGATGTCTACATGTAGAAAAATGCAGCTAGACCCATATCTGTCACCATGCAGAAAACTCAAATCCATGTGCATTAGAGACTTCAACATAAAACCAGAGACACTAAATCAGTTAGAAGAAAAAGTGGGGAAGAGCCTGGAACACAACGGCACAGGAGACAGCTTCTTGAACAGAACATCAACAGCCCAGGCCTTAAGGTCAACAATTAACAAATGGGACCTCATGAGGCAGAGAAGCTTCTGTAAGGCAGGAGACACTATCAACAGAACAAAGCGATAGCCTAAAGCCTGGAAAAGATCTTCACCAACACTACATCTGACAAAGGTCTAATATCCAAAGTATATGAAGAACTCTAGAAATTAAAAACCACTAAACCAAATAACCCAATTAAGAAATGGGGCTCAGAACTAAACAGAGAATTCTCAGCAGAGGAATATTGAATGGCTGAGAAACACTTAATGAAATGTTCAACATCGTTAGTCAGTAGAGAAATGCAAATCAAACCAACACTGGGATTCCATCTTACACCCATCCGAATGCCTAAGATCAAAAATTCAAGTGACACCACATGCTATCAAGGATATGGAGAAGGAGGAACACTCCTTCATTGCTGGTGGGAATGCAAACTTGTACAACCACTTGGGAAATCTATCTGGTGCTTTCTCAGAAAAATGGGAATAGGGCTTCCTCAAGACCCAGCTATTCTACTCCTTGGAAAATACCCAGAAAATCCTCCATCACACAACAGGGACATATGTTCAACCATGTTCATAGTGGCCTTATTCATAATAGCCAGAACACAGAAACAGCCTAAGTGTCCCTCCGTAGAAGAATGGATAAAGAAACTGTGGTACATCTACACTATGGAATACTACTCAGCTATTAAAACAAGGAATTCCTGAAATTTGTGGACAAATGGATTGAACTAGAAATGATCATAATGAGTGGGTTCAACCAGAAGCAGAAAGAGTCAAATTGTATATATTCACCAATATCTAGACACTAGACCAATGGACATGTCCCATCAAAGTCTTCACTTAACAGGAAAGTGGGTCAGAGGGGAGGACATCCTATCGGGAC
The DNA here is from genome assembly GCA_907169655.1 of Acomys percivali. Taxonomy (NCBI): domain Eukaryota; kingdom Metazoa; phylum Chordata; class Mammalia; order Rodentia; family Muridae; genus Acomys; species Acomys percivali. Next base: position 188,097,996 of record OU015742.1, read on the forward strand.
TTTAGGTGAGAGAAGCATGGGAGAATGGGAAATAGAAGGATCCAGAGTGTCCTAGAAACTACAAGAAAAACATTATGATGGGCCAATCTGGGCCCAGGGATCCTGCTCAAACTATGGCTCCAGCCAAGGACAATACAGGCAGTAATCTTTGAACTCCTACCCAGATCTAGCTGATGGACAGGACATTCTCCACTGTTGAGTGGAGAGTGGGGACTGATTTTCACATGAACTCTGGTGCCCCATATTTGACCATGTTCCCTTGATGGGGAGGTCTGGTGGCACTCATAGGATGGATAGCAGGCTAATAAGAAGAGATTTGATACCCTATAAGCATGTACAGGGAGAAGAGGTCCCCCTCAGTCACAGACATAAGGGAGGAGAGTAGGGGAAAAGCAGAAGGGAGGGAGGAATGGGAGGATACAGGGGATGGGCTAAGAATTGAGATGTAATATGAATACATTAATAATATATTTAAAAAAGAAATATATACCTAAAATATTTGAGTATTTCAAGCCTTCAGGCAGTAACTACTGCAATTATTATACTGTTCAAACAAAATTTGTATTAATATATATTTAAATGTAATACATTTCTTTCTCATGTGCCCAGGATAAACAAAGAAGCAGCAATATTCAATTATTACATGTCCTTCTATAGTCGGCTTAAGTGTCTGAATTCATTTTTCATGTAGGATTATGCAGCACTATGCTGTAAACTAGCCCAGCACACATTATCAATTTGATAAATTGACATAATTAAATGTGATTGCTCAGTAAATGCATCCGTAGATTGATTTGTCTGTTTATTGTGGAAAGAGTACATCAATGCTCACTTGCAGAATCATTGGGGCATTCACACATCCCCACCCTCTTCTTGCCTTACATTGAGCATGATGAAGATCAAATCCTCTTTGAAATTTAGGTGTAGATTTATGATATGCCTTTGCAAATGAGAACAGATGTGATCTATCACTCTGAAGAAAAAGAGCACTATTTGCGCACTGCTGACACTCTGCCGAGGGAACCAAGGAGCAACCAGATTGTGAACATTTGTTTCTAAGGCTCAGTTTGGTTCTGTAAAACCACTATGTATGGAAGTCTTCTGCTGACAGATGGAATAGTTAGCTAAGGAAGGAATATATGTGAATCATGTTAGGCCATGGGGACTCAAAGATGGTAGAGTGATGTCTGTCCTGGCATAAACAATCCCCATGGTAACTGGTGATGCATTTGACTATCCACATACCTACTCTATTACATGATGAATAAAAGCTATTTTTCTTGATATGCCTTATTACATACAGTCTTCTTTAGTTTTTTCAAATCTGTAATTATTTCTAAATGAAAAGCTTGAAAATCACACAGTGGGGATTTGTTAGTCAGGGAACATGAGCTCTGATTTAAATGATTTTTTTTTTTAAATTTTCACATACTGACATAAAGTTCACATTTGAAATTGAATTGGATTTCTAGTCTATTTGCTTTAAAACTAAAAATTATTCTGTTTCAAATAGGGAGTATTAATTTCAAATATTTGTTCCTTTTTATCAATACTTTGGCTAAAAATGTATAGCAATTATCATCTGTACCTTTATGGATACATTCCTCTTTATCCAATCCACTCTTACTCATTGGCTCTCAAGTTAAGTGTCATGTCCTTAGGAAAATATTCTGTAACCCTCAGATTTTTAAATCATCAGGACTCCCCAGAATTATGGGTGTTGGTTTGGGAAGCTGTATCGGGGTGCCAAGGTGCAACAACCCTTTCACTTTCTCCACTTTGGATCTTACTGAATATTGTAGGGTGAAGATTATTATGACTCTGTGATATGCCTTGATATTGGGAATAGTATTGTCACCATCATTATTTCTTTTGCTGAGGAAGACATTAACTTTCCAGAGCATTTTGTGTTTCCATATACTTTAAAATAGTTTTAAGTACATAATTGCAACATCTCCCCCATTCTATTTCTAATTAATAAACTCCATGTTCTTATTTCTATCTATTAATGTGGATATTTCAATAGGTATGTTTATTGGGAATTGTGTTGAATCTGCATGGCTTTTGTCATGATGGTAACAATTAAATACATGTTTAAAGGTTCTTAAAAGCATTAGCTATCTGGGAAATTCTATGGTTATTATCAATTAAGAATACCATGCCTTTGAGAATTTGGTCAAAGTAAGATATTCATTCGCTGTTGATGAGTGTTTAAACTGTAGCAACCACAGTAAAAATTAGTACCCTTGCTTTTCAACAACCTAGAATTAAAACTGTAATTTGACCCAGCTATACATATGCTATGTCTATAACCAAAGGGCTCTTTATCTGACCCTGGAGACACTTGCTTATTTTTGTTCTATGACAATCTGGTCAAGATGGCCATGACATGGAAACAGACCAGATTTTCATTAACTGATAAATGAATAATGAAAAGTGTGGCACGTGTACATAATGGAATTCTTTTTTTTTTGCTTCCTTTTAAATTTTTTTTATTATTTAATTATTCATATTACATCTCAGTTGTTAGCCCATCCCTTGTATCCTCCCATTCCTCCCTCCCTCCTGCTTCCCCTCACTCCCCTCCCTTATGTCTGTGACTGAGGGGGACCTCCTCTCCCTGTATATGCTCCTAGGGTATCGAGTCTCTTCTTGGTGACCTATTATCCTTCCTCTGAGTGTCAGCAGGCCTCCCCATCCAAGGGACCTGGTCCAATATGGGGCACCACAGTTTGTGTGAAAGTCAGATCTCCTTCTCCACTTAACGGTGGAGAATGTCCTGTCCATCGGCTAGACTGCGTAGGGGTTCGAAGTTTACTGCCTAACATAATGGAATTCTATTCAGCTATAAAGAAAAAAGTGAAATTATGAACTTCACAAGAATAAATGGATAGACATAGAATAGATTTCATTCAGCAAAGGAAATAAAATAAAATACAATTTCTGTATGTTCTTCCTCACTGGTCAATACCAGCTACAAATTCTAGATCACACTGAGAAAACTGAAGACCAGAAAGACAACATTGGATGGTCATCACATAAGGCAATGGTGGAGGGGGTTAGATGAAGTTAAATGTGAACAGGGAATTTATGGGGATGGTAAGGTTTATATGGGGAAATAAATGGGAAGAAAAGAAGAAGAAAAGGAAGGATAATTAAATGAAATGATGGATAAAAGTCATGTAAAGAAATTTTGCTTTATAATACAATTTAGTATATATTAATGTGTTTAAAGAATGAATCCAAGCAAGACATAATGCTACTGTATTTATGAGGCATGTGTTATTTAACCAACATTCCAGTTCCTGGAATGAAATATATCCTTTTATGGTTTCTGGTCCCACCTCTACCCTAGAAAATGACATAAAACTGAACAGTTCAGTTGCTTGCCATTTTTCTGGTTTGACACTAGAAGTAGAAAATACTCTAACAATGAAGGCAACAAACATCTTGATTGAAAAGTACAGATAAACAAACCTGTATCTTAGCTGAAAGTATCTATTCTACAAGCTACCTTTCATAGTACCAGAAGGTGATAAATGGGTCCTTGGAGAAAAGGACCCAACAGTATTATTCTACTGTAATTTTCATGAACTCCAACACCAACCTTCTCGGCGAGATGTGTCTAATTGGATAATACTGGCATATATGTCATGGGATAATAATATAATATCTATCTCCCATGGAGAATGGGGAAATAGAAGGATCCAGAGGGTCCTAGAAACCTACAAGGAGAACATTAAGACTGGTGGATCTGGGCAAAGGGGTCCGGTTGAAACTATGGCATCAGCCAACAATAATACGTGCAGTATACGCCAAACCCCTACCCAGTTCTAGCCGATGGACAGGACATTGTCCACAGTTGAGTGGAGAGTGGGGTCTGACTATCACATGAACTCTGGTGCTCCATATTTGACCACATCTCATTGATAGGGAGGCCTGGTGGCACTCAGAGGAAGGATAGCAGGCCACCAAGAAGAGACTTGATACCCTATGAGCATATACAGGGGGAAGAAGTCCCCCTCAGTAACAGGCATATGGGAAGGGAGAAAGGGGAAAATGGGAGGGAGGGAAGAGTGGGAGGATACAAGGGATGGGATAACAATTGAGATGTAATATGAATAAATTAATAAAACATATATATAACCAACCAATCAAAAATTAATAAATAAAAGTAGTTTACAATATATATATATATATATATATATATATATATATATATATATATATATATTGTTTCTGAGTGGCCTTGAGGTCTGATCCACAACAGGGCTTCTTTTTATGCTTTTTCTGGTACTGTAGATGATTCTGGTCAAAACCATGTCTGGGGAAGTAATAAAGAAGAACTTACTCTTGTTGTTTAGCTATATTGACGCAGTATCAATCAACCTTCAATTTTTTTAAGGATTATGATCATTGACAAGTGCTTCCCTTGTCCAAAAAAGCCTCCTTTGCAACAAAAGATTGTGAATGCAGTGACATATGACTGTTCAAGGTGCTGGAAATAAGTGAGAGCTGTGTTCTAAGACAAAAAATGAACAAACTCCCAAAACATTCATTCTACTTTCGCTAATACTCAAGGAGCCTTGTAGATGAATGGGTGGAAAAAGAATTGTATCCTGAATGATAAAAAGGGCCATGAGATTCTGCTAACTTGCACCCCCTTTATACTCAGATAATTAATCTTATTCCTTCTCAAGTCTCTGATGGGGTTGGAGAACAAATACTTTAGTTTTACATTAAGCTTAGTTGTTTAAGGGTTAAGATGTTTTTAGGTCTAGATAGATGTTTTAAATCGATAATGACAAGATATGATAGATATTGATTTACAGTCAGAATTGTATTTATTTTACTTTATTAATTTATTCAGATACAATTCAATTGTGGACAAATGGAACTGGAAATGTTCATACTGTATGAGTTAATACAGAAGCTGAAAGACTCAGATGGTATATACTCATTTATAATTGGGCACTAGCCCAAAAGGCATGTCTCATGAAAATCTTCAATTACCATGAGATTGGGATAGATGTGAGGACATCCTCCTGGGACTTTAGGTAAGACAAATATAGGAGATGGGGAAATATAAAGACCCAGAGGGTCCTGGAAACCTACAAGAAGAACATCATGATTGGTGGATCATAGCCCAGGGGTTCTGCTCAAACTATTGCACTAACCAAGGACAATATAAGTAGTAAATATCGAATGCCTACTCTGATCTAGCCAATAGGCAGGCCATTCTCCACAGTTATGTAGAGAGCATGGGCTGACTCTGACATGAAATCTGTGCCCCATATTTGACCACTTCCCCTTGGTGGGGAGGCCAGGTGGTATGCAAAGAATAAGCAGGCTACCAATTTGAGACTTGAGAGCCTATTACCATATAGTGGGGGAGGAGGGGTCCTAGGTCATAGACATAGGGGAGAGGAATAGGGTGAAAGCAAGAGGGAGGGAGGAATGGGAGGATACAAGTGATGGGATACCTTCAGAATTTTAGATGCACCAATATAGGAAAGATGTTTTCTTCAAGTCTGCCAAGTACAAATAGCAAAAACACTAAGAATGTAACATTTATATTGTTTCATGGTTCTTCTTGCTGTAGGTAGTCTATTGTATATATGTGTAATAATATAAATGTATATGTGAAAAATAAAAAAATATTTAATAAAAAAAAGAAGGGCCATGAAATGCTGTCTTTCGCTTATTATGCAGCCAGTCCACTTATGACCTCAATAAAGGAGCATTACTCCACTGAGCTGGTATAACAATGAAGCTCACAACAGCCAACCATGGATGTAGGTGGAGCTTAAGAATCCCTGTCTAACCCCTTATTGAATTATTGGCCACGTAAAGGTTCTGGGAAGTAAAAAACTCAATGCTATCAGTATGAAATCACTGTTGAGCCCACCGGGCTCAAGGTAAGAACTTGGAACAGATGGCCACACATATGACCCTGGTTAAACTCACTGGGTAAGAAAACAAAGATAATGAATATGGGGAAAGGATTTGTAGGGACAAAAGGAGCCTGAGAGGAATAAGATGGAGACAACGGATGTTGTGAGTGACTTTCATCAGCATGCCTTGTACACCTGTTTGAAGATGTCGAAGAATAATTGTATATTTCAAAAGCATATTTTATTTTTCATTTTTAATGAAAACTGTAATATACATTTTAATAACTGAAGACATAGTCTTTGTATGTAATGTGTTTTTCTTTTTTTTTCTTTTATTTAATTATTTTTTTATTCTCTGCAAAACCTTTATATAATAACATAAGAACAATGTGTTTTTCAAGAAAACTTCTCCAGAAAGGTGGTCTTTCTAAAAAAGAAGGGCTTACGATAGTGGTTTAAAATTCACTGTTGATATTATGTTATAGTTTAGGTGTAAAAGATATGTTGAGTTAAAGTGATTCAAAACATTTCATTCAACTTCCTGGTGAAAACGAGAATACAAGTCTAAAAGGGAAATTTACAACATGGAATTGCACTACCTAGAGGGAAGGCACAGTTCTATATGCCATTTGATATTCAAAGAAGCTGTCCCAGCACCTGCACAGGGGAGGCGATCAGTAGATACATGCTGAATGAATATATATGACCATGCGTATAGACAAAACCAGAAGCCTGAGCATTAAACTCGGTTCTCATGGCTAAAATGCAGTCAAAATGCAGGCATTTGGAGCAGAACAAAAGAGCTGCATTAGAAAAGCATGCCAGAAAAAAGAAAAAGAAAATGTTGCATATTATTACCTCACACTTCCAGGTGAAAACTTGGGTTAAGCCAGTCTGATGAGTAACTCAGTTTCATGACTAACTTCAGGACACAAATGTACAGACCCATGGTGACTTTTGTCTGTGGTGATGAGCAGGGTGCCCATCCTTCCACTTTAAATGATCAGCTGAGTAGCAAATAGACAGCCATTAAAAAGTCACACAGTCTCAAAATTAAATAGTGACTAGATTTGACAGTGATTGTCAGGAGGAGCGTACACAAGGTGCCTCTGCCTCTCACTGTTGTGGCACTTGCTGAGCTCTCTGCAAGATGGCCTTTGTAAATTGATTTTCAAGATCAGCAAACTAGTTCACAAGTAATGAAGCGATCTAAAAACATGCTTTAGAGATAAGAATCCTATTCTATAAAATGAATAAAAGAGAAGACCAACTTTTATATATTTACTTATATTATTTATATAATTAGAGTTTTAAAAATTTCTTAATATAATAAGATACAGTAATTTGCCATTAATTATATTAAAAATAAATCCTAAGGTCTCCTGCTTAAGACTAAACAATATATACTCTACAAGGATAAAATATAACATCACAGAAAGAGGGCAAGAAACCTTAAGAGATATTAAAATTATAAGAGAAACATCCATATAACTATTTAATCATTTAATAATAGGGTCAGATAATGGGCTTATATTCGAAAAATTAGAAAACATAAAAATGGTCCATCGTATAGAAAGAAATTTTACTTGATTCAAAAGTAAAACCTGAATAACTTTATCTTCATTATAAATCTTGTTTAATAAACATTTTCTATAACAAACTAGATATAACTATTTCCATGTCTTAATAAACATATGTAACATTGCTGCCATGTGTAAAGTCTTATTGATGAAAAGCATAGCAGATAGTCTGGAAAAATGAAAAGTAATTATAGCACTCTCTGTTCTTGTACAGGGCTCAAAACCAACATAACAGCTCACAGCCATCTGTAACTTCAGTTTCAAAACATCTGATGGTTGCTTCTGGCTTCTGGAGGGACTAGATAAACACACATGCAGGCCAAACAAAATCATAAAATAAAAATACATAAAAAGAAAATGTTGCATATTATTACCTCATTTTAAAAGAATAGAACAAACTTTACACAAACTGAATCACCCACAAAACTAAAGATATATGCCACTACTGAGTAGTGATCCAAAGGGCCAAATGTATATGCCAGCAAACAAAATTTAACAGTATATAAAGAATATATCATGATGAAAAAATTTTGATTCTATAAATATCCAAAGGTTTCTTAAAAGTAGACCTTGCAATACAGTTGATCATATTAAATGTTGGAGGAAACAATATTATATATATGCAGAAAAAAAAGACATGCAATGAAAAGAGAAGCAGTTGGGAATAGAAAGAGGGTTACCAGGGGTAGCAGGAAAAGTAGACATAACACTATGGGTAAATATGATCATGATACATTATATCCACGCTTTAAAGAAAGAGAAAACCCAATACATGGAAAAAAAATCATTGAAATAATCTGCTAAAACTTACTTACACATATTCTAAAGCTGATGTGAGCAAATAAGTTTTGGAGTAATAATTTAAAATAATGACTACATTTTTCTCTGTATAGAATTATAATTGAAAATAATACATATGATTTAATTATCACTGATGGCAAAAAAATATAAAAACAAGGAATAGATGTACAGCCAACTTAAATACCTGCGGAAGATTATATAATGAATATATACTCACTGTTGCATGCCAAATAGAATATAATACAGCCTTTAAAAATGAGAGAAAAATGATCATTTCGGACCACATAAATAAGACTATAGTAATTGAAACTTTGAAAGAACATGATGATACCAATGTGTAATTTTCTGATTGGGCAAAGGTAGGCCTGAAGACAATTCAATGAAACCTCTATTTAATAGATAACTTTATGTTTAAAGGCAGAATAATGGCAGAAAAATCACCTCACATGAATCTCGGGAGACAGAAAGAATGGGAGATTAAAATTAAGATTAAATAAAGATTAAAATTTCCTGTATCAAAATGGAATCCATTTTAGATGCTCAGCATAATATGAGTCTATTACTGTATTTCAAAATCATGACAAGTCTTATTCGAGTGCACAAATTTGTTCTGTAACAAATATATCAAAAGTTCTGAGAAGACAAGTGTATTCATAGTGCCTTCATCACAACACAAACACAGAAGAAAATGCATCTTCCATAGACTGAGGGGACAAATTGCCTTCTAGTGTGACACTATGACAGATGTGTTCAAGTGTGGCAGCCAATTGTGAAGATGCCTTTCCAGAGAATGTTTAAGAAGAGCACCACAAAGGGGAAAACAAATAGAACATAGGATAACAGTGGATCAAATTACTCAGATATGCAGGAACTCCTGTTAAACACAGACATCCAGTGTGCAAATAGATGAGAATAAGATATCCCATAGGTATTCTCAGGGCACAGGAGAGCAGGAATGGGAGGCCCTTTTGTGGGTGGTGAAAATTTTACCTCAGTAATATCATAGCAGAGTCTTTGAGCTGGAAGCTGCCTTTGCATTGAACAAAGGGTAGGGATACTGCCTTGAAGGGGGTCAGGCATGAGCAGCACTGATGAATGCAAGGTGGTAATAGAGAGCCATGAGCCTTCTAGGCGACCAGTGTTTGTAGGGCATAAGGTTAGTGTATAATTCAAATGTTGACTTATGTACCACTATATCTGATTTCAATCTTTGTTCTGAGAATCTCCTGTCTCAATGTTGTGTAAATATGGCTCCCAAACTGTCCCATGATATGCCAATAAAGCAGCTTACATCCACTCACTGAGCAGGGCAAAGAATAGGGCTGAACTTGCTGTCACCAAGAGGAGGAGTATTTGTAGAAAGACATATGGAATTGAGCCATGGGAGAGGTCCAGGAGACATCATGAGGGACAGCTGGAACAGAAAAAGTTACAAAGTGCAAGTATCTCAAGAAGGAAACCAAATTAGCTTGGAGAATTAGGAATAGAGTATTAATTGATTGCTCAGTTCTTGTGCTTTGAACCTTGTTAAACATATAAAAATAGTCTCAGCGATTTGTGTACTAGCCTGCTAAATAGAGAAAGAGAGTAAGACCAATATATAAAAATAACTGTAACAAGTGTTCAGGTAGCTTAATGATGAAGCAGTGAGTTATTTCTGAAAATAAAGGCACAACACCATACCATGTGATAGCCCTGTGTCTTTACTTCCACATATTTAGATTTAGGATTTGTTAAATGGACTACCTGCATTCTCACTCTATATATTTTAATGAAGTCAATCATTTCTGATGTACACCTCTAGCTGCAACAGATGATATTAATTTAGCTTCCTATATGGTAGTTGGACATAAGGAAAGGTTAAATGCAATATTGGTATAAATGTTATTCATTTTATTTACATATTCTGTTAGAAAAAATTGATCTTTCAATTAAAGAAATACAATCATTGCCCACAAATTTGCTTTAAAACATTAACTTGTTACAATGAAATACTATTTAAAAGACATTTTGTTAGAAATCCTCAATGTTTTCAAAGATATAAGAATAAAACTAACATGTTTTTATTATAAATTTTAGTAACTAGAAGCAGTAAAAATGTAAAAAGTAACAAAACATGCTTTAATATTTAAAATGTACTAAAACATATTAAACAACTCTTGGGTCAAAGGGCAAACATAAAGAGTTTGAAAAATGTTTCTGAAATGAGGCTAACAATAATAGGATATAAAAGAATTTGTGGCACATATCAAAAACATTTGTGAAGCAGAGTCCTATAGTATTAAGCGCTCTGTTAATAAAAATGAGTGACATATCAAATAGACTTCTTCTACAATTAAAAAACTCTACGAAAAGAATAAAGTGAAGAAAAAACTTAATAAAACGCTTTAAAATATGAAGCCAAAGATATTGTTGGAGAACAACCTGCCTTCTTAAGTAAAAATGTATAATCCCTAAGTACACTCTACATGTTTCTCCTGAAACCCACAAATAAAAGTAGTCCTTCCCACTTATCAGATTAAATATCTCTTTGTACCAGTGAACACTGATCAAGGAAAAAACAATATTAATTCAAAGTTCCATTGAATACACCTACAAAACATCTCCACCAAACCTAAGGAAATTTCAGAGAAGGGGGCAGAATGATGATAGTAGCCAGGAGATAGGGAGTATGCTGTGGGAATGTCTCTTCTAATAATGTCTGATTACATTAGTAAAGTCTCACCAACATGACCACTCAAACATGAACTCAACAGGGATGTCAACAACAGACATGCTAAAGCAGACGGGGAAAAGACCATAGGGCCTCAATCCTACCCAAAGAACTTCAAACAACTAAGGAATGCTGGGTGCAAGAGGAAAGCTCTTCTCTAGGGAAAAACACAGCAATTCATTATCTAATAACAAAGGATCAGCTCTATAAACATAGACATGCGGACCACTATGCAGAAGCGGTTTTGTACCTGGAAACTTATATGCGTGAAATAACAATGAATGAAAAAAGAGGCCAGAAAAATGAAGGCAAGAAGGAGTAATATATGGTATGGTTGGTAGGAGAAAGAAGAAGAGTGAAAAATTGACAGTTTTCTGAAATATTTGTCACAACTAAAATGCAATGTATAAAGTTATGAGTAATTTTATCCTAGAATAAGAGGGAAATTGTTTACAGTCCATCTGTCAATCCTCGCCCATCTTAGTTTACCTAATAATTGAGTTGCATCCATTAGGAGACAAGAAATGTTAATGGCACGGAAATTTTGAAACATTGGAAAAGTATAACTCCTAAATATTTCTTCAACACACATGCACACACACATACATTAAGCTTATACACTGCATAAAATTGTTCTTTATTTACATGTAATTGGTTTTGTTTTTTTACTAATTTTTGTTTTTTCTTTCTTTCTAATTTATTCCTATTACATCCTGATGGTTTTTAATTTATTATTTCTTCACTTTACATTCTGATTTTATCCCCACTCCCTCATCTCCCTCAGGTCATACCTTCCATCCCCAATTCCCTTCTACCCCCCACATAGTCCTTAGAAATGGGGAGCCTTCCACCCCTATAATCTGACCGCAGGCTATTAAGCCTGATCTTCCTGTATCCTCTTTCTCTGTGGTTTAGCCAGGCCTCCCACTAGGGAGAAATGATAAAGAAGTGGGCACCAGAGTCCATATCAGAGACAGCACATATTCCCTATATTATGGGACCCACAAGGAGGCTGTGCTGCCTATAGACTATCTGAGCAGATAGTCTAGGTCCTCTCCATCCATGGTCCTGGATCATGCCTCAATCTCTACATGCCACCCTGGGCCCAGATTTGTTGGCTCTGTTAGTCTCCTTGTGGAGCTCTGGTCCATTCCAGGTCCTTCTATCCCCCCATCTCTTCCATAAAACTCCTTGAGCTCCAACCCAAAGTTGGGCTGTGAGACTCAGCATCTGCTTTGCCCCTCTGCTGGTTGGAATCTTTCAGAGGACCTCTATGCCAGGCTTCTATCCTGTTCCTTCAGTTCAACCTTCCCAGTGTCTATTCTATTTGCCTTTCTGAATGAGAATTGTTTTTTTTTTAATTATCGGTTCAGCTTAAGATGCTAAATAAAGACACAGAATCTGAAGCGCACTTTAAAGCTGTCAGCACAACACTCTGGGCAGAATTAAGTGTAATCCCTGTTGTTTAGCTTCATTAGGTCTGTCGATTGTAGTGTGGTATCATGTATTAAATTGTTACATTATAAATAAATTACTTGTAAATATCTGTGTAATGCTCTTTTAAAAACGTTGCCTGTGTTAATGATATATTTCTTTCATCATACATGCCATTATAGATGAGCATCATTTCTTAGAAAATCTTTGTGAAGTCAGTTCTCTATGCTCAGGTTTACATGGATTCTGTGGATTGATCACAGGTCACTGTATGTTTGTTTAGTAACATAAGCCTTTGAACCACATTTCTGCATCAATGTAGTATTCCCAAGTCCACTAGTAAACATATAATCTGAAGTACATTACAATAGAATAAGATGAACAACTATTAATTTCATTAATACGTCAATGAAAATCTGGTCATAAATAGTTCATAAATAAGACTATATAAATAGAGCTTAAAGGCAAACTGTATAATTATCCCTCAAGACTTAGAGAAAGCTTTAGTTAAAATTAAGTATACAAAGATTTGAAATATACTAAATCAATTGAGAATTAATGTACATATAATTAACATAAAGTATATTCTGAATCAATAGACAAACACTTTAATTAAAAGGGAAAAAGCATGAAAACAAAAACAGCATTTCTGGATCAAGCCAAGAAAAAGAAAGGGATAGTGTTTTATAAGAAGAAACAAACAAATAGGAGGTCCCAGTATATTAGATCTAAGCTTTTAAGGGAATGTTATTGAGTTAAACTCTAACAGAGTATATTCCCAAATAAAGGAAGTCTGGGGTAAACCACAGACAAATCTAAAATGAGCTCAGGTCCTCCTGGATTAAAGCCACTTGGTACAAATGTAAGGATCTGACAGAATATATGATGAAGCCTCTAGGGGATGTAGTAGAATCCAGAAACAATACTTTTACTGTTCAGCTAGTATTATGCACTTAGTTATAAATGTGTAACACATACATATGCACACACACACATACACATGCACACACACAAAGGGTATAGAAAAGCAGAGAGTATAATAAAATATACTTACACTCCATGGGGAGTTAGATCATTATAGATCTCTCTCTCTCTCTCTCTCTCTCTCTCTCTCTCTCTCTCTCTCTCTCTCTCTCTCTCTCTCTCTCTGGGTCAGCCAGTAAATTTTCTATGTTTGGGAAAGAAGAAAAAGATAAATAATCTACCAAAATAATGAACCTTTGAAAGAATAATGAGTCAATTAGAACCCTAATAATAAAAAAAAATAGAACAATAGTAATATGCAACCAAACCAATGATATTTAACAACTGAGCAGACAGAAAAGAAAATTAAGAGGACCATGAGTGAGAATGTTCATGAAACCAGGGAGAAGCAATAAAACCCATGGAACATACAGGAAAAGCTAGAGTAGACTTTAAGTAGAAAGATGGCCATAATTAGAATTCTGGAAAAAAAGAGTAAAGGGAAGAAACAATATTACAAATCTAGTGTCTATGGTTTTTTCTAACTTTGGCAATCTAGAGAGTCAGCATAAACAAGGGACAACCCATGAAAGTCTACATAATTGTGATGGTTTGGATAGATATGGCCACAATAAACCCATGTGTTTGAAGGCTTGACACATAGGAAACAGCAGTATTAGAAGTTATAGCCTTGTTGCCTTGGGTATGGTATTGTTAGAGGAAGTGTGTCAACGTGGGTCCAGTCTTTGAATTCTCCTTTGTTCAAGCTATGCCCAGTGTGATATGTCTCCTTCTGCTGCCCTCTGACTGAGATGTAGAACTCTCAGCTCCTTCTCTAACACCATGCTTGCATGCATACTACCATACTTTCTGCCATGAAGACAATGGACTAAACCTCTGAAACTGTATGCCATACTCAGCTAAATATTTTTCTTTACAAGAGCTGTTATGGTACTGGTGTTGCTTTCCATCAATAAAACCCAAAATAAGAGAGAAGTTGTTACAGAAGTGGGGATCTTGCTATGAGAGCCAGGCTTTGTTTGTAGGAATGTAGGTTTTGGGACTTTGGATAAGGAAAGTAATGAGATGCTTAAAGTGGGGGATATAGAAGTAGAAGCATGGACGATGGTGGTGCTGATGGTGATTTGAACAATGGAGACCTGGCGCAAGAGGTTTCAAAGGAGAAGAATTTTAGTATGTGTCATAGAGACTGTTCTTGTGAAATTTTCGCAAAGGATTTGGATGCTTCTGTCCTTGTCTGAAAAGTTTGCCTGAGGCTAAAGTGAAGAGTGTTTGAATAATTGCATTGGCAAAGGAAATCTCAGAACAGACTAAAATAGATGTTCTTGCATGGTTACTGCTTTTCACTCTTATTGTTTTTATATGAAAAGGAGCAAACTAAGCAAGACAAAGTACAAATTGTATGATTCAAAGAAAAAATGGACACTGGGAAGTAGAATAAAGCTAATTCTTGTCTTCAAGGAAACAAACAGATTAAAAGTATTAAATGTAATTAAAGGAGTGGTGACCACAGGGCAAGATTCTACCCATCTTATCTTCCATCTAGTTAAAAGGAATTTAAGAACAGTTTAGGTACAGGAGTAGTGGCACAGGCCTTTAATCCCAGCATTCAGGTGACAGAGCCATGCAGATCTCTGAGTTCAAGGTCAACTTGAACTACAAAGAAAGTTCCAGGACAGCCTACCTGAGATAGTGAAGAAAACAGACATTGAAAACAGAAAGCTGGTGAAGATGTTCCAGGTATAACAAGCAGTAGAACTTGGCAACTTCAGCGATGCGATTTTGGCTTTAGAGTCAAGGAATGAGAAAAGGGTTTGCGGAACATCCCTTTGTGACTAAGGAAAACTACTTAAGACAGGCATATGGCAGAGACTTTCCTTTAAGGAAGCCTAGAGAGGCCATTGCCAAGCCATGAAGATGATGCCTGACGTGCCTTAGAAACACTAAGTTAGAGATGCAAGAGCCATGAGATACTTGCTGAGGATAGCTGCAAACAGGGAGTGGAACCAGTCCAAAAGAAAGACTTGTGTTGCAGTCCACAAATCTGAAAGGAGTTCGACATCTGAAGAGTGCTTTGACATCAGACATAAGATGGAAAACTTGGAATTTGCCTGCTGGTTTTCAGTTTTGCTTTGGTCCAGCATTTGCTTCGCTCCCTTTGCTGTGTATTGGAAAGATAACATGTATCCTGTGCCATTATATGTAGGAAATATTGATTTGTTTTTTAATTTGATAATATAGGAGATTACAGGTAAGACCTTCAATAACTCTCAGAAGAGGTTTTACATTTCAGACTTTTAAGCATTGTTGAGACTGTGATAGACTATGGGGTCTTTTGTTTGTTTGTTTGTTGTTGTTAATTTAAAATTTTTTCACTTTACATCCTGATAGTGGCCCCCTCCATCCTTGTCTCCTATTCCTAACCTACCTACTTCATGCCCTCTCCCTCTCTCCCCTAGTTCTCAGACAGGGGAGCCCTCATCCTTTAACATCTGGCTTCAGCCTATCAAGTCTCACTGGACTGCCTGTATTCTCTTCTTTTGTGGCCTGCCACCAACCAGTGGGGCCAGAGTCCATGTCAGAAGCAGTCCCTACTCCCAATATTATGAGACACACAAGGAGATTGTGCTGCTTATCAATTACATCTGAACAGACAGTCTAGGTCCACACCATGCATGGTCCTTGTTTGCTGAATCAGTCTTTGCAGCACCCTACTCCTCCACCTGGATATGTTGGCTCCATTGGTCTTTTTGTGGAGCTCCTGACCTTTGAAAATGGACTAAATGCATTTTTTATTATGCTATGAATACATGTCTATTAGGGGCCATGGAGTGGAATGTGGTGGTTTAAACAGATATGGTGCCTATAGACTCATGGGTCTGAGTGATTTACCCATAGGGAGTGATACTATTAGGACGTGAGACCTTGTTGGAGTAGGGGTGGCCTTGTTGGAGTAAGTGTGTCCCTTTGGAGTGAGTTTTGAAGCATCCTATGCTCAAGTTACTCTCACACAGTCTTCGGCTGCCTTTAGACTGAGCAGTAGATCTCTCAGCTCTTTTTCCAGCACTATGTCTGCCTGCACACTGCCATACTTTTTGTCGTGATGATAACAGGTTAAACCATTGCAACTGTAAGCAAGCCCAATTAAATATTTTCCTTTCTAAGTGTTGCCATGGTCATGGTGTCTCTTCACAGAAATAAAACGCACACTAAGGCAATGGGATATTTTTAATAATAATGATGATGATGATATTGTAATAGTTGCCAGAAAGGAAAGACACTGCTACAAACAAAACAAAACAAAACACTGAAACCAGTTCTCCAAGTAGAAGAAAAGGACTTCTCAGAAAGACATAGAAATTCAGAGAGAAATGAAGCAAAGATGTACTGGTTACAGGGTCTATAGAACCATTAAATATCACAGAAAATGGAAGTACATGACTGACTTAAGTCTGTAGGTCTTAGGTTGTCTACAAAATTGTGCATTCAAGTATGATAATACATGAAATAAAATCACAAAATGAGAGAGGACTTTCAAAGGACACTGGAACTGTATATTAATCAGAGTTCAAGGATTCAAATGGAACGTAAAGTAAAGGAAAAAAGACATGCGCTTCAATTTATAAAATAGTGTTGTATGTGGACAAAAGCATAAAAAGCATATTTAATACAAAGAAAAATCATAAAGATTATATTTCACATAAGTATAATAACCACATCAAGTCAATTAAAAAGGCAGAGATGTATACATATATAATTTTCACTTCTATCTTTAGTTTTTGGTGTGTGTAGATGGAACATCTATAACCAAAGGTTCCAATCCAAAGATCAAGGATCTTGTAGAAGACAGGACTGAAAAAAACGCTGACTCAAAGTATGTACAGGAGTGCCTTGAAATTTAGTCTTCCTGATACAACAGGGCTATTGCGTACATGAACTCACAACACAGGAGCAAGTATGAGCCAGTTATAATACCAATATGCATGGGATAGGGGTACTCAGGACTCCATGTCTCCTGGAGGAGCACTGTGGGCAGGTGCTAGTGGAGGAGGGAGAGCACCTTTTATTTGACTGTATGACATGAACCAGAGGGTGGCCCCATACCCATGCACATACAAGCAGAAGTAATTAGACTCAGTATGTTATTAAAATGAATGAATGAATGAATGAATGAATAAACAAACAAATAAATAATTTCTTCAGAAACAATTTTGATGCTTTTTAAACAATCATAAGAAATATGCCTCGCATTAAAAGGAATGAAATATTTTAATTAAACTATTATTATTAATTGAGTCATACTTCCTGAGGTGTAGCTATGATGCCTCAAACAAATCAGTAAGGTTTGACTTTCAATTTTGTAAAAATGGAATGGATTAAAATATTTAGTGTTATGATTCTCACCCAAGCTCAGGTAAAAAGAGGTTTAAAACAAGAAAAATCAAAACATAATTAGAAAAAAAATGATTACTATATAAGAAGACACATAAAAGTAAATATTGTAAACCCCACAGAAATCAAAAGATATTTGAAAAGACACAAAAATAAGAATAATAATATTTAAGAACTAAATACATAAAAGAACACTTTCCGAATTTATTTTGTAGTACTTGAGGTTTTAATTAGTTTAGTATATCTTTGTTTACTGTCTTTTTTTTTCTTTGAAACTAAGCCTCTTTGCAGCAATGGCTGACCTGGAACTTACTGTATAGGTGTGGGTTGGAGCCCACAAAGTTCTCCCTGCCTGTATCTCTCATTCCATGAAATAAGGCTTTTTCTACCACATTTTCAGTTAAAAAAGCTGATGTACAAAGGTGTAAGGAAAACAACAAATGTAAGTTGTTAGTGAGAGCAGCAGATTAGAATAATCTCAGTATGAGTTTAATTTAGACAAGACAACCTTTTTTTGTATGAAAAAAGAATAACTTCCTCAAAGGAACAGAAATAAATTTCTATAATTATGAATTTTCTTACAAAGAACTACCTAGAAAATTGTTTTCTAATTGTAATCCTGATAACATACAGAGAAATAAAATGAACACAAGCAAATACTGGATATTTTAAAGAGGAAAAAGTAGAATAAGTGCAAAAAATTATAAAGTAGTATATGGAGCTTAGTATCACATAAAATACCTTGTAAAATGAAAACAAGTTTCACATATCTCTGTAATGACATTTATATATAATACTGCAAGTTTAAGATAAACTAGAGTGATCTTTATGTAGTACAGACAATCTGTAATCATGATGAAAATAACATTTGATGAAATCTATACATGCTTATAGAAGTTTCACTAAGAACCTACATACAAAAAAGTACCTTCTTACTTCAAGGCAAATGTGAAAAGTAATGATAAATTATGGCATCAACAGTATGATCATTTCCAGTCTATTTCTATGCCAGTACATGCAGTTCTATAACTCTTGATCTGTAGTAAAGCTTGAAATCAGGGATGGAGATTCCTCTAGAAGTTCTTTTATTGTATAAGATTGTTTTAGCTATGCTGGTTTTTGTTTTGTTTTGTTTTCCCATATAAAGTTTAGAATCATTCTTTCAAGGTCTTTAAAAAAATTATTATGGTATTTTGATGGGAATAGCATTGAATCTGTGGATTGCTTTTGGTAAGATGGCCATTCTTACTATGTTAATCTTACTGATCCGTGAGCATGGTACATCTTTCCACCTTCTGATATCTTCTTCAGTTTCATTCTTCAGACACTTGAATTTTTTGTCATACAGGCCTTTGAGTGGCTTGGTTAGAGTTACACCAAGTTACTTTTATATTATTTGTGGCTATTGTAAAGGGTGTGTTTTCCCTAAATTCTTTCACAGCCTGTTTGTCAAGATATATAGGAGGCTTACTGATTTATTTTAGTTATTTTTGTATCCAGCCACTTAGCTGGAGGTGTTAATCAGCTGTAGGAGTTCTCTGGAAGGATTTTGGTGCCTGGGACTTCAAGTAATATGGAGATAGGAAAACCCCTGTCAGAATGACTAAAATAAAAAACTCAAGTGACAGCAAATGCTGTCAAGGACGTAGAGAAAGGAGAACACTCCTCCATTATAAGTGGGAGTACAAACTTGTCCAACCATTTTGGAATTCAATCTGGTGCTTTCTCAGAAAATTGGGAAGAGTGCTACCTCAAAATGCAGCTATCCCCTTCCTGGACATATACCTGAAAAATGATCAGTCATCAAACAAGAACATTTGCACAATTATGTTCATCGTGGCCTTATTTGTACTAGCCAGAATGTGGAAACAACCTAGATGTCACTCAACTGAAGAACTGACAGAGAAAATTTGGAATGTTTATACAATGGAAGACTATTTAGCTATTAAAAACAAGTAAATCATGAAATTTTCAGGAAAATGAATGTAACTAAAAGATCGTCCTGAAGCAATCCATAACCAGAAAGACACACTCACTTGTCTGTACTCAACTGTAAGTGGATTAACTATATAGTACAGGCTAAACATACTACAATTCACATACCCAAAGAAGATAAGTAACAAGGAGGACCAAAAGAAAGATGCTTAAATCTCATTCAGACGAGGAAATAGAATAGATAGTAGCAATGGTGGAAGAGTGAGAACAAGGTAAGAAAGAAAGTGCAGAAAAAAATGAGGGTGGAGAAGAGACCTTGGGAGAGTGGGAGCAGGAAGACAGAGGCCCTGCTAAGAGAAAAGAAATGGTGTGTGGGCGCATCTCTGTGACAAGCCAGAGACCTACAGCACAGTAGATTTCTGGGAAGATATGAG
The DNA here is from genome assembly GCA_907169655.1 of Acomys percivali. Classification (NCBI taxonomy): domain Eukaryota; kingdom Metazoa; phylum Chordata; class Mammalia; order Rodentia; family Muridae; genus Acomys; species Acomys percivali. The sequence goes on from OU015742.1 coordinate 188,118,163, forward strand.
TGTGACTGAAGTGGACACTTTCTAACTAGAAAAGTCTTCTGGTGGAGGGAGGAGAACACAAGCCCACACACAAAAACTATTACCCAAAATTTACTCCACCTAAAAAGATGGGCAGGGATAAATTGAGAGCAGAGATTGAGGGAATGTCCAACCAATCCCTGCCCCAACCTGAGACCTACTACATGGAAGACAACCAACACTTGACACTACTAAGGATACACGGCTATGCTTGCAGATGGGAGTCTAACATAGCTGTCCCCTGAGAGGCTTCATTCAGCAGCAGACTGAAACAGTTGAGCAGAGCATAGGGAAACTTGTGGAAAGTGACAGAAGTATAGAAGGAGCTGGAGGAGACAAGATCTCCGCAAGAAGACCAATAAAGGCAACTAACCAGGACCCAAAAGGATTTGTAGAGACTGAAAAACCAAAGACAATGCATGGACTGGAACTACGCCCCTTGCAAATGTAGCCAATGGCCAGCTCTGGCTTTATGTGGGTTCCCTAGTAAGGGGGCCAGGGCTGCCTATTACATGAACTCTTTGTTCTGCTTTTTGATGACCTCCCCCTGGCAGGGCTGCCCCACTAGACCACAAATGAAGAGGGTGCTCTTAGTTCTTATGACTTGATGTGCTGCGGTGGGTTGGTTGAGGGCCTCCCCTTTCTTAGGAGTAGGGGATGGGAGATAGTTGGAATAAGGAGGGTACGTGGCACCAGGAGGAACGAAGAGATGGAGTTCTGATCAGTATGTAAAGTGAATAATTAATTAATTAATATAGTATCATCACCTCAATTTTTCTATCCAGTATATTCAGAAACAGTGTTAGAATATTCCCTGTAAATTGTAGACAACACTAACAGTGATGTATGTAACTTGATTCAATGCAATAGACAAGAATAAAATGAGACGTTATTATAGAAATGTATAGAACATAGTCATTATTGTCTTTGATAATCTTACATACTCAAAAGGGTTAACAGAATATAATCAAAATAAATGTTAAACTAAATTATTACACTGAAGGCCATATAAGTGGATAGAAGAAAACAAACATAAGAACCCTAACCTGAGGATTACAATTACCAGGAAAAATTAAATAAGTCTTCAATAAGCAAAGAAATACCACATGACCACTGATTGGAGAAATCAATTTTTAACACATCCTGACAATACCAATTTTTTTCTCTACAAAATCTATACTGAAACACAAATTTTATACGTGATCGACAATGTTTCCGGATTCATGTGGAGAATGAGAGTGATGAACCGGAAGAATTTCTTAGTTCATAAAACACGCCTCAGAGCTTGACCTGTCAGCTCATATTTTAATATTAAGATGGGGACATATATGGACATTGGTTCATTTATAGCTCCTTGGACTATAGAAGTTGCGAGAGGGAAATAAAATATTTTGTCTAGGAGGTTATTGTGAGCATTCCATGTCAGACACAGACATATCTGTCTCTTTCCTCAGTGTCAGAATGGAAAGAATAACAATGAGCTAAAGGCTTCATGGATTCTGTGGGATTCAGCTCATAAAATCCTCATGATTTCCCCTGATAGCTGGTTACATTTTTAACTATTAATATTAGCTCTCTCATCACACACTACACAAAACACAACAGATACGTAGACTACAAAATGGCTCCAAAGGGAGACAGAGACAAGGCCAGGGTTTGCAGAATTCCAGTTAGATTGTAGTGGAAGGCACAAAAATGTCACCACATGTGGTGAGTTTCTATGTCAGGTCTCAGAGTCAAGGACAGCACTTGGAGTCAGACTTGAGCTAGCCTCAATGTCAAATAAATATATCCAAACAGGCTCAGGTTTTGGACCCTGGAGGCTGGAGAGTTAAGTACAGAATTAAGTAGAGATGACTAACCAGAAGGTGAGACCTGCAGATAGAAATTCGTGTAGTGTGTGTTATCAATGGGATAACACAACAATGGCTAACCTAAAACATGTGCAACAATTGGAATTTCTCTGCTTGTGAGTCCATTGACACACATGCTAGATGATCATACTGTCAGCCAAGTGGTCTGAGGCCATCACAGTGTTATGTGGCTTCCTTATGAGATTCTAGTTAGAGGGTTGCATATTTTTCCCATCTGGTATGTTCAACGAGCTCTTGAGCCTCTTTTACTGATATGATTTCACTATATTTGTATATTCATATACTACCAATTTAATTGATGAATTTATATAGGAGTTTACTTTATACATTTAGGATTAAATTGTTGCTCTGTCTTATGCCACCCATGTGATATAAGATATCACTTTGTCTCTACATTTGTACTGAATTTGTAGTAAATGCTGGTTTTTAAAAATAGTATCTCTGAACAAGTCACCACCTTTATTTTATTTTATTTTTTATTTATTTATTGGGTCTTTTATTTATTTATTTATTTATTTATTTATTTATTTTTATTAATTTATTCTTGGTACATCTCAATGGTTATCCCATCCCTTGTATCCTCCCATTCTTCCCTCCCTCCCATTTTCCCTTAAACCCATTATTTTGCACAATACTTAGCAACATAGAACAAAGCACAATTTCATTCAATAAGTACTACTATAACAAGAAAAACCTGGCAAAATATTTGAGGGATCATGTCATACCCTAGATATAGGAACATAAAATATTTGGGGGCAAAGTTATCTGTCGGTTCAACAAACAGAGTTTTAGTGAACTTTGATTGTCATTACAAGTCTACACACAGACAAAATGAGGAAATCAAATATATATTTATATATGGCTATTGCTATAGAGATGTATTTTATAATATAGCATTCAAAGTTTTCCATATATGTGTCAAAGATGAATTTGATTCAGATGTAGTGTATGCATACAATTGAATTTTATGCAATTAAGTACAGTAAGTTTCAAATAGTTACATAATGTAATCTTCTAAATGTATTTTAAGTTAAATTTCAAGCAAGAATTTTCATAAGCCAAGTAAATAAAAGGAAGCTGAAAGACCAGAGAGAACTTGTTAAAATCAAAAAGTCAAATGGACACTATTCTGAACATATCAATGAAAAAGGGTATGTTACATTAAAAGAAACTATGAAGGGTAATATAACAAATGACAGGGAACTTAAGTTTTATACTAAATATTAAATATGTAGATAGTGAATTTAAAATTTTAATTTATCAATGCATATTTACAAATCCATAAATGGCAAACCATAAGCAAAATTAGATTTTGAATGACTATATTGTATACTACTATAGTTCAAAGAAACAGAGCAAACCATAGTAAAGAACAACTCTTAAATGTTTGTGTTGAATATAATGTAAACGCCTAATTAATTCTCTAGCTTCATAGGAATCTAGCAAAACAAAACATTAAAATTAAATAAAGATATTTAAAAATATGCAGATGCATTGAGCTTACAAAAACAACAGGGTTTGCATTATACAAAACATAAGGTATGTTTGAAAATTTGGTTTTCCTTAAGGTTATGGACATTGCGAGTTTGTTTAACCATGCTTCAGTAAGTATACTGCCAACACATATTGGAATTTTTTCATATTTTAGTTCATTTTTGGGGGAGTGGTCAAAAGAGTGGCAGTCCAGACCTGGGAGGACTGGGAAGTGAGTGTGATCATGATTCATGATGTGAAATCCCCAAATAAACAATAAATATATTGTGTAAAAGAGAAAAGATTAATATAATTATTCTCATGAGAAAAAAAATTTCAAAAATTTTTTAGTCCTCCACTTTTACTATGTGGAGATGAAGAGGGTAATATAACTTTATAAGGGGCGTATCACTAACTTGGACATCATTTGCAAGATAAAATATTCAATTGTTTCTTTTTGAAATATTAGTAATGTAGATTTGAAAATAAGATACTATGATTAGGTTTATAGCTATTAAATCCTCATCTCATCCATTATTTATTACATGTGTGAAGTAGACAAACAAAATGCAAACTAAATATGAACAAAAGGAATAACAATGACAGCAAAGACATCCAGTTGGCATCATCAGAAAACAAGTGTGTGCAAACAGAGAAGACATAATATTCAGTCTAAAATCCCTAAAGCAAAGTTTAGTGGGGAAATCAGCTTTCTAAATCAACAATAAGACTAGTGAATCAGGATATATAAGGTGGGTTGGGAGGGAGGGAAGTAGGGGAGTGGGAAAGAGAGGGACGCAAAAGAGAGACAGAGAATAATTTGGTTACATGGACCCTCATTCTCTAATAAGCTAAATACTACTCTATGTACATAGACTAATTACTTAATAAAATAGATAACCTGTTCAAAACTAATAATCCATCAAAGTATTCAAAATGAAATAATTTGAATAGAGTCATGACAATAATATTTATTTTATAGCTTAACACTTGTCTAAAAATATCCAGTCCAAATAATTTCAGTGATGATTCAATGTATTTAAGGGTACAGAAGTGGTAGTAACCAACAGCTCTCCAATTTGGTTTAAGACTAACTCAACAATAGGAAAGTCATGCCCAGTACTGGAACCCTAAGTAAGTGACTGCCTAGGGCTAGTGAAGTCATTGATCTTGAAGAAGAACCTACAACCACCACTTACTAAACCAGTATAATCTGTATCTACCCCCTAAATATGTGTCCCTGTACCCATAAATAAGTGTCATTCTCATCTATCATCAAGGTAACTTCTCTTTGAAATATAAAGAGGCCATATATTACAAAACTGAACAATACAAACAAACATTAACAAACAAAATACAAAGCTGTGGAGCCCAAATCTAGTGAACTTATTTACAAAATACTCCCACACTACAGCTCAGAAAACATTGAAAAACAGGGCCAGAACAACGGTAAGAGCCAGAGTATCAGCTAGTTTGTTGAGAGATTTTTCTCCTAGTAGTGTCATAGCTACACTCATGAATAACTCACCAATATGGCTGTCTAAACATGAGGTATATAAGAACAGTAGACTTGCCAAGTGCTCAGAGGAATCCCGTGAGTTCTCAACCCTACACAAAAATGACAGGCAACTAAGGAATCCTGAAAGTTAAAGAAATAGTCTTCTCTAAGGAAGAGGACACATGTTCATTACCCAATACCTAATGCTCAGCCCTGAAAAAATACATGCAAATGACCTTATATAGACAGGGTGGGCATATTTAGAAACATATATGTATATGTATATGCATATGTACATAAACTCAATATGATTCAAAATCTTAAGAGAAATATAAAGAAGATCAATGCTTAGTTCTGGCCATAGCGGTAGAAACATCATGTGACACACATGTACATATGTGTGTATATGTATATGCACATATATATTTGTAGACAGACACATATGCGTATAGGTGCATAGCTGTATGTAACAAAAATTCATGAGAGAAAAAGCTATGGATTTTAAAGGGTATAAGGAGCAGTAAATGAGAGCATTAAGAGGAGGGAAGGAAGGAGGGAAAGATTTAATTATAATCTAGAAAAATAAAGAAATATTGAAAATATGAAATAAAAACAATTCTACACAAATCTCCCTAAGGAAACTTTCTGTAATGGTATTGTATCAACATGAATTTAAGCAGAATTTGCTGGGGGAAAAAATCAGACATAAAAGGAAAATTTTTAGGGAGGCCTAAATGAAATCCATATGTAGTCCTGGGTACACCTGTGGAAATATCATATGGCAAAACGTATGCTCATTATTAACAAAGAGTTTAATTAAGAAGACAGTGGAATTGTGTGTGTGTGTGTGTGTGTGTGTGTTTATGTGTGTATGTGTGTATATTTGAGTATGTATGCTTGTGTGTGTGAGATCATGTCTGCTTGTGGCAGTACATATGCCTTTTCATGTACATAAGAAGGCCAGACCAGACATTGACATCTGGCATCTTCTATCATCCACTTTTCCACTCTTGGAGCAAGAGACCTGTTCAGTTATTTCAACGTTTATTTTCATTTCAAATGATGTATATGCATTGTGTCTTAGTGTGAATTTGTGCACATAAGCACAGGTGCTCTTGGAGGCCACGAGCACCTGAAGGTGAAGTAACAGGCACTGTATATGGGTTTTTAGATCCAACTAAGTTCCTCTGCAAGAACAGCCAGAGCTTCAAACCACTGAGACATTTCTCCAACCTTTGTTTTGTTCATTCATTTGTTTTGTTTTGCTTTTAAGTAATAAGTTAATTGTCAAGGTGGTAATGAGCTACTGCCCTCCCAGACATACTGTGAGACAGTGGTATTTCTCTCTACCTATGCCCTGTCTGCCAGGTGAAATCACTATTTCACCTAACAAACAACCAAATTTGGAGCTACTTGGGCCTGAGAATATAAGTGTCTTGGTAGGAGTAGCTGTATCTAGCTGGCTTAGCAAATGAAGGTAATTTCTTTCCCCTCTTCCACCCATAAAGCTATGTGGCTGGCACTGTGTTTTGTTCAATTCTTTCCACGGAATGTCCCATGATTTCCTCTGTAAGTTTTAGTTAAATTTTAACTCTCTTCATGGAGGGTTTTCAAAGTTCACTCACTCTTAGTCATCCTCCTAGCCTCCCACCACCTACTCCCTTCTCTCCTTGTTCTCCTTCGGCTCTGGAGAAATGGCTACTCTACTTTGTTATGACTGTCTTCTTCAGCAAATCTCATAGTTTGAGGACATATTACAATATATACATAAATTGTATATATATATATATATATATATATATATATATATATATATAT
>OU015742.1:188124853-188159342 GCA_907169655.1 Acomys percivali
TATATATATATATATATATATATATATATATATATATATATATCAGAAAACCAATTCCAAGACAAGTCTCTGTCTTCTACAATGAAAAAAAGATGATTTACTTACATAAAGACCATCCAAAGGATCCAAAGGCTATCCATTTAACTAATGGGAAGAGATATATTATTTATGCAGACAAACCAATAATTTGGAAGAAGAGATAAAATGGGGCTCCAAGCAACTTATTTTCAAAAATAGTGTTTTGATTCACTGAAGAATCACTAACATTTGAATTTTGAAGTGTTTGGAATGCAGGAAATATATTTGCAGCATCTGTCAATACCATCACTGAGATATGTGGAAGAGCTACAAGAAGAAATAGTAGGTCAAAGGGTCAGAGCAGAGCAGGGCCTGAAGGGCAACGCATCAGCAGCTTTCCAGGTAGAGAGACACTGCAGTATGTAGTTTTGATAAAACCACGATGACAAAATATAATCAGACTTTTGGCAATACTAATGACAAAAATAAAAGGAGAATATAAAGTTGAGAAGAGCAGGTGTGAGGGCATTGAGGGGAGTTACAGGGATGTAGTGGTGGAAGGATGTGATTAAAATATTTTTTATAATCATATAAACTTTTAAAGACTAAATAAAATATTATTTTAATTACATATGTATAATTTCATTTGTATGTTATTCTTCTGCAAATATGCTACGTCACTAAGCAAAATAAATAAATAAATAACGATACTTTCCCTTCTCCTTTTCACTCAACCTATATGGAGGGCTATCTCTGTAAGCTGTAGCTGTGACCGAATCCTGGCTCCCAGCTAGCAGCACAGTTCTCACAGACCACAGACCATAGGCAATGACTGCAAGGGCTTTTCTGTCAGGTCCTTAGGCTTTTGTTTTCCTATTTTCACCCTCACACTCCATTTACATCTTCACATGTGGAGACATTTCTCCTTATAAGTAGATGTAGAAAACCCTTTGCTTATGAACAAGTTCAAGGAGGCTACAAATTGGTCCCCCTTTTTAAAAAAAAATATTGGCCTCATAATAATACCTCCCTTTATTGAGGCCTTGCAAGAACTTTCTTGCCTTTCCATGTGGTATTCAGAGATTAATGGGAGTGGTGTCCGCATATTTGTGTTGCAGCCAGACTATACCACTTATCTTCAGCCAGTGTCAGGGCCTTATGACGATTAATCACCTCTCTGGTCCCTGAAATAAAATCTGCATTGTACACTTCTTGGACCGAGGAGAGCAATGGGAATGGTATGGTTTAGTGCTGCTTCTCATCATTAATTTTCAATTATGATTTCAAGAACCATCCCCGTTAAGCCTCCCATTGGAGGGCAGAGGGTAAAAAAGCCCCAGGGAAGATTAATAAGGACCACATGGAAGGAGAGATCTGGGAATTATAAAACTTTTTTCTTAAGAAATGAAAAATAATACACAATTTATAAAATTTCTTACTGAGCAGTATAAAATATATCCAAACTAAAGTCACAGGGAGGGCAAAACAGAAAGGCTTTTGAAAGGTATAAATAAAAAGAACTAAGCTCCATCTTGGCTTAGAATTAAATATCGTAACCCAAATTTTGTAACTACTTAAAATCATTGTTTCCTCTTAGAATAACTTTACGACTATGTTTCTGGTCATACTGAAAGTTTTCACAGCCCAAGGACAGTGCTTTACTGTCTTCAAAGGTTTGCTTATAGTCACATCTTCTGGAGTGAAATGAGCAAACCTAGACACTCCTGAGCTGAGTAATAGAAATGGGAGCTGAATAATAGAAACACATTCAGAACTTTAGATTTGGCTGTGATAGGGAATATTCTAATGTTGTCTTGTAAAAATTTAAATATCTTAAGTAAATGTCACTTTGAACAGAAGTAACTAAAGACTTGGAGACAAATCACATGGACCATATTATAGGTTAGCATTCTACTCTCCATCCCCAGACTCTATGCCTCTATGATGACTTTGAATCTTCAGCAACAGAGTATGAAACCTTTATTTGTAGTTATATCTTCATATCAGAATGAAGATATCATTTTGTTGGCAGAGAAATCTCAAGTACACAAACATACATAGATACATAGATACATACAATATGTCATAGTGGATATTAATAAGTCTTTAATTGTCTTTCCATTCAAAAATTACATTTTCCTTGTTTACATGTGTGTATTATGCATCTATGGTTGTGTGTGTGCTGTGTGTGTGTGTGTTGTATGTGCATGTACACATGAATATGTATGTATGTGTGAGTGTGTGAATGTGTTTGCAGATATACACATGTGAGGCCAGAGAACAACCTCATGTGTGGTTCCTCAAATGCCATTAACTTTGATTTCTGAGATAAGAGCTCTCACTCTCCTAAATGTCACAAAATATGCTAGTCTGGGTGGCATCTAACCATCTCAACTGTTCCCAGTACAGCAGGCTTTTATATATGTATCAGTGGATTAAGTTTAGATCTTTGTGCTTCCAAGGTAATCACTAAAGATTGAGGCATTTCTTTAGTCCACCACCAATATCTGATTTCTTATTTCATTATTTAATCCTTTAAAACACCTTTTAGTATAAATGCTTTGGAAAAGATCAGCTGTTGTCTGCAAAATATCTGTAAGTCAACCTATTCTACACTTACTGTGTTTAACTCCTCACAGCAAACTGCTTTCTAACTGACAGTATGGGCAAGATCTTCCTGAATAACCAATGCTAGCTAGGCAGTCAAAAGAGAATAAAAAACCATCTGCTATATCAAATTTGTGTGAGAAGTTTGAAGTAAACCTCAAAGGTAGAGGAGACTCTGCTGGCTAATTTTGTGTCATCTAGACACTAATAAGCCATCTCAAAGACAGTGATATAACTTAAGAAAATACCTCCATAAGCTCCAGCTATAGGGTATTTTCTTTTTTAAATATCATATATTTGTTTCTTAGCTTGATTTATGACTCAGACATACAGACAAAATAATATATTGATTTCTGTTTGTATACTTGGCTCTAGTCTCACATATATTAGGATGGGCAAGATGGAAGGCGAGAACTTCCAGAAGTTCTCCTTTAAGTCCCTTTCTCCTACACTCCATACAATAAACTTGGAAAAGACTTAAATGAAGAGGTACCTCAGGGGATAAAATACCTGCCCCAATGCATGAAGCCCTGGGTTTCAGCCCAGCATCACAAAAAATCAACCAAGTGTGATAGTACACACCTGAAACCCAACAGTAAGGTCATAGAAGAAGGAAGATCAGAAGCTCGAGAACAGTCTATTTCCAGTTGTCTAGTGAAACTAAACCAGTCTTGGATGTCTCAAAAGAAAAGAAAAAGTTGTGAGCCTAGCCTCTTCTTAACGCCTGAAGGAAGACATCCTATTGGGACTCTAGGTGAGAGAAGCATGGAAGAATGGGGAAATAGAAGGATCCAGAGGATCCTAGAAACCTACAAGAAGAACATTATGATGGGCAGATCTGGGCCCAGCAGTCCTGCTCAAACTAAGGCACCAGCCAAGGACAACATGTGCAGTAAACTTTGAACCCCTACCCAGATCTACCCAACGGACAGGACATTCTTCACAGTTGAGTGGAGAGTGAGGACTGACTTTCACACAAACTCTGGTGTCCCATATTTGACCACGTCCCCTGGACGGAGAAGCCTTGGGGCACTCAGAGGAAGGATAGCCGACTACCAAGAAGAGACTTGATACCCTATGAGCATATACAGGGGGAAGAGGTCCCCCTCAGTCACAGTCATAGGGGAAAATGGAGGGAGGGAGGACTGGGAGGATACAAGGGGTGGGATAACAATTGAGATGTAATATGAATAAATTAATAAAATATATTTTTAAAAAACAAGAAAAGAAAACGATATGGTGATAATCTAAAGGTCCTGGTTAGATGATGGTTAACAAAGAGTGTAGTTGAAAGATACTTCCAAAAATATATTGCATTTAAAAATGATATTGGTTTAAGAAGCATACTTTGTTCACAGTTACCAATAAGAAATGATTATAAAATTTTAAAACATGTTAAATTCTAAGTTTCAGCTAAGTTGCACCTTTTTTTCTGAGTGAACATTCTTTGTATTAATCAATTTTAAATATATAGAACACTGAGACAATATAGATCATTAACTTAATGTGTTAAAGACACCACACTAGTCACTTTAAGTTCAATTCTCTGACTTCAAGGAAATCTTTCAAAGTTACTATAGAATTGATGGAAAAGAGCTTTTATCAAGTTAGAGTAATACATTGATAAAAGGATATAGAATTATTCTTATTACTTTACTTTAACTTTAAAGAATTACACAGAAAACTGGACAGTGGAGCATTTTAATTTCTGACTGTTGATATTTCTGTCATAATGAGAACTTGTGTCCCACTTCTGGTCTACTGTGTGCTTCATGGTTGATATGGGAGAGCCTAGCCCATTGTAGGGTTGCTTTCCCCAGTTTGGTGGCCATGGGTTCTACAGGAAAATTAGCTGAGCAAGCCATGAGGAGTAAGGCAGTAAGCAGCTCTCCTGCACAGGCGTTCCATCAGCTCATGCATACAGGCTCAGGCGCATTTTGAGTTGTTGTCCTGACTTCCTTGCTTGATGAACAGTGATTTGCAAGCATAAGCCAAATAAGCCCTTTCAGGCACATTGTTTTTGGTCATGGTGTTTCATCACAGCAATAGTAACCCTAACTAGGACAGCCCATATTCTGTCATTCACTTTTTAGTCATGTTATCCATAATTTTGAGAATCATGAGAGAATAGCAAAGTAGAAGGATCCAGAGGGTCCTAGAAACCTACAAGTAGAACATTATGTTAGGCAGATTTGGGCATAGGGGCCCCGCTCAAACTAAGGCACCACCCAAGGACAATACAGGCGGTAAACTTTAAACCCCTACCCAGATCTAGCCAATGGACAGAACATTTTCCACACATGAGTGGAGAGTGGAATATGACTTTCTCGCGTACTCTGGTGCCTCACATTTGGCCATGTCCCCTGGAGGGGGAGACCTGGTGGCACTCAGAGGAAGGATAGCGGGCTACCAAGTAGAGACTTGATACCCTATGAGCATATACAGGGGGAGGTAATCCCCCTCAGGAACAGTCATAGGGGAGGGAAATAAGGGGAAAATGGGAGGGAGGGAAGAATGGGAGAATACAAGGGATGGGATAACCATTGAGATGTAACAAGAATAAATTAATTAAAAAAAATAAAGTAGTACTCAGTAGACTAAACTCGGGAATAAATTTTGGTTCTTTGTGGCATTGAATACCATGGATTCAGATAACACTAACTAATTAATATGATGTCCTTGATTACAGATCACACATTAAGGTAAAAGGTTAATTTTTTGATATGTGAAATTGAGTGTCAAGGCATTGTTGATAGACTAGAGAAGACCTTAAACATCTGTTGGAAATAAAATGCAATATTCGCCGGAAAATGCTGGAATGCTGCCATCATTGGACCCCTTATAGGATTATTATGCTTTAAAATAAATCAGAAAACCTTAAAGGAAGTATTCTTCTTTTAAGGCTCTGTTTAACTCAAGACTTATGTAGTTTATATATGTATTGAGAATTATGAATCACTGGTTTAAATTGGCTGTGTTAGAGTAAATCCAATGATGACCAAACAGTTAGTCTTTAGTAGAGATTTTAAGGACTGCAGCAACAACAACAAAAACCAAGGAAAAATGTGTCTATTCTTTTCTCAACCTTAAAAACACAAGTGATGACAGTTTCCATGCTGTGCCTTCGTATGTTTTAATTGCATATTCATTGTAAATGCTTATACTAAGCATAGCCGAGGTTTAATTAGAGAGAAGCTTTCTGAGTAACCAAGTCTGAAACACATTCATGTCTTCAAAGAGTTAACTTTAAGTTTCTTTTCGGTTCCAATTTTCAGTTTTATCTAGATGTCTGATTTTTGAGAAATAATAATTCTGGTGCAGGGAGTTAAAGTGGCAAATTTCATGAAAAATGATCCCATGTTGCTAGAATTTTCAGCCTTATTTTCAAGGTTCATTACGAGTCTTTTATGTTGTTAAGCCGATGTCACTAAATGTGCTTTTATGGCCGTATAATGCCAAGGAAAACCACTGAAGAACAGGAGATTTACGTAGTCAGTGTGTGAGAGGAAATCCCTCATTCGGTGGCAACAGCATGTGTTAAATCTCAAGTTTGATGAGACTGACACTAGCCTTTATTTATAACGACAGCTGCCTATAAGCTGTGCAGACAAGCGAGATTAAGAACTTCCTGATGTGTTTTCTCTGAAGATCATGTGGCAGGAATGACTTAAGAGTTAGCTATTACAGTAGAAAATACAAGTTCTGTTCACTACTTACCTTGAAGAAGTAACCATAAACCTTATTCTTGTAATTAAAAAAATATAACTTGAGTACATTAGGGTGTATGTGTACATGTGTGTGCATTTGTGAATGCTATGGCCCCTCTATGAGTGCATGTAGGAATCATGGCCCTTGTGAGAAAGTTGGGTGAGAGCTTGCAGGAATGCAGTCTTTCCTTCAATCACATGCATAGAACTCAAGTTGTAAAGCTTGGTGGTAGGTGTCCTCACCCACTAACCCATCTGACCAGCCCCTTAGTGGAAGCCTTAATGTATGGATCCTTGCTGAAGAAATAAATCACTAAAGACCTTGGGAAGTATAGCTCAAACCCATTTCCTGTTCACCCCCTACTTACTGACTACAAAACAAGGTGACCAATCATAGCTTGCCTTCCATACCTTCCCCAACAATATGGGATAGCTTCTGGAACTGTAAGCTTTTCTTCATTAATATGCTTTTTATTGGGTGTTTGGCCACAGTTGCAACAAAAGAAATAGGAAAAAACCCACAATGAGTACTAAGAATTTGGTTTGTTACTGTGATAAAAAGGTAATGTAGATATTGTAGAAAAATAAGTAATTATGGGAAATGACAGTTTAAAACACAAGATGGAAGAGAAATAAGCTTCATTACAAAATTAAGAAATGCACTAACTTTAGTCCAGGAAATGCACTAATAAAAGTTTATTTTTATCTTTAACAGTTAAATCAGATTTATATCAATAACTATCTATTTTTTTCTATACTCACGAGAATTTAAAAAATAAAACACACAATGTTCATATTTTTAAAATTTATTTCTTATGTGAAGAAAAGTTTTGAAGAACATAACCAGAGGGAAAAAAAAAGAAAACTGAAAAATTAGAAGGGGCAGAGGAAATGGATAAGAATCAAACAATATGGCCTAGAGACTAATTTCTGACATCTCATATCAAAGCCATACATTAGACTGTGCAGTCTTTGCCACTCAGATAATCTGTGCAGCTTAATGGTGATCTTATTTAACCAACTATAATATTTTTTGACTTTGACACTACTTAATAAAGTTTATTAAAGACAAGAGTAAGGTAACCATGATGTTTACAATAGTGTTTGGAGAATAATAAGCAGTTTACTTGCTAAAGTTAGTATCTACACACATGGTAACTGGCCACTTAAAGTAATTATAGAAGTGCACCAAGGAGTCACAGATCTAAGTTGGAGCCCTTGTACCCTTTCCACTTTTTCCTCACAAGCCTACACTTATCTCAAAGATGACAGACAATAATTTGTATTCTTTCAAGATCTGTTTTTCACATATAGTATTTTCTGCTATTTGTTTGAAAATATCTGTTATTGTTTTCTTCTTCTTCTCTTTAAAGAACCCTGACTTCTGTTAAGAGTTTAACCATGTCCTCCACGAATTCATACGTTGAGATTGTGAAACTGTAATGCCAAAAGGTGTCACAGTGTTTGGAACTATGTCTATGTGTCAGATGTAAATAGTGAAATTGGCTAGAGGCCCTAATGAAAGACGGTGGATTTCTAATCCAATATGACTGAGAATCTCATGAAAAGGGGGTATTATAATAGACAGAGCAAAAGGTTTAATATCACACAGAGAATGGAGGTACAGTTTCTAGAGCCAAGCAATACTAACATCCTAAGAAAGCCATAGTATAAACCCTTTCCTGGTCCCAAGAGAGCACAAGCCCTGTCAACAGCTTGTTTTCAGAAACCTAGTCTCACCTCTGGATCTGTGAAACAACATGTCTCTGGTGTTAAGGCATGGCAATTGGCTCTCTGTGCTATAGAGTTGTAAGATGGTCTCGCTCCATGGCAAAACTGCTAGTTTATACATGTGAGAACACCCACGTATCTAAAAAAGCTTCCTTCCGGAATTGGTGATGTGCTCAAGAAGCATGGAGACTGTGGGACTTGATATCTACGGTAGAACATTTTCTTCCCTGTATGTGAGGAAGATTAAGAGGGAGTTACTTGTGTCTTCTAAGCAGGCAAGTTTCTCTATGCTGGTATATGATACAACTTTATACTGAAGAAATAAAGAAAAAGAAAAGCCGTTAAAATTGCAGTGGTTTACTCTGCCACTTGAGAAGGTATACACTTTAAATTATTTAACAATTTAATTCTCTTAGTAATAAATGAATATGAAATCTCTAAGCTCAATTTTAGTACATAAAGGAATTTATGGGGCTGAACCTACACATGCATCAGACACACATGCCAATTTTGTATCTACAATAGCTACTAAACAGGATCTGAATTTAAAATAAAACAAGCAAATGGCTTTTATTTCAGGCAATTACAGAGAAACACATACAAACATAATTAGAGTACTAACACTGGACATGCTGGAGTAGAGCTGTGTAAGGCACTATGTGAGCATGGATGATGAAAGTAATAACATCGTTGAGACATTGGAAGTGAAGCTGGATGTGCTAGGAAAGTGTTCACACATACTAATAATTAAGAGAAACTTCACACATTTCATGACACTCAAACTGGACTTGGAATAATGAACACCAACTTACTCAACCGAGAAAAGATAAAAGGGCAGAAGCACTGAACCTTTGTACACTCGTTCAGACATGATTTTTATGGTGATGTGAAGACAAAAGGTGAATTTATATACAAATATCAGAAGATGGATCTGGGAAGCAAAGGAGGTTTAAGGCTAAAACTCTGAAAGAATTGAATAAGACTAAAAAGTGCCTTTCTTGCATGCTCTGGAAAGCGGGAAATCCACATTCCATCGTCCATGTTTCTAAGTTTCATCAGATCACGTTTTAAAGTCATCTGAATCTTTCATCAACAACATGTATTCCTTGATCAGAATTTGGTGTCAGTTTATCAGCAACCTGCTCACTTAGTGACTTAGCTTGTAAGGGCTGGACCTCTGCATATGCCTGAATATTCATATTTTAGCCTACATATCCCTGAATTCCATATTCTATACAGTTGGTAGTTTCTGTTTTTCATGGATGTCATTATTACAATTATCTCTTTTGATTAGCAAACATTAAAACCAGGTTTGAATCCTTATTTGGGCACTATTTTATGCTTTGCTCATTGCTTGCTTAGATATTTCCTAAGCCTTCTTTAGCATGTACTAGGGACCAGCATGTTTATTTTATGACTCGTGGAAGCTGCACCATGAATTCTTCCAGTAGGCTGTATGACTGTTAAGCATACTGTCCTAATTTTATGAGTAACTGTAGGAATGTGAATAGTTGTTAAGTATCAATAATGAGATGCACATTGATCAGTTGCCTCACATAATTCATCTGATTAAATATGTTAGCGTTTTGTGCTTTAAATTTGTCAATGTCCCTTAAAAACATGTGATGTGAATGTTTGGACTTTATGCTACATGGGAAACACGAGTGGGTTAGGATTGTAAGGACAAAGCCAGGTCATAACTAAAAGGACCCCTTTTCCAGTATCACACTACACAAGGCTGCCACAGATGCAAAGCAGCAGTGTAAGTAACCCAGTGGAAGCCTTTAAAACATTAAGAAGAAATAACATTTTTCCCTTCCAAAGTTGATTAATTCTGGTGTTAAGTTATATGAAAAGAAAGTTACCCAATACCTAAAGCCCTGATTATTTCATTTTCCAAACAAGATTGCCATTCCAAAATGTCTGGTGGCTTTTGTAGAGAGGTAGAACAGAGACATGCACTCTTTGGGGGCTGGTTTTCCAGCGCATACACAGGATCTGTAATTTTCTTTCCTTTTTAATTTTTTTAATAATTATTCACTCTCCATCATCACCATAGCCCACTTTCTTCTCTCTCCCTGGTCTTCCGTATCCCCTTCCCCTATTTCCCAGAGCATATTAAGTTGCATCAGGACTGAGGGCATCTCCTTCACCTATGGCTCAGCAAGGAATCCCTGCCAGGAAAAAGAGACAAAAAGTGCAGGAAGCAGAGTCCATGTCAGAACCAGTCCCCTACTGCCTCGCAAGGGTACCCAGATGATGATGAAGGTGCCCATTGGTTACATCTGTGCCGGATGCTCAGGTCCAGACCATGCATGGTCCCTGGCTGGAGCCTCACTATCCACAATCCCCCCTCCAGGCATTGGTTAGTTGACAATGTCCATCCTCCATGGAAGTCCTGTCCCCTCTGAGTCTTCCATCCTTTTCTCCACTTTCTCTACACTCCACACAATCCACCTTAAGTTTGGCTGTGGATCTTCACATTTGCTTCCATTAGCTTCCAGGAGAACTACTAAGAGGGCCGTCATGCTAGGATCCCATCCTCAAACACAGTACAGTATCTTCAATAGCGTCAGGGATTGGGTATCTCCCATAGGTAGGTCTCAAATAGGGCCAGACACAGGCTGGACCCTCCCTCAATCTCTGCTCAATTCTTGCCCCTTGCACATCTTGTAGGGAGGCAAGTCATGGGTCTAAGTTTCAGTGGGTTCGTTGGTGTTCCCCTCCTTCCACTAGACATCATGTCTAGTTAGAGGATGTCCTCTTCAGTCTCCATGACCCCTGCTACTGGGAGTCTCGGCTGGAGTCACCCTCACATCTTCCCTGGAGCCTGTCCTATTGTAGGTCTCCAGCTTGTCATGGAGGGCTTGCAGAAAGAAAAGAAATCTTGCGTAGCTTCTTCTTTGTGACAAGACGTATCTGTAATTGTCAACACCGAAGAGTACATTAGAGAGGCTTCAGACAACAGCATACCTACATTGATACATTATGAATCTATTCTGTATTTTTTTTTAAGTATGAAACTGTAACATAGCCATTTACTCCTTCCAGAACTGAAGCTACTTACAGTTGCTATTATGGGATAGCATACTTGTACCTTTGCTAATATCATAAATATTTAAGACAAAAATTTCTTTTTAATAGCTCATTGTAAATATTTCAAAGTTCATAAATGTTTGTAAACCACTACTTTCAAGTTTTATATGCAACAAAATGTATGTATATGTAATTATATATTAATAACTTAGAAATACTTTCACCAAAGTTGTGAAATAACTAATTATCATTGATGTGTTTAATTTCCATAGTTCTTTAGGGTGGAAAATTGTCAAATTCTTGTTTTATAGATAAGAATTTTTGAAAAGAAATGTTTTAAAAATAGCTGAAGGACCTGTGTATAGCACAAGGCTATCTGTTATGTATGTGTTAATATTTCTTTAAGTCTACCCTATAAAGAAATTAACGAGAAGGGGCACATGAATCCCTGACAAGGCTCAACATTGTCCTTTCTACTTCACTTAGAGCACAAAGCAATAGAATGTCTCTATATTTGTCATTGAGTACATTTAGAAATCAGGTACTAAGGATTTCTCTATATGGTTTCCAATTTCAAATATAAAATGGTAATATCTGCTTTTGAAAATATATCAATGCAAATAAATATAAACCAAAACAAGCATTTAATATCCACACCATGGAGAGTCACCTGAGATTGAGAAAATCAATTGTGATACTTGACATGCCCTGAAAAATGCAAATTGCAAGACAGAAATAGTGTCTAACCATGAAGGTTCAATACACTCTTACTTGTTCATAAGATTAGAAAGTAGATAGACAGCACAGTTATTTTTTTTTTCTACAAGAAACAGCAGGCTCCTGAAGTGGGAGAAACAGCTAGTTAAAGTTTGGTTTTCTGTTTTATGGAGTCCCACATTCAAAGAACAACTTGATAGAACGAGAAAGGGGTAGCATATGTAAAGGAAAAAATGTTAAATAATCTGTTTTGTCCAAGGTCGTTTGATGTAAGCCCCTTGGGACATAGCAACAACTTTGTACATAAGCTTTAATGTGACAGGATCAAAGAGCTTATTAAAATAAATTACTTGAGAGGATTCATTGGTTACATTTCCCTAGACTGTAAAAACAAACCCAAACTGAGAAAGACAGAAAACAGTCTTGAACGCATAAAGAAATCGGATGGGAGGTGCAGAGCCCATGTGTGTTTCCATAATCCAGAAAGACAGCGTGTAACGAATCACATCGCCCAAGTATGCTTTCCCTCAGTGAATGGTTAACAAGTCAGTGTTTAAATATGTGGACAGCTTACAAGATGGTTTTAATAAGCAAGGAGAATGGTGTTAAAACATTTCGATTTTGAAACAGTTTTAAATTGACAGAGGAATGACAGCAATGATTACCCAACTACAGCGTATATATTTCTATATGTCCTTAAATAGTCATGAGGGCTTAGAATTAACAGTGGTATGTGGTATTGGGTAACCTATGACCTCATCTCATCTTTTGTTCAGATTTTTTAGTAATGTCTTTTTCTTTGTACCATTTCTCCTTCAGTCTCACCCAGGCTGAAATGGTCATACATTTCTCTTTGCGCTTCTGTTCCTCTTGCATGGTCTATTCCCTCTTTCTTTTCATTGATGATCCTCCTGGCCCCCTTCATCTTTTTCAGAAATCCTTGTTGGGTTTTCTTCTTTGCATATAACATTCCTCACATCCACTTTGACTTTGATGGTGCTTTATCATGACCAGACCATTGTTGTAGATGTTAAGAAAGAACAGACTAGGAGTCAAGTAAAATTCTTATTTTATCAGCAGAAAATATGGTATCATCATGACTTAGTCCTGGTGTTAGTAATTATATTTGTATGCACTATGTGGTATGTAAAACAACTTGGTGACAACCTGCCATTTTGTTCATTGAACTCTGTTCTCTATATGCAGTCCATAACAGTGGGAGATAAATTAATTTATTCCCTTTATGTAAAATATAAATATACCTGCAATATATTAAAATAACACAGTAATTTATAAATATTTCTGGGTAAAATCACTAAGGGTAAGAAAATATCCTTTTGCTTTTTAACATTTTACTTATTGTTTTTTTAACCATTCATCAAGATACAAGAATTACTCAACTACACTAAATGTGATTTTTAAAATTGTAATATTTTTTCTACACTTATAATGTAGAGTTTTTTCAAGAATATATGTGACTTTTCACTGTGCTATAGTTATACATCCTTATTTTATGTCAGTCTTTGCACATACTGCTAATCACACATAATTTAAATATCATCCTCTAAAATCACACTTTATAATTTAATTTTAGTTTTTCTATTAAATGTATAGAATCAGTGGCATATTTAGTCATATTCACATTATGTATAAAGCATATTTTCAGTTTGGTAAGTACAGACTAAATATAATAAAAACACAACAAAATTGCTTACATTGTTCAGTGTACACCTCAGTAAAGGTTCCCAGTGTTTTGTCTTTTTCTTCCTAAAGCATAATGATTTTTCCTGTTTTTGTTTGTTTGTTTGTTTATAGGTTAATTGGTTAGTTTGTATTATTAGTTTGTTTGGCTTGCTTATTTCTTTTTCTTTGTTTGATTGTTTTTTTGAAAAGCAAAAAGCAAAAGAGTAAAATCTGGAAAGAACATTACAAATCAAATCAAATTTGAGACATATATGAAGATGGAAATGGTCATGATACAAAAGGAAGAAACTAACAGGGCACATCTGATATACAAAGGCTCACAGATGGAGACCATCGCCATTACAAAGTAAATAGTAAAACACATTATACAGAGTTTAAATGATGGTTCTAGTTTTTGTGCAGTTGTACAGTGAAAATGAAAGGATAAAGTGTAGCAAAAAAAAAACATACTAAATAAGGAGAAGAGTATTGGACAAAACTAGACAGCAAGCATTTTCCTGAATTTATTTAAAGGAAACAAATTAATGTAAAGAAAATTACAGATACTCGTTTATACATATTTTGAGTGTATGCATTCATTTTTAAGCAGGTGGCCATGAAAAGGGTATCAGAACTCTGAAAGCTGGCACTATGACCATCTCCTGGAGCCTGACACTTAATACAGGTGCTGAGATTCAAAATCTGTTACAATTGGATAGCAAAGCCTACAACCACTGAACTGTCTCTCTAGATTAAAGTGTGAAAGGATATACACCTGAAGCATGATGGTGTCTGATACTCAATATAGTACAGAATAAAATTATTTACCGAACATAAAATCATTCATAGTAATTATGCATGGAATATACAGTTTTCCTTTATGTCCACATGCACTTTCTAGGGTTTTCTATGTTGAACACACAGTAGTTAATATTTTTGTGAGTAGCTGATGCTAAAATAAAGTGAGACAAGAATAAATATTGAAACTCCAATCAAGTTGGTAAAATTGTCAATGGTTAGAAGTGTTTAATATACTGACCAAAACACTTTTGGTGATAAAGTCTTTATTAAAAACAGAGCTCCTCTGTATGGTTTTGGCTTCTTTGATATGTATATATCAAATATATATATATATATATATATATATATATATATATATATATATTTCTGGATCTTCAATTCAGTTCCATTGATCAACCAGCCTATTTCTATGCCAGTATGATGCCTTTTTTAAACTACTGTTGCTCTACAGCTCAACTTGAGATCAGGAATAAAGATTCTTATGGAAGATCTTTTATTGTACAGGACTGTTTTGGCTACTCTGGGTTTTTTGTTTTTCCATATGAAGTTGAGTATTGATCTTTCAATGTGTTTAAAAAATTGTGTAGGTATTTTGAGAGGGATCGAATTGAATCTGTAAATTGCTTTGGATCAGAGGGCCATTTTTACTATGTTGATTCTCCTGATCCATGAACAAGGGGGATATTTCCACCTTCTGATGTAATTTTCAATCTCCTTCTTCAGGATTTGAAGTTTTTTTTCATATAAGTCTCTTTTTTGCTTGGATAGAGTTAAACCAAGATACTTTATGTTTTTGTGGCTATTGTGAAGGGTGTAGTTCCCCTAATTTCTTTCTTAGCCCATGTCATTTGTATACGGGAGGGCTACTGACTTTTTTTGACTTGATTATGTCCAACAACTTTGCTGAAGGTGTTTATCAGCTGTAGGTGTTCCTTAGTAGAATTTTTGTGGTCAATTATGTATACTATCATGTCATCCACAAATAGTGATATCTTGAGTACTTCAACAAATGGTGCTATTCTAACTGGCTGTCTACATGTAGAAAATGCAAATAGATCCATATTTATTACCCTGCACAAAATTCAAGTCCAAGTGGATTAAAGACCTCAACATACAATGAGAAATATAAATCTGTTAGAATAAACAGTGGGGAAGGGCCTGAACTCATTGGCACAGAAGAGAACTTTCCTGAACAGAACACCAATAGCTCAGGCTTTAAGATCAACTATTAATAAATGGGACCTCATGAAAGTGAAAATCTTTTATAAAACAAAGGGCACTATCAACAGAACAAAGCAAGAGCCTACAGATTGGGAAAAGATCTTAACCAACACTACATTTGACAAACCAAATAATCCAAATTTAAAAATGGGGTACAGAGCGAAACAGAATTCTCAACAGGGGAATATTGAATGGCCAAAAAATAAAATAAAATAAAATAAAGAAGTGCTCAACTGTCCTTAGCAATCAGGGAAATGAAAACCAAAGTCACTCTGAGATTCCATCTTACACCTGTCAGAATTGCTAAAATAAAAACTCAAGGAACAGCACATACTGGAGAGAATCTGGAGAAAGAGAAAGACTACTCCATTACTAGTGGGAGTGCAGACTCATACAACCACTTTGGAAATGAATCTGTTGCTTTCTCAGAAAATTGAGACTAGTGCTACCTCAAACCTGTGCTATCCCCCTCCTGGCCGGATACCTGAAAGATGCTCCACCATACAAGAACATTTTCTCAAGTAAATCCATAGCAACATTATTCACATTGGCCAGAATCTGGAAACAACTTAGATGTCCTTCAACCAAAGAATGGATAAAGAAACTGCGGTACACTTATACAATAGGATACTATTCAGCTATTCAAAGCAAGGAAATCTTGAAATTTGCTGGCAAAAGAATGGAACTAGAAATTATCATCCTGAATGAGGTAACCCAGACACAGAAAGACATGTGTGGCATATAACCACTTATAAGTGTATATAAGCCCCAGATAGATCTCCTCTGAGAGACTCCACCCTGCAGGGAATTGGCACAGATACTGGCACTTGAAGCTGTACTCTGTGAGAAGCATTGGGTGTTGTAGGGATAATGGGGGGATGGAAGGTCCAGGAGCGAGCAGGAACACCAGTGGGAGACCATCAAGGCTGAGGATCTGGAGAGAGGGCGGCCTGTACAACTGATGTACCAACCAAGGACCAAGGACAATGCATGCAGAGAACCAAGACCCCCTGTTCAGATAGCAGAAGGACAACTGACTCTTCATGTTGAGAGGTACTGCTGCTGAACCTCTAACATGCACTCTGGTCCCCATGATTTGGTCACTGTCCCTGGCAAGACATCATTGCAGGCACACAGAGGAAAGGGATGAAGGCTATTTTAATGAGACCTAATAGTCTGTGGCCATACAGTGGAGAAGGAGCCCCAACCCATCAGAGGTCTAGGGGAAGGCATTAGGGCAGATGAGGCAGGGAGTGGGAATGAGAAAAAAGAGTGAGGCATCTCATGTGAATAAATTATAATAAATAAAAATATACATAAAAAACAGAGCTCCTCTAACTCACCCATGTGAGAAGTTAGCTGTCCAATATGAATAGTGTAGGTCACCTGGAAAACATATAGAATAATTGTAACTGCTCTAGGAGCCTTTGAAGTTATAGATTGAGCCAGTGGGAAATTAGCCAGATTGCCATTATAGCTGAGAAGTGCCGGAAGGCTCCAGTAGCCGGTGTAATTATGCAAGCTTTGTGAGCCTTGAACATTTTGTGATTGTAATGTGTGCTCTCAGCCTTCATAAAGTTTTCTACCAACCTGCATCCTTTAAGCTTCTCTCTGGCCTAAGGCTGAGTAATGAAGTATGAGAGCAAAACAAATATTACATAATATTTTCTTCATAACAGAGGTTTCTCTGCCTGGTGTGTTCATGGCTTACACTCATACTTTGCTCTTTAGTGATCGGCTTTGCTCAGAAACACCAGTTCTTTCTATGGAGCCTTTGCTTAAAGAACAGGCACACACAGCTGTGTGAGATTATGGAGGCTGAATAATAAAATAGGCCAGATTAGGACAGGCATAAGTCATTGATAAGATTAGGCCCTTATCACTGTCTTTAATTTTCAGTGCAGGGTTTGAGGGTATATCAGAAGTGCTCAAGTGGGATGAATGAGAATTCTTATTTTCAAAGTAGAATAATTAAAGGGACGGGTAGATAAGAGAACAGACTTGTCTTAGTTGGAGTTACTATTGTTGGGAGGTAACACCATTAACAAAGCATGGGAAGGAAAGGGCTTATTTGGCTTACCCTTGAACTTCACTGTTCTTCATGAAGTATGTCATGGCAGGAACTCAGTCAGGACCAGAATTTGATGACAGGTTCTGATGCAGAGGTTATGGAGGAGTATTGCTTACAAGCTTGTTTCTCGTGGCTTTCTGTGCCTACTTTTATAGAAACCAGGACCACCAGCACTGGGGGGGGGCTACACCCAGAATGGGCTTTGCTCTTACCTATCAGTAACTGATTAAGAAATTGTCCTTCAGGCTTGGCCACAAACTAATGTTATGGAAACATTTTTCTAGGTTCCCTCTTCTCAGATGATTATAGTTTGTGTTAAGTTGACAAAAAAAAAAAAAAAAAAAGGAAAAAAGAAAAAAAAGAAACCTAGCCAGTATGGAAATTTATATAATCCAAATACCAATACAGTCACAAAAGACTAAATCCCAAGTAAAGGAGAAAATGGCTGTTCTCATGAGAGAGACTTCCACTGTCTTTTCACTAATGCCTGGAGAAGGAATTCGAGATGAACTGAGACTAGAGAAAGAATGAGTGTCTTCTATCAAATTGATGGGTAAAATGTTTATGTGTGACCTTTGATTCTTCTGCAGATCCCTTGCCAAAGACAGCATTACGGACAAGAAGCATCTGTCTGAGAATATTCAGCACAAATATTGTGTAGGACATTCACCTTAAAATTTAAGGGCAGAGATCACATTGAGAATTTAGCAAAAATTATCAATTCCCCCCATACACAGTTCCTCGTGTGCACAAAACTCATTAATCAGGAGTTCCAGAGTCCCCCTGATACTCTCTTAAAGGACCCAGGCGCACCAGCCCCCATTAGCAATAACTGAGGCCCCAAGAAGCCATCTCTTCTTGCATTCTCTCCTAGGACTGAGGGAATATTTCTCTAATCTCAGCAAACCCATGTTGATTGCATTTGATAGACTCATTTTTATAGATAAGAGCACATAGGCAAAGAAAACCCCACTGCTGCTGGTTAGCTGGCAGTGGTTCAACAGTCTGACATGTGCTCATGCATTTACTGTTCTATTGTTCACAAGACCACTATGTACACTCTTGGTTTTTACACTCTCACGGAAGATCTAGAATTTCCCGGGTCCAACTCTGGACGCAAGCCATTCAATCCGCCAAAGAAATCAAATCTCTCCTCACTGTTTTGCCATAACTTTGCAAAGTATAAACACATTTCTTCACCAGTTAAAGAAATGTTTTTGTGAATTAAAGGTACCTAGAAACAGAACAGATTGTTTAAAATTGCAAAATTAACTGTGTTATCTATAAGTTATTTTACATCCATAAATTTACATTTAGGAGTAAAGAAAGTATTGCCAAATACAATTTAGTACTTTTTTTCATTTTAATATAAAATTCAAAACAATGAAACTTGAATAAGAAGTGATTATGATATAAACAGAATAGTGACTAGATACTTAAACATAATTTCAAAATAATTTTCTCCTTATGCATTCTCTTCATTATTTCCTTGTTTGCTTTGGTCCTAGAGAAGAATTCCAACAATAATAAAATTGTTCTTCCCTGAATCTGTTCAACCGTTTCCAAAAGACATGAATATTTTACAAATTACATATTTAACTTTTGTATCTGGTCCAATTTTTATGTGTGTGTGATTTGCATGTATACTCTCATTCACATTTCCACAAATATACAAACAAGCATAGAAGTACACACACACACACACACACACACACACACACACACACACACTCATATTTCAACACAATTCCACAACAGGATATTTCATATAATTGTCTTGGCATGTTATTTAGTTCCACAAATGTTTGGAAAAATATATTTTTGCTTGATTGTCTACTTTTTTCTATTTGTATTTCTTTTAAATGATTGACTTATATTTAATTGAGATTATAATTCTGATACCCGAAACTGGCCAGGAACATGCAATCTTCCTGCACTGTTTCTCAAATACATGATGACACTATCATGTCAGGGTATGAAAAATATTTTCTAACCCTGGGTCTCCTTTAGACCAGGCTGGCCTGAAACACTAGGCCCTTCTGTCTCCATCTACAAACTATGAACGCCATCATTCCCAGCATCCTTGTGTTTTAAATTTTATTTCAAATAAATTTTTTTTAAGTTCAGGCTGATGTGAAATGTACATCTCTGTAGTTTACTGGAAGCATCATGTTTAGTTATCACATACCAGATCTCTAGATTCTTCTTTTGTAGTCAAAGATAATTACTACAAACTATATATTTTCATCAATCACCTATGCCAATGAATAATAGTATTCTTAATCTCAATTAAGTAGCATTTAAAATTTTTGTGCTTTTTTGTTTTGCAACACGAATTTTCTTGTTTTCTTATCTAACATAGAGATTTTGGGCACCCTGTCTTCTTTCTTTAACTACATTTGTTTGGAGCCGAGGACCGAACCTAGGGCCTTGCGCTTGATAGGCAAGTGCTCTACCACTGAGTTAAATCCAAGACCCCTTAATCTTCATTCATACATTGCCTCCCAACCATGGCCACTCTAATCCTGCCCTGATCCACTCCTTCTTGATTTCCCTGCAAAAAATGGCATGCCTCCAAAGGTTACTAACCAAACATGGCATATCAAGTTTCAGTAAGATTAGGCACCTCCCTTATATTAAGCCTGGAAGAGACAACCCAATAGAAGGAAAGGAGTCCCCAAAATAGACAAAAGAATCAGAGACATATGCTCCACTAGAAAACTAAGCTACCATAGCATATATGAGAGGGTCTATGTCAGACCCATACAGGTTCCCCAATTGTCAGTTCAGGCTCTGTGAGTCCCTGTGAGTCCTGGTTAGTTGATTGTTTGGATTTTCTTGTGGTGCCCTTGACTCCTCTGGCTCCTACAATCCTTCTCCACTCCCTTCCGCAGGATTCCTCAAATTCTGCCCAATGGTACGATATGTGTCTCTGCATTTGGTTCCATCAGTTGCTGCATGAGGCCTGTGTTTTCTCACCTTCTGATCTTTGTTATTCTCAGACTTCTCTTGTTTTCACATAACTCTGACTAAAAGAATAAACAGGTGTTTTGTAGACTGCCCTCTGGGTTAGTACTTGTTCACAATCAGCTTGTGGTTCACTGAAAGGGTAAAATTAAGTTACAGCTGAAGAGGTTTCTCATTGTGTCTTAGCTGGTGGACAATATCCGCTGAATTTTTACTGGTAACATTCGTCTGGGTCACATGTACAAAGTGACACTGATATTGTTTGTTTTGATGTAAAATTGCCGTATCTTAATTTTCCTTTCTACATGAGTCTGCACCCCAGCTCTCAGTTGAAAGTTATTCTCTGAAAATTCAATTTACAGAAATTGTGCTTTATTTTGTAATCTTTAAAAATAGTTCCTGAATAAATTTGTTCTTAAATTTTAACTATCAATTATTGCACATTAAGAAAAACAGAATTACAGTTAACATAATTAGATAGCTATAATTAAACTACAGTAAGAGTTATATACTCTTGTTGAGTGTACAGGGTAAGCTATTTTTGAGCAATAGTTTTAACTCAGTAGAAAAAAAAAACAATACAAATTCCATAGCCACATACACATTGTTTATATATATTTTGATTCATGTCATGGTTTTATGGACTGAGAACATATGTCTTCTATCACATAACATTACAGGACAATGTTTTATCTTTTTGTTTACTAATTGTCCAAATGACAAACTCTCTAGCACAACAGAAATTCAACATTTTATTCTGTTTTCTCTTGAACACCTCCAAGATTAGGGCATCGATGGAAACTACTGTAATAAAAATAGTTTACTGAAAGTATCTTGATCAACATCTACATATATTCCATCAAATATCCACTGAAAATTCTTGAAAATCAGTCTCATTCAATTACAGAAAATAGCCTCTACAGTCACATCAGTTTTAGTGCTTATCTTTCATTTTCAAGGACTATATATTTATCAAGACTGGAAAAATATTATTTTTCTCTCAGTTTACTTTATTCAAACTGGAAGTTTTCTAAGAAAAACTCTTATACTCTCTGTGGTTCATTGTAACCCCCCACTGTGTGGTATGTGAAAATATCTGTACAAATTTGAGCTGTAGGGCAACTCAATTTTTCTTTTAATTAAGTAAATTACTAAATTATCTGGTCTGATTGTGGAGTGATTATTCTTTTCATGTAATTTGGAAATGCATAATTATCTAATCCTCAAAGGGACATTTAATCCTCCAAAATGATATCTTCCAAGGCAAAGAAGGCTGTGCTTCCTGCTCCTCTAAGGAGCAGTGGTGATTTAAGCCAGAGCTTTTGATGGCATCTGCTACAATCACCTCAGAAGATGAAACATCTTTCACTTCTGCAGACAGAGTTCTTGAGAAAAGTGCACAGTGGTGCCACATATCATGTGTGATCCTGAATCAGGGTTATTCTTCCATGGCAGAAGACACAAATCGTGACCAGCCTTCGCATGGCACAGTAGGGTCATCCCTATTATAAACGGAGTCACATAGCTCAAGTTAAAATAAAATGCTCTGGAGATGGAATGGACTGATCTTCCTCACCTTTCAGTGGACTGTGTCAGAGGCCTAAGATTCTCAAAATGCATCACTCTTCTGCTCACTGCTAATGCCTCTGTCCTACCACTGAGAAGTCCCTGTCTAAAGCACTACTTCCTCCATCACTACTCACTATTTCATAGTTCTGCTTAATATTTCTTCCACAACACTAAAATCTAGTGTTCCGTATTCTTTTGGTTTTTAATGTAAATTTCTTTTTCTACATTCTATTTCATCTAAATGAGGATAGATGGGGAAAGACAATGCTTGTTTGTATTTTTCACCTAGTATACTAAATCATAGAATAACAGTTCTATATAGTAGGTGCTTAATATGACATTTCAAATTCATTTTATTTGTTGAAATAGAAACCAAGATCTCATGGATACCAGCCAACTCCTTAACAGCTGAGCATCATCCTTAGACAAATGTTTATCAGTGAATTGTAAGTAAAGTGACAGAAGAGTGTGAACCCGTCATCTTGTCTGTTTGACCTGTACAGAAAAAGAAGTGTGCCCTCTTCAAAACATTTGGGTTCCTTAAATCTAAATATAAAATATAAATTATTTTATATGTTTCAAATGGTCATTGAAATTTTAAAGATTTTTTTATTTATTTATAGTGTTTCACCTGCATGTGCACCTGCCAGCCCGAAGAGAGCATCAGATCTCATTATAGATGGTTATGAGCCACCATGTTGTTGCTGGGAATTGAACTCAGAACATCTGGAAGAACAGACAGTTCTCTTATGCTCTAAGCCATCTCTCCAGCCCATTCTCATTGAATTTTATAACACAAGTAGCTCCTTTTCAATATTTAGTGTATAGTTCAACATATTTTTGGATTCATTTCATTCACAAATTAAAGGCTAAATATGATATCACATCTTTGTCAGAATTGTTTTTTTTTTTTTTTTTTTTTTTTTGTGTGTGTGTGTGTGTGTGGTTTTTCGAGACAGGTTTCTCTGTGTAGCCTTAGCTGTCCTAGACTCTCTTTGTAGACCAAGCTGGCCTCGAACTCAGGATGATCCACCTGCCTCTGCCTCCTGAGTGCTGAGATTAAAAGCGTGTGATGCTATGACTGGTTTTTGTCAGATTCTTGTGGCCACAGAAGGTCAAGGATCTAACAAAATTTCTCAAAACAAATAAGATACTATTGAAAAGTTCATGGATCTTGAATAATATTTACCCATAACAAATGTCCTGATAAAATACCTTTGGCAGGACCAGGATTTCACTACTTGGTTTGTAAATATATACAGTTATGTCAATAGAGTTTTGTTAACTATTACTGCAGGCCTATTTTTACTCTCATGGATTTTATTTAAATATCTTGGTTGGTGAAGTAGTTTGAGCAGACTTCCCCTGGTTCCAGATCTGCCCATCATGATTTTCTTCTTGTAGCTTTCTAGGACCCTCTGTGCCCTTCTATTTCCCCATTCTCCCAATAATTCTCTCACTTAGAATCCAAATAGTGAGTTCCCACATCTATCCCAGTCTCCTGGTATGGGAAGACTTTCGTGGGAACATTCCTTTTGGGCTAAGGGAGGGGAAAAGGGTGAAAGAAGGAGGGGATGAGGAATAGGAAGATACGAGTGAGGGGATAACAATCGGGATGTAATCTGAATAAATCAATTATATAAAAAATAAAATAAATAATATAAATAAATATCTTGCTTGTATATATCATACATCACTTTTTAAGATATGTTAAAGTTGTTTACATTGGTATCAATTATTCCAATTTTACAATAAAAACAGTAAAGGATTGAAAGCCATGGACATAGACATGTGTTGAAAATTTGTAAAAGGTTACATGTGTTGAATGCATCCTTTAAAAAAGGTCCCACTATTTTACTTTAAAGGATAAAATATGCAGAAGAAGTGAGTCTTTAATTTATATCTAGTTTTTCTATATTGATAGTTGAAGCAGATGAGGAAGATATTAGAATGACATAGATCATCATCCTTAACGTATAGTGCCTTCTGGGCGGTGGGTTTCATATCTGAAAGGTCACTTTCTGCTTAAACAAACAGGAGGCACTGACGTCCTTTCTGGATCTCTTGATTACTGATGTTAAGTTTAAAAATCACTTGACAAAACTATCAGCTTGTAGCATTACTTAAAAACTGTGATTTAAATTCCTTTTGGTGTAAAAACCTAGTTGCATTTATCTACATTCCTGCAAGGTCTCCACAAAGGAATATGTCACAAGTAATAGACAGAGCAAATGGTTAAAGGCAGTGGAAATGACAATAATTCATCTTGTGCCATTTTGATGGTTACTAGCTATGGCAATCGCTCCATATACACATGACCAGACTTTCCTATTCAGTGATGCTATGAAAATAACCTCAAGGCTGAGGTGACACACATGTCATCACCATGGCTTTGATGGCTTCATTACCCATAGAGACAGGCAACAGTTCCCCATAAGTCCTCATCACAGAAGTCTTCTCTTGGGTCCGTGACATTGCTATGGTTTATCATATTTCCCGAAGTACCACATAATCCTCTTCTAGCTCTAGGACTAATAGCTTATTATTTCAACTAGACTTTATTATTACAGGAAACTTTCCATCAAAAGAGAGTCCAATTTACAGTCTTTATTTTTAATGTGTTTTCATCACTTTTCCTGTCACTTTTCTTCTTTGTCAAAATGAAATGGAGACAAAGCCTTCCCTTTTAGACTAATACGATCCTATTGGCTCATTCAAAGACCAGAACTCTGAAGATCTGGGAGAGCGAATCCATTTTGAACAGCTCTAATGGTCTCTTTACCACTCCAATATTTCAAGATTTTTCTTCATGCACTGATGGAATATATTAAATACAATATATTTCTGAACACTGAA
The DNA here is from genome assembly GCA_907169655.1 of Acomys percivali. Classification (NCBI taxonomy): domain Eukaryota; kingdom Metazoa; phylum Chordata; class Mammalia; order Rodentia; family Muridae; genus Acomys; species Acomys percivali. The sequence continues at coordinate 188,149,838 of OU015742.1, forward strand.
ATGTCTTAAACAGACATAACACTTTTTAATGTAGCATCAGTGGTCACTAGAGTTCATTATTTTTATAGCTTGTAAATAAAAACTTTTCCTTTAGGAAAATAATAAAAGTGTTAGCAATTTAATTTTGATTATACATATTAATTTTTTAATTAAAGAAATGTCTATGAAAAATTGAGACAGAAAAATCACCACTAATGTCAGCTCATTGACACACAATGCTTGAAAGGATTATACAAGAAAATTATCCCCTAATACTCACTTTATTATAAAAACCCAGTTTATACATGTATGGAAATTGAATCCAAACATACTGTATAACTAATATGCGAAGAACACACTGACGGGCTCTTGACCCACCTTGTTAGTGTTTTTTAAATAAATATTCAGGGTTATCAAAGAGATAATAGGAAGCTTTTAAAAAATCTTTTCTTTCATGATTTTGCTTACTTTGTTCCTATAGGTAGCAGTCAAAATATTCATAAAATACAGATTTTTAGGTGTAGCATTGTTCCTCATTGAGTCCTCATAAGAGAAACACTTTCTATTACTTCAAATCAAATAAGCAGCTATTGACAGTTTTAATGAAATCTTGAAGGGACACTTATCGTCCTACTGTTATTTTGCCCAGTGTAACTTGTTTATTTCTGCACCAGTGTTGGTTGAACACAGCATGCTAAGATATATCAGTGCACAGTGTTGTAAATTACCTATAATATTGACTTCTAAGAATTCATTCTTAAGGAATGCAAAATTATCTCTAAATTTGTCTTTTCACTACTATACATACATTCTTCAGGGGAGAAGAGCATGTCCATCTGATAGAGGTTTATTGTACAGTACAAACATACTGCATTCTGTGAATTAACTTGTACTTTATGGAATATTAAGTGAGCAAATCCTGTACTATAATTGAGACTATGTCAGGGGACCCATGAAATCAGATTACTCTATGAGTTTAAGAATCTTAATCATACACTATGCTTTTGTTTCTCTCTCAATTTATGAAATATTTGTAGGTTATTCAGCTTTCTTCATAGGTTCTCACATACTTCATTTAACTCACAGGTTCCTTATACTTTTATTTAAATACGTATGTAGTGCAATTGACTGATGCCATCTGGAGAAGTAAAAACAGGTCATTCTTAACACCTGGAAGCTCTTTTTTGGATAATGGGCAGTAATAATTTTCCTGTCAGACATTTATCCCAAGGCTCCCACCAACCTCCACTAGTGAATCCCTCCATAATAGGTTGGAAGGGGGTGGAAAGACAAAAGAGGTGAAAATGATTTTCTGTTGCAAATGTTTATTCTCTGAATCATTGGAGAACTGTATTGAAACCACAAATTTGGATTCAAAGCAGGATTCTGAAATTGTAATGTTCTGACCTATATTTTGCTTTTCTAAGTGAGAATATTAACATTATATTATATATGGTGATTGAGTCCATACCATATGACAATTGACTTACTACTAAAATGAATAAATATAGTTAATGTTATCTTAGCACATCAATTTTAAGCAGATAAGGAAGACCCTAGTGATTTTCCTCTGATTTAAATAATAACTGCTGAGGATTCTGGAGACCCTACTTAGCTATTTTACGTCATATATCTATAGAATCCTATCTATCTATGGGACCTAGGGTATATGTTATTGTACTAAAATTAGACTAGTTTTTACATGACCATTATTTGTCTCAAAATACAAAATTTAATATCATTGAATTAAAAAACCCCTAGCTGTGAGTAACAATGAGGGCTCTGAGATGAGGAGTATTCTACCTTTTGTTTTATTCTCCTTCTATATTTGTATATTCCCCTTTCATTTTCTTTTTCAGCTCCTATTACCTTACCTACAAAAGAAAAAGGAAAAGAGATACATCCCTGAGTCAAACCTAGTTTCCTCTCTGTAAAAGACCAATAATACTTATAACCAATTCCCAATTAAAATAAGCATCTGTAGACCAAGAGAGTAAGAATATGACTTTAAAAGTGTTTCTATTATTCTAAGGATTCTCTGACAACAAGACAATTTAACTCCTGGCAACACCCAGGCCTGCCTCAAAGAAGATGAGCATCAAAATACTTCCTTATGGAGTTGCTTCAAATATGGCAAACCAGCCACTGGTCAAAATATCCTCATTTCTGCCACAGACAGAATTCTGCCTAAAGATAGGCAAGTTTAGATACAGATAGCATTGAAGGCCAAACTGCCAAGACAGTAAGAAAGTCCGCAATAGTTCCTGCCTTGCAAAATAACTGTCAGATATATTGGGTCAGAAGGCTGAAAATAATGCTTCCACATTATATATAATGTTGGGTGACTTCAGGCAGTAAGTGGTCTCTGTCATTTTTTCATTTTGGACTCTGCTAACCTGCACTCTGTGTTCACTCAGGTATTTAAGTTTTATCCCTTCTCAAGTCTCTGATGGGTTTGAAGACCAGATAGTTTAGTCTTTCAATAAGCTTACTAGGTTTAGGCTTAAGATATTTTTAGATCAGGATAGACGTTGTAAGTTAATAGAGATGAGATATGATAAATATTAATCTCCATTCAGAAATTTAGACCCAACAAGATAGGAAAGAGGTTTGCTTCAAGTTTGCCAGATACAAATAGCCAAATCACTATGATCGTAACATTTGTATAATTCCAGATTGTCTCATGGTTCTTTTACTTTTTTGTAATAATATAAATGATAAAAATATTAGAAATAAATAAATAACTTCTCTTTAAACACAGGTTAAAAACATAAAAGTATAAAGATAAGTATTAAACTACCCTACATGATTATGTTCTCTTACCAGTGTAGTGAATATTTGAGTTTTTCCAAATAGTTTGAAACTGAAAAAGAAGTATGGTGACAAAAATTGGAGTAATTAAACTTATAACTGCTTTCAATTACATCCATATGACTAATTTATATATCTGAAAAATGTTATTTTAAAGTCAATATTTTAACATATTTTATGTGCATTATCATATTACATTACAGACCGGTTTATTCATTGTATATTATGGTAATTATACAGTATATGTATATATATATATGATCTTATTCATTATTGTGTATTAAAATGTCTTCATTTGACAAGAAAATCCATATTTGTGCTTTGAAAATTTAAATTCTAGTAAAAATAGGAAATTTTTATCTCAACTTATATTTATTTCTAGTTTTGGATAGATGTTCCAATTCTTTGTTAACCATGTTCATTGTCACATGGCTTGTGATTTAGCTTAGTGAATATGCCCCAACAAACATCTTTCTGTTTGGTTGATTCTGTGTACTGCCAGTTGTATTTTTCTGAATTTTATAATTGCCTCTTAACATTTTAAAGTCAGCCTCTTTAATTCCTTCAATTTTGTGTACACTAGAAAGTAGATGCATGATTAATACTTTAATTCGTTCTCTCTTTGAGGTAAAAAGACGGTTTAATGTTTTAATGTAAAAATTAACAGGATAAAATTTTCAGTAAGGACTATGTACCTTTGGGTTGTTCTTACTTTGATTTTGTTTTATTTCTTATTTATAGCCAGAAAGTTTTGGTGTTATTCCTGCATTGAATCACATATTATATTTTTTATTTTTCTTTTTTTAAATGTATTTTATTAATTTATTCATATTACATCTCAGATGTTATCCCATCCTTTGTATCCTCCCATTCTTCCCTCCCTCCCATTTTCCTCTTATTCCCCTCCCCTATGACTGTGTCTGAGGGGGACCTCCTCCCCCTGTATATGCTCATAGGGTATCAAGTCTCTTCTTGCTAGCCTGCTATCCTTCCTCTGAGTGCCACCAGTCTTCCCCTTCAAGGGGACATAGTCAACAAAGGGGCACCCGAGTTCCTGTGAAAGTCAGTCCCCACTTATCACTCAACTGTGGAGAATGTCTTGTTCATTGGCTAGATCTGAGTAGAGGTTTGATGTTTACTGCACTTACAGTCCTTGGCTGGTGCCATAGTTTGAGCAGGACCCCTGGGCCCAGATCTGCCAGTGCTAATGTTCTCCTTGTAGATTCCTAGGACCCTCTGGATCCTTCTATTTTCCCATTCTCTCTTACTTCTCTCATTTAGATTCCCAATAGGAAGTCTTCCCCTCTGTCCCACTTTCCTGGTAAGTGAAGACTTTCAGGGGCATGCTCCTCTTTCAAGTACTCAATATTGGCTCTTGAATTTTAAGTGTTGATCATTTATTATTCCTTAACACATAAGAATTTCTTTCAAAGGATGATATGTAACATATGATAATTATCTTCTTATTCACACAAGAAACACAGAGCTGTAACCATAAACAGAAGATTTTGACTTTTTTAAGCCCCATACTTTTTAATACAAAATTGGGATTATAGCACTGGATATTTAATGAAATGTTTCAGAATTAAATGAAGTAAAGTCATACACTTTTATGGGTCACATTTTTCAATTACTATTACTATTGTAAGATTCTTTTTCTTTCCCTTATTTTATATTATATTTCTCTTTTACATTTATATTTATATTATTACACATAGATAAAATAAATTACATACATCAAGAAGAACCACAAAGCAATCAGGAATTATATGAATGTTACATTCATAGTGTTTTGGCTATTTGTAATTGGCAATCTTGAAGAAAGTATCTTTCTTATCTTAGTGAGTCTAAAATTCTCAATGTAAAACATTATCTATCATATTTCATCTCTATCAACTTAAAATATCTATCTAGACCTAAGAACATCTTAACCCCTTAACAACTAAGCTTAAATGTAAGACTAAACTATCTGGTCTTCAACTCCATCAGAGACTTGGGAAGGAATAAAAACTAATCACATGAGTAAACCGGAAGTACAGGTTAGCAGCTTCTATAGTGAAAAAAATGACATAGACAGTTTGTTGCCTGAACACTTACTCAAAATTCTCTATAACACTGGAACATCATCTTCAGCCTTAGGGCACAATGTATCTGACAGATATATTTTTGAGAAAGATTCTTTTAATTTCTTTACAAAGGTTGTGATTTTGCTGTCAGGAAAATATTAGCCAACAGAATTACACCTTTAAATCTCTGAATTATCTCTTGGTAGCTAAACTTGTTAGCAAAAATCATGAAGGTCATAATTTTTTTATTGAGGTCTGTGTTTTGGGTTTGTTATTGCAGATAGATAGGTGCTTAAATACAACATTCATTCCATGTATAATAAATAACATGATTTTCCCAAGATGTCATGAAGAGACATATCAGTGAAGTGAAATTTTCAAAATATATCTATCAGACTTGCTCTTTTGTAATATATATATATATATATATATATATATATATATATATATATCTGTTGGTTGTTGTTACTTTACTGTTTACTCTTTATGCTGATCATTGCATCTCATGCAATTTATTGGTCATATCCTAAAGGTTTTTGTTACCATATCTGAACTCTCTATTCGTCTACAAACCTTCTTTATCCAACCTCATCTACTGACTGTTTTCTAAGTTGTCTAACATCTTACACCTTTAAAATTTGGCGTTGTATATTCCGTTTTGGTTTCTCAATCTTTAATTTTACCAGTTACAGTAATGGATAATGTATAATTTGCCTAATCTTAAAACTTAAATGCAGTTCTTAACTCTGATGGCATTATTTGTGAATAGTTCAAGATTAGCTAAATCTGAATTTTTTGTCCATCAAAGTCCAATACCTAGACTTCATGAAAAGAAAAAAAGAAGAGAGTAGGTGACCAGGAAGGAAAAAGAGAGGACACATGAAGAGGTGAATGAAGATCTGAGCTAAAGAAAAGTAAAGAACCCTGGCAACATTGGTGCCAGGAGAAAGAATAGAAGCCACCTATCACAATCTCTAGGAGAAGTGCCTACCCTTCCCTGAGTTGAATTTCAGGCAATCAAAGGTTTGAGAAAACAGTTTTCTAATCATGTAAGCTGACAAACTTCTAGTTATTTGTCATGACATCCCAAGGGAACAGTCTTCATCTTCCATAAATCTATCTTTCTTTTGTAGTATATAGTCTTACTTTCAAGAGTCAGGAAGTAATTTAATTATATATCCCAATCTTTACTAGTCTCACATATTTCTTGCTGTTTTCTTTTTGTCTTTTCTCATTTAATGTTGTTTATTTAGGTTTCTTTTGAAGACATTTTAGTGGGCAGTAAGGAATATTTTATAGCTTGATGCAAAGTAGGTGTGATTTGATGTAAATGAAATAAAAAATTGATTAAAATGTTTAATAAAGTTTATGTACAGCTTATATAAATCATACTGAAATGGGTATATGGAAAAGAAAACTGTAACGTAGTGTACAAATTTTAATGTCAATTATTAATATAACTCTTAATATAGTAGCTTTATAATCCTAAAATATTTTTAAATGTATATCTTATTTTTAATTTTAACATCAACTTAAACTAACAAAGAATGACTTATTTTGGATTTTTAAAATTCGAGTACAATGGATTTAAACTGAAGTTAGTCTCTGGATGTACCAGAAAAAGAGTGAGGAAGTGAAACAAAGACGGAGAGTCAATCAAAGTCATCAAAAAGCTGTTATCGAGTCGTAATGGCCTCATCTGAGTAGCACGTTGTATAGCTCTGCTCACTCATTTTAGCTCAAGAGGAGACAGAGCAGGGGTTTAGGCACTGACTGTGAGTTGTCATTGGGTGATATCTCTTCTTATCCGGAGGATGCAGTATCTCCTCGGCACTTTTGTTAGAGTGGTAAACCAGGATCTAAGGTAAATTACAAAAGTAAAAAAATACTAATATTGTCAATGGAAATTCAGGCAGATTGCTCTTCATGATAGTGAACTATGAGCAGGCCACAAACGGGATCTCCTGAAATGGCAGTAGATTCTAAGCTTTCAACTGAAGTACTGAAAGTCATTATTTAATGTCACTCTAATCACTTACAAATGGACACGGCACTTATAAAATAGTAGCTACAAGTGGCAATTCTGTTGTCCCAGTGATCATCCTGTTGTGAGCCATTCACCCACAGTAAGTCAACCTTCTGTTCTTGTCACTTCAGTAAGAGAAGGAAAAGCAATATAGAGACAGGAGAATTTTTCATGAGTTTCACTTTTTCAGGAGGTAAAACATGTACTGAGATATTCCTGCTGATTTTTAAATTATTTTTTCCCCTTATACAAAAGGGATCAGTATATTAGCTATCTAATAAGGAATTGGTTATCCTGGTTTCAGAACATACCTGAAGTATATCATTTACTCTCCTTATTTCTGTAACTAAATACATGATACAGAGAAGCTAAAGTAAAGAAGGCATTCTTTCAGGTTTATGGTTTAAAAAGATAATTACACAATTCAAGGTGAAATGTAGAAGGAATGTGCGTAGGTAGTCATGTTACAACCATAGTCTGGAAATTGGAAAAAGTAAATATTGGTGCTCAGTTTGCATTCTCCAGTTTTCACTCTTTATTCAATGAATAGCCTAAGTTTATGACATGGTAGTTAGACAGCTCTTCCTAGCTGTGTTTACAATACATATTCATCATCATTACAAGAAGTTTGATGACAAGGAAGATACAGAGGTTGGGGTAAAATGCTCACTCTGTAGGCATGAGAATTTGGGTTTGGATCTCTGGGACCTATGTAAGAGCCAGGAGAAGTAATTCACATCTTTAACTTTAGCACTGTTCATAGCAGCAAGAATAACATGGACTAGAGGATCTCCAGAACTTACAGATCTGCAAATCTAGCTGAGGGGAGAGACAGGGAAAGAGAAAGAGAAAGAGGAGGAGAGAGAGACAGACAAAGAGACAAAGAGAGAGGGAGAGAGAGAGGGAGAAAAAGAGAGAGGGAGAGAGACAGGGAGAGAGAGACAGGGAGAGAGAGAGGACACTACATGAGGCATAGGAAAGACCTGGAAATACAAGTAATTGACTCAAATAAATATATATATATATACACAAATATAAGATTGTGACTATGAAACATATGCTAATATGCTTAATATTAATAATAATATTAATATTTTAAACATCTCTGAAGTTGCTACAGTATAATATACACTAATTATTCAAATGATCTAAAATTTTATGTTTCAGTTGCCTTATACTAGTGAGGTGTTACCACATCTACTTTCCTGGCATCACATTTTCTGGCATCATTTACTACTCTCTCAACACAAATGACAGTTATACATAACTTAATCATATTTGTTATTTTGGTAATTCTAAAAGACAGAAAGTACTTTAGTTCAAAACTACCTTTTTTTACAGCTAAATACGCGACAGTTCCACAAACATGACTGACTTCTATTATGCTTTAGACTGTTCTTATTGGCATGTCTGCCAGGGTAAAATAAAAGTTGTTTTCCAATTCTATTTTATTCCAACCAATATCTTCATAAAACTTAATGGAGATTTATAAGATTAAATTAAACTTAATTTGAATTATTCAAAGAAAAACAAACTGTTCATAAAATCCTAAAGCATTATCCTGGATTTTTACTAACTTACTTTCTTTCAGCTAAAAAAAATAAATGCTTCTGATCATTAGTTATAGAATTGTTCATTGCTCACAGAGATTAAGCTGTAAGTCTTATAGGCTTAATAGAGTATGTTTTTCTCTCACCTCATCAAGATAAAATCTAAAAGAGGGCTTTAGCTGGATAGGGGCAGTCCTTTCTCTTGGTTTCAAGGCAAGATCAGGCGTGGTGTTGTTTCAAAGAACACTTTGAAAGATTATTAAGTTAGTGAAGGCAAAAGGGGCATGAAGGAAAGGTTATGGGAACTTTACACATATAATAACAAGAAATAGCACTCAATGTGTAAATTGATTAGACTCAGGTCTATGGCCACACCCTACTGCAAGGGAGTGTGAGTATTATAACTTAACCTCAAGGTAGGTTAAAAAAAAAAAAACAGGTTACCATCTAGCTCTCTTCTCCACATTTTTCTAAACTAACAACCTTTTCTTCTCAGTTATAAAGTAGAAGATTATATATATATATATATATATATATATATATATATATATAGTTTATCAACAATAAATTTAAGTATTTCTATTAAAAAATTTTTTTGGAGCGGCATGTTTCTGTATGGAAATTTAAAACAAAATGTGTTCAGCTGGCATCAAGTCATTCAGCCACTTCATTTCTCTTCCCTTACTTTCTCTGATGTACCCGTTTGCCTTTGATATTCCTGATTTTAATTTGTTCCCTTTCTTTATTCATATCCATCCCTCAACACCATTTCCTACAAAATCTTGGGTTTTGACTAGTTTCTTGGCTTTTCCCCATATTAAATTCTACCTGGATACAAATACTACAATTTAGGTTCTGCATATAAAATAGAAAATGTGAAATTTGTTTTCCTCAACCTAGGTTGTCTTACTTAAAGTATTATTTTCCACTTTTCCCATTTCTTGAATGTTCATTATTCTGGTTATTTTATTTGGGCTAAGTGAATATATACTGTATATTGAAACATTCCTGTTATTCACTTTTTGGATGATGGACGTCTAAGCTCATTTCTTTTTCTTTTTCTTTTCTTTTTT
>OU015742.1:188166194-188192593 GCA_907169655.1 Acomys percivali
ACACACACACACACACACACACACACACACACACACACACACACACAGAGAGAGAGAGAGAGAGAGAGATACATAATTTTCAATTGATATTACAAAGTTGTAAGCTATCATAAAGATAATAAAGACAAGTTTTGAATATGTATTTCCCTAGCAAAGAATAATAAAAATGACAGCAAGTGATCTTATGGTACTGAAAGAGAAGATGATACTGCATAAGAATGACCGTGCTTTGGTGATGTTAATATTACAACTTATTTTTCTAAAACTATAATTTATAATATTGATGTATGAAGTAGAACATCAGATATCTTTTCCTGTATCTCCTATTCTTCTATTCAAAGTACTGTGGGCTTTTTTGTCATTTGAAATTATAAATCAAACTCAGGTCTGACATTAGTAAAATATAAATAATCAGTGAAACAAATGATAGGTTCTTCAAAAATAAATACGATTAATAAACTATATGATTTGTTTGTAAGTTTAACTTAGCTAAAAGCAGAAAGAGTGGATCCATTAAAAGAGAAAAAGGAGAGAGAGAGAGAGAGAGAGAGAGAGAGAGAGAGAGAGAGAGAGAGAAATGGGCATCGGAACAGACAGTGAGGAAATCCAGAGATTCAGGAGGACATACCTTTAAAATATATATCCCTATTCCTTATATTTTTGGATGTGAGCTTAGCCTTTAATGGCTGATACATCTCTCCAGCCCTAAAGTATCTTGGTGTAACTCTAACCTTCAAGTCTCTGAAGAAAGAAATTGAAGAAGATACCAGAAGATAGAATGATATCCCATGCTCTTGGATCAGTAGGATTAACATAGTAAATATGGATTTTACAAAAAGCAATCTACATATTCAAGGTGATTCATTTCCAAATGCCAGAACAATTCTTTGCAGACCTTAAAAGAACAACTCTCAATTTCATATGGAAAAACAAAAAAGCCCCCGAATACCTAAGACAATCCTGTACAACAAAAGATCTTCCAGATGACTCAGCATCCCTGATCTCAAACTGTGCTATAGAGCAACAGTAATAAAAACAGCATGGTACTGGAATAGAAACAGCTGGATCAATGGAAATGGATTGAATATGTAGAAATTAACGCACACATCTATGAACATTCTATTTTCAGCAAAGGAGCCATAACCATACAATAGGAAAAAAGATAGCATCTTCAACAAATAGTGCTGGACTAACTGGATGTCTTCCTGTAGAAAAATGCAAATAGACCCTATTTATCACCCTGCACAAAGTCAAAGTCCAAATGGATTTAAGAACTTAACATAAAACCAGACACACTATCTGTTAGAAGAAAAAGTGGGGAAGAGCCTTGGGCTCATTTGCACAGGAGCCCAATAGCTCCTGAGCAGCACACAAACAGTTCAGGCTCTAAGATCAACAATTAATAAATGGGACCGCATAGAACTGAAAAGCTTCTGTAAGGCAAAGCACACTGTCAACAGGACTACAAACAGCCTACCAACTGATAAATAGTCTTCACCAGCCTTAAACCTGACCAAGTGCAGATATACAAATTATGTAAAGAACACACAAGAAATTAAACACCACCAAACCAAATAATCCAGCAAAAATGGGGCACAAAACTAAATAGAGAGCTCTGAAGAAAGGAATATCAAATGATGGAGAAACATTTAAAGAAATGTTCAATGTCCTCCGTCATCAGGGAAGTGCAAATCAGAATAGCACTGATATTCTACCTTAGACCTGTAGGAATGGCTAAAAACAAAAAACTCAAGTGAAAGCACATGATGATGAGGATATGGAGAAAGGGGAACAATCCTCTATTGCTGGTGGGAGTACAAACTTGTATAACAACTTTTGAAATCAATCTTGTGCTTTCTTAGAAAATTGGGAAGACCCAGCTATACCACTCCTGCCCATATACCACTGAAAGATGATCCACCATACAAGGACATTTGCTCAACATTTGTTCATTCATCTTTACTCCTATTAGCCAGAATCTGGAAATAATCTAAATGTCCCTCAACAGACGAATAGATAAAGAAACTGTGGTACAGTTTACAAAATGGAATATTACTCAAAATAACAGCCAAACTTTGGGGTGGAGTGCAGAGAGTCTTATGGAAGATTTTGGGGATATAAGACCTGGAGTGGACAGGAGCTCCACAAGAAAACCAATGGAACCAACAAATCTGGGCCATAGTGGTGGTGCTGCAGACACTGATGCACCAACCAAGGACTATGCGTGGTGAGGACTTTCATCTCTGATGTAGGTAGTACAGTCTCCTTGTGGGCCCCATAATATGGGGAGTAGAGACTACCACTACATGGATTCTGGTTCCTACACATTGACCACTTCTTCCTTGTAGGGCAGCCTTGCCAGACCACAGAGGAAGAAGGTACAGGCAGTCCAGATGAGACTTGATAGGGTGGGGTCAGATGATAGCAGAGGAAGTCTCCCCCTTTCTTAAGACTCGAGGACAGACTTTTGGGGATTTGGGAGAGGGCATGGGACATAGGAGAAACAAGAGAGAGACTATAATTGAGATGTAAAGTGAACAAATTAAAAATAAAAAAAATTAAGAAAAACATACATTCCACCAAATTGTCAAATCTAAAAGAAATGATTAAGTTTTCAATCCATAATGCATATGAAATATAAATAAAGATCAGATAAGGAATTTTCAAAGTCCTCTAACTTCTATTGAAACATAAAATGTTATTAAAAATTTCCCAAACACTCTCAAAAAAGTCCTGGGCCTGGTGGTTTTAATGCAGAAATCTGCTAGACTTTCAATGAAGAGTTAATATCAATACTTTTTCAAATTATTCCACAAAATAGAGACAGAAGAAATGTTGATTGATGATTTTATGTATTCAAAGTTACTCTGATTCCCAAACACATAAAGACCGAACAAAGAATGAGAATTACAAGCCAATTTTCTTCATAAATATAGATGTAAAAATTCTCAATAAGATACATGCAAACTGAATCCAACAACACATGAAAAAGACTATCAACCATGATTTAGTAGCATAAATTTCAAAGATAAGAGATGGCTAAATATATCAATATTAAAACATGTAATCTACCATATAAACACACATAAGACTAAAACCATATGATCATCTCATTAGATGAAGGAAAAGCCTTTGGCAACATCCAAATCTTGGAGTGATTAGGGATACAAAGGACATAGCACAATATAATACAGGCAGTTTAAAGCAAACCCATAGCCAACAAGTTAAATGAGAGAAAAATCAAAGAAATTCTACTAATATTATGAGCAAGACATGGATTCTTCATACCTATTGGTCATAGTACTTGAGTCTTAGCTAGCTCAATAGAATCAGAAGGGATCAGATAATTACAGAGTAGAAAGGCAGAAATCAAAATATCTTTATTTGCAGATGATGTGATAGTATACATAAGTGACTCCAAAATTCCACAGGGAATTTCTACAACTGCTAAATATTCTTGGGAAAGTAGCTGGGTGAAATTTAACTCACAAAATGAGCAGCCCCCTATATACAAATGACAAACGGACTGAGAAAGAAATTGGGAAAATAACATCATTTACAACAGCTTTAAATAAAATATATCTAGGGAGAGCACTAAGAAAATGAAAGACATAGATGATAAAAAATTAAGACTGAAGAAATTAAAGAAGACAGTCATAGATCAGTAAGATTATATAGTAAAAAATGGCCATCCTTCCAAAAACAATCTAGAAATTCAGTGCCTATCAAAATTTCAACACAATTCTTTACTTATCTTGAAATGAAAATTTTAAGCTGCATATAGAAACACACACAGAGACACACACACACACACAGACACACACACAAAATGATTAGCTTAAAATTTTCCAATGACTGTGTCAGATATTGCCAACCCCTATTTCAAGATGTAATACATAGCAATAGTAATAAAAATTGCATTAGCACAAATACAGACATGTTGATGAGTGGAATTAAGTTGAAGAACCAGAATAAATTCACACAGCTGTGGCCACCAAATGTTTGATAAAGAAATGACAATTATACACTGGGAAAAAGACAGCATCTTCAACAAATGATGCTGCTCAAACAAGACAACTACATTTAGAAGAGTATGAATAGAACATACTTATATCCCTTCACAAATCTCACCTCCAAAATGGATTAAAGACTTCAGCATAAGACTAGATACACCGAACTTGATAGAAGAGAAATTGGAAAATAAGTTTCAACACATTGACATTGTAAGTCATTCATTTTAACCAAGGCACTAATTCAACATTTAATAAATGACCTCATGAAAATGAACTTTCAGTATACTAAAGAAAAATATTTCTTAGAGGGCTATTATCCAAAATATATATATTTTAAAAATCAAGAAAACTCTATATCAAGAAATCAAGTAACCCTAATAAAAATAAGATACAGATCTGAGCAAAGACGTCTGAAAAGAGAAAACATAAATGGAAGAGAAGCACTTAAAGACATTTTAAACATCCTTAGTCATCGGAGATATGTAAATGAAAACTACTTTGGTGTTCTACCTAAACCTGTCAAAATGACTAATATCAATAAATTCAAAAGGCAGGTCATACTGAATAGGATGTGGAGTAAGGAAATCATTCAACCATTGATGTTAGTGCAACATTGTACAGTCACTGCGGAAATCATCATGGCTGTATCTCAGGAAGATAAGAATTATCTACCTCAAGATCAAATTATTCTACTTGAGCATCCTTCAAGGATCCTTTGTCTAACCACAGAGACACTAGCTCAACCATGATCATTGCTGCTCAAGGGAAGCATGAAGAAGAGGAGGTAGAAATTATGGAAGAGACAGATAATGGAAGACACCAAGGAAATAAGGCCCTGTAACTCAAAAAGCTCAACACACATTTGATGTCACAGAGACTGAATCAACATGCACAGGGCCTGCTCACATCTGTTCCAGATGAGGGCCTAGTACTAAAAAGAGAAGAATACATGTGTTTCCATCCCTAATTTGAAGGCTTTCTCCAATTGTTAACTACTTGTAATATTTTTAACTCTCTAAGGAAGTATCAATGTGGATACAAACTACTCTTCGGGGCTGCTACCCAGGAGTAGATGACCAATAAAAAATGAACTCAGTGGCACTTCCAGAGATTTCTTGTTTCATGTCATTCCAGGAGTTTTTAAAAATTAGTCTTATCTGTGGAGAATGCCTTGTCCATTGGCTAGATCTGAGTAGGGATTCAATGTTTACTGCATGTACTGTCCTTGGCTTGTGCCATAGTTTGAGCAGGAGCCCCAGGCCCAGATCCACCCTTCATAATGTTCTTCTTGTAGGTTTCCGGGACTCTCTGGATCCTTCTATTTCTTGATTCTCTTGTGCTTCTCTCACCTGGAGTCCCAATAGGATGTCCTCCCCTCTGCCCCACTTTTCTGGTAAGTGAAGATGTTCATGGGATATGCCCCTTGGGCTAGTATCCAGATATAAGTGAGTATATACCATCTGATTCTTTCTGCTTCTGGGTTAACTCACTCATTATTTTCACATGAACTCTGGTGCCCCATATTTGACCACATCCCGTGTATGGGGAGGCCTGGTGGCACTCAGAGGAAGGATAGTAGGATATCAAGAAAAGACTTGATACCCTATAAGCATGTACAGGGGGAAGAGGTCCCTTCAGTCACAGTCATAGGGGAGGGGAGTAGGGGGAAAGCAGAAGGGAGGGAGGAATGGGAGAATACAAGGGATGAGATAACAATTGAGATGTAATATGAATAAATTAATAATTATATTAGTTCTTATATATATAAGAACTAGAAAAAATTTAGTCTTATCTTGTTTTTTTAGGTTTTTAATTTTGTATATATACATATATATTTAAATTTTATATCTATATTTAACCTGCACATTCTTTGCATATATATTATAGCTTTCAGTTTTTTTTTTTTTTTTTATGTAACTCCTGAGTATACTAACGATTGTGTGCTCATGACTGTATCTGTTTCTTTTGCCTTTTCTTGGGCTCTTTCCCTCTGTTTATTTTGTCCTATTCTACTGTGTTAGTTTTTGTTTTATTGCATTTCATTTCATAACATTTCATTTTAATTCATTGTCACCCCTTAGAAACCTGTTTGTATTCTAATGAGAAACAAAAAGAGGATGGCTCAGACAGAACGGGAAGTTAGGATGAACTGTGAGGAGTGGATGGAAGAAGAACCATAATCTGAATAGTATATGCTAGGAAGAAATCTATTTTTCAATTAAAAAGAAAAATAGGAAATGCTAAACTATATTCAATTTATCATTTACTGTATCTTCAGAAATATAGTAGTATGTGTATTATTCAGCTGAAAGTATTTTATATAGATACAATACTTTAAAACATTTTGTTCATAGTTTCAGATTAGTCTGCAAAAATAATTTTTAAACTGCATACTAATATAGGGAAATATATATATACACACGCGCGCGCACACACACACACACACACACACACTCATATATATATATATATATATATATATATATATATATATATTTCTATACATCAATAAACCATGCATTATTCTGCTTGACCTGCCTGCCTACAAAGGCTGCATCCAGTCACATGGAATGCTAACTTTGGCCCTGGTGGGAAACTTATTGTTTGCAATAACTATGGACAAAATCATGATGTTTGCAAAGAGGCTACATGATGAATTAGTGATGAGATAAACATAGTCTTCCATGGAGATTAAATCAGAAAATACCATGTATCTCCATGTGTACTTGCAATGGAATGGCATAAAGTTAAACCAGTGATTGAAAAGATGCAAATCTCTAAGTTTTAAGTGTAGGAAATATTATGTATGGGGTGAGATTTCCCCAAAGAATAACATACATCAGTCTTTTGCCTTATCTTTCCTAGCTAATGTTGTTTTCATTAAAAAAAAATCAGTCAATATTCATATATGCAATATGTGTGTATGATGTGTGTATAAAATCATATATAAATATATATATACATATTTATATGTATATATCACCATCCAATAAATTTAATCTGTATATAATGGTAGCTGCTTTTATACTTTAGTCGTTTTCCCCAAATTTTCTGCTTGTCAGCTTCAAATGCCTTGTTTCTTGGCCTTACCCTGCATGGCTCCAAAGGCTGAAGCCACTTCGTGGTGTAAATTCAGTGACTATCTGGAGACAAAGGAAAAGGGAACAATGCCAAAAGTGACTGAATTTAGAAAGTTCTGATACTCTTCCAATGAGAAAGATCTCCTCATTGGCCTCCTCCCACCTCAGCGCTCCAAGGCATCAGAACACATTATATCCCTTTGCTTTCTACGTTGATATCCAAAATGAGATATTTATACTTACTAGACACGAACTGGGCCGCAGGATGAACCGATGAACCTCTAACCTTTTGTTAGTTCTCCGTACACACCTTTAATCTCATTGTCCCAGTTTCCTGCAAATGGAGAAAAACATATCCCGTCTTATTAAATTTGAATACAGGGAACAAGTAAGAAAAACAGAGTGGATCTTTCTATTTAGATCATAACTGGAGACATTTTTTTTCTTATCTTTCAGGAGCCATCCACCTTAATTATTTCACAAACCGAGGGATAAAAGCAGATTTTTCTTCCTAACAAAATGCCTTTTTCTTTCCTTTTGTGTTAGCTAATTTTATTTCATATTATTTTGTGTTTTTGTTCTTGCCATCAAACAGTAACCCTATGTTACAATCACTTCCACCATTCAATGTGGGGACATTGATAGAATCCATCTTTATAAAAAAAAATTGGTTGTTAAATATAACCATATCTAAAAATACATTGCTTCACATTATATTGGAATTAGCTGATGAATTTATGTCACTAAACTGAAAATAATTTTCTTTTTTATTCTGTTTTAAATTTTGAAAATCAGTACAATTTTAATTGTCTTTTGTGATCATTCCTGTGAATTTTTTATAAAATATGTTATTTTTCTCCGGCTACTTGCTAAAACTTCTGTTGTTTTCTCTGTTCAGAAAATCACCACTTTTTGAAAGCAAAAGTGAAATTAGATGTTAATACTATTGACTTTTTACACATAAACATGAGGATAAAATCATCTGCAGATTTAACTTGAGGAAACATTTTCCCCTCTGGGCATTCTGGCATTTTGGCAGGGAGCTTGCGTTGCTTTTTCCTAGTCTCTTGGCTGCTGTCCCTGGGTCTCAGGGCAGGGACTATCCAGTAAGATCAGATGCATGCAATCATGATCAGTTTCCTGCAAGTGTGGAAGGATGGGGCACTTGCAGTGCCTGGCGTCATATATTTTATTCAGTTTCAGGGTGTAGTATTTTTCTACCATAATAACAGCTGGAATTCAACCATGTAGGAGATGAGGGGGGAGGGAAAAAGAAAATGAAACTCCTCTTAGGTATAAAAATATTCCCCATGTGTCTGGTTTCTTTGTCTGTACTACATGTAGGTGATGAAAGCAAAAGGAACCTAAGTTTCACTTGCAGCACAGTGACTTGATGCTGAAAATCTGAAGAAAAGTCATTTTATTTCAAATGACAGAATCTAGTGTTTTCCAGAGAGGTCAGCTATCAGAAGTTCCCAAATCACCTATAACTGGTTTCTTGGTTGCTAGCTTCAATTCTTCACTGTGAAAAAAAGCACTTTCATTTTTATTGGTATTCAATTTATTTGGGGCTTGAAGGACACCTGGTACATTGGCAAGTTGTGTGCTGAAAGCAAAAGAAAATCATGTAAGTTCTTCTCTCCCTCCCTCCCTCCCTCCATCTTCTCTCTCCCTTTTCTCTTCTTTCTTTTCCTGTTCATCCCTCTTCTTCTCCCTCTCAGTACCTTCTCCCTCATTTTCATCACTTTGTCTTCTACTTCCTTCTCCTTAAACAGATATATGCTTTTACCCATGAAAATAAGGATGATGCCATTAAAATATCTTTTCTGTAAAATAAGGTATTTCAATACTCAGTACTATTTTATTCTCACATTCATTTCAGAAACTCTTCCTGAGACATACAACTTTCTGATTATGCTCATCTTCCTATGAAGTATGAATATATTAAATATGTGACATGAAGAATATTCTTCATGGACGACATCGTGTCAGCAAAAATCCTTTATTGTGTTATTCAATTCTTCTAATAAGTCATCCTATGGAAGAGAAGCCTAAGAAAGGTATCTCTCTTTGTATAAAGATTATGATATAAATTGAAGCTGTAAGAGTTATTTCCTCTTTTACACAAAACATCCTTGTACAGCTCAGTTACCCAACATCAGTGTCTTTAACTCAGACTTAGCACTAAAACATCCTTTAGCAACCAATGATGATAGTTATTAAAACCACAGAGAGTAATAACACTCATAACCACCCCGAGCCTGACCTCAAGGCAGTGGGTGTGTGGGTCACTGAAGAAGTTCTCTGGAATGTGGCAAGGAGGCATCTTGCAATTGCTGGAAAGTCTCAAAATTAGATGCATGAAGACTTGCATTGCTTAGTTCTCTTAGTAGCCGAGCAGTCAGAACACTTGGAAGAAGTATCTAGAATACTGTACTCAAATAATGACCAGATGGCTGACTCAGGTGCCCCGAATTTTCCCGTTATGTGCAAACAGCACAGACAGCTACTGCAGATCCTAGTCTATGGATTTATGGGAATGCAACGATTTACCGTGCAGCAGATTTATATTAGTCAGACATTTCTGGCATATCCACAACAGTTGTCTGTAGTGCTGAAAAATTTTGGAGTTCAATCTCCCTTTACCTTCCATATCTTTCTATCCGGGACATTTGGCTTAATGTACACATCTTTCCAGGGGATGAGAACAAAACTGTCTTGCTTTCCCTAGACTCTCAGTGCCCCCATGGGGTCTCAAGAAGAACCATGTCAATCTCTTGCTGCAGCAGGCCATAGTTAGCCACATAACATGTGTCACCCATCCTTGAAATCTATAAATGCTGCTGGCATGAACATAACAAAGTGGCATCTATGTTGAGAGAAAGAACCAGTTTTCTTTTTCACCAGACAAAACAATTCTAAAATGACCTAGGAAAATCCCTATCCAGGATACATAAAGAAAATGAGTTGAATTTTTAAATGCTTTGAAGACTGAAATTCTGCTAATAGCTGAAGATCATCAGCACAGTACAACTCAATCAGACTTTTATGCAGAACCCACAAACTCATAAAAATAATAAATTGTTTCCCTAACCAGAAGGTGAAATACAGACTAAGGAAATATTAAACACCCAGTTTTTTTTTTTTATAGAAACTGGAAAGCTAAGTGTTATAATCTGTTTTCTTCTCATTACATATTAAAACCATAGATGTAACTTTTAAAATAAATATCAACTCATCTTATGTCAGTAATTTAGTTCAAATCTGTCTCTTTCTGTTTGCAATTTGACAGATATTCTTACTGATATGTAATTGGAAGTCAGATACAAAACAGTCTTAATTACTGTAAGGAACAGTATTTGAATTTAAAGAAAACAAAGGCAATCCCACCTGCATTAATAATTAATTAAATAATTTAACAATTTATTAAAATAATTATTTAATTAAAGATACACTTGTTGACACTGTTTTAAGTGGTAGAAGTTTCCAAATGACATTGTATTTATGAATTAATTAATCAATCAATGGATAGTTTTGATCTTAATTATACTCCTATGTTAAGATTTTACTCATTTAAATGGTGTAGACTTTTTGCCTCTGTCTTTCATTTTTAAAAATGAAGGATTTGAATTGATTACTGGAAATGTCAAGTAATTAAATATCTGATTAATAATATAAAACAAGTTACTCATGTCTGTGATCTCTGGTACTCAATTCTCCACATGGCTTGTGTTAAATGTATTTATGGATTCATTCAACCTCTTAGCCAAGACAGACATAAGTATATGTTCCCCAGAGTAGTCCGTAGACATTCTCATCCCTAAAGTCTTGTGACAGCACTGCTAGGTCTGTTTCTTAATTTTCAGTTTAGAAGCCAATTTTTGACTTGCTCTATGTAGGCTAAAATATAGCTGCCACGTTTAATTTCCATTAGGCTTTTAAAATTTTATTCAGTGTGTGAACATAATAATAGAAGAGGGTCCCCTTTCAACCCACAAGTAACATATTTTTATCACAAGATTATTGTCTTATTTGACTCTTTTGAGAATTTCATAAAATGTGTTTTGATCAAACTATACTTGCTCCACTCTGTCTTTTCCAACCCTTCCCATGTCTGTTGCCACTTCTCCTTCCCAACTGATAAACTCTTTTATTAACTTTCTAACTCTATTTCATGCTATTAGTATGTGTGTAATGATAGAGACATATATTGCAACGTGGGAAACCTACTAGGGGCCAATATTCCTAACTAATGATGACTCTCCCTCCCTAAGTGGAATCAACTGCCAATAGTTAGTTCATCATCAATGTTTGGGGTGGACATAGTGGGTCCTTCCTCTGGACATGTTAAAAGTTTGCTTGGTTTGACCTTGTGTACACATTGAGCATGCAGCCTTGGAAACGACGTTTGCCCAGAAACATTTTCAATGTTAGAAAAAGCTGTTTTCAGATGTCATATGTGAGCCTTTTCTTATTTATTTATTTATTTATTTATTTTTAATTAATTTATCCTTGTTACATCTCAATGGTTATCCCCTCCCTTGTATCCTCCCATTCTCCCCTCCCTCCCATTTTCCCCTTATTCCCCTCCCCTATGACTGTTCCTCAGAGGGATTACCTCCCCCTGTATATGCTCAAAGGGTATCAAGTCTCTTCTTGGTAACCTGCTGTCCTTCCTCTGAGTGCCACTAGGTCTCCCCCTCCAGGGGACATAGTCAAATGTGAGGCACCAGAGTACATGAGAAAGTCATATCCCACTCTCCACTCAAGTGTGGAGACTGTTCTGACCATTGGCTAGATCTGGGTAGGGGTTTAAAGTTTACCGCCTGTATTGTCCTTGGCTGTTGCCTTAGTTTGAGCGGGACCCCTGTGCCCAAATCTGCCTATCATATTCTTTTTTTAAGTTCTACAATGAGACATGCTTTTGGATGTCTCTTTCTAAGTAAGGTAGCCTAGACCAAGAAAGATACACATAAGCATCTGAAAATTAATCTTTTTTCACTCGTCATAAAGGTGAATAAATATTTAAGACACAGTCCTATAAAAGCAACAGAACATGGTTGCTTCCTGTTACCCATGCCGAGGCCCCTCCTATACATTTTTTACTTTTGATCTTACATTTAGTTTCTTCTGTGGTTATACTTATCAAATCAGTTGATAATTCCTACTCCAGGTTCTGATTTGGGCTTGGAGACCTTTCCTGTCTCGACTCTGGAGTGATTGTCTCCAGCCCTGGTTCAGAGCTGCAGCCAATCATCATATTCTACTACAACGAGATGAACTACTCAGTATAGCTGTGCATTTGTAATGTGCAAAGATTGACTACTAGACATTCTCTGCAAAAACTAGGAAAAAGGGGGTGGTTTATTTTTAAACTCATTGGAAAACATCCATATGATAAAAAGGGATTCGGTTGGGAAATGTTATAGCTTTAATAGATTTGTTAAGTAAAATTCACAAAGAATATTAACTTCTACTTTTAAAAGCTAAAACAAAGTAAATTAGATCCAAAGTAAGTAGGAGAGAAATATAGACAACTTCACAAATCACTAACACAGGAAATAAGTACAGAAAATTCATCAGAACTAAATGTTGTTTCTTTTGAATGATCAATAACCATGCATACAACAGACCAAACTTCCTATTTTTCTTTTATATTGTGTTTTTTAACATATAAATTTATATTACTATACATGTGTAAAATAAATTACATGCAGCAGGAAGAACCACAAGGCAATCAGGAATTATATAAATGTTATATTAATAGTGATTTGGCTTTTTGTATTTGGCAAATTTGAAGTAAATATCTTTCCTATCTTGTTTGGTTTAAATTTCTGAATGGAAATTAATATCTATCATATATCATGTCTGTTAATTTAAAACATCTATTTTGATCTAAAAACTTCTTGGCTCTTAACCTACTAAGCTTAATTGAAAGACTAAACTATCTTGTCTTCAAACCCATCAGAGACTTGAGAAGAGATAAAACTTAAATACTTGAGTGAATTCATAGTGCAGGTTAGCAGCTTCCAAAATGAAAAAATGACTGAGACAGTTTACTGACTGAATAGTCACCCAACACTCTCTATAATGATGGAGCATCATATTCAGCATTCTGGCCTTATATCTCTGACAGACATATTTGTAAGACAGTAACTATTGAGGACTTGCTTACCTTGTGTTAGCAGAGTTTGGCCTTTAATTCTGCCTGCATCTAAACTTGCCCATTTTAGGCAGAATTCAGTCTGCGGCAGAAATTAGAACATTTTGCCCAGGGGCTAGTTTGCCACATTTGATGCCAACCTTTCTGGCTTCTATGCAATGTTTTAGTCGTATTGCACAATTTTGATATATCTTCAAATATTTTGGTTAATATTTCATTCAAAATGCTCTCAGATCTCCCTTGTAACTTTGACTTGTGACTACATAGAAATAAATTAATATTCAAGTATTTGGTAAATTTTCAATTATCTTTTGCTTATTGATTTATAATATTATTGTGGTTTGAGAACTTACCTGGTATTGTTTTTTTAAATTAATTTATTCTTTTTACATCTCAATGGTTATCCCATCCCTTGTATCCTCCCATTCTTCCCTCCCTCCCATTTTCCCCTTATTCCCCTCCCCTATGACTGTTCCTGAGGGGGATTACCTCCCCATGTATATGCTCATAGGATATCAAGTCTCTTCTTGGTAACCTGCTGTCCTTCCTCTGAGTGCCACCAGGTCTCCCCCTCCAGGGGACATGGTCAAATGTGAGGCACCACAGTATGTAAGAAAGTCATATCCCACTCTCCACTCAAGTGTGGAGACTGTTCTGACCATTGGCTAGATCAGGGTAGGGGTTTAAAGTATACCGCCTGTATTGTCCCAGAAACTATTCTCACCATTACCTGGTATTGTTAATATTTTTAATGTTCTATGGCCTAAATTTATATGAAGAATTTCTATATATTGGGAAATGATTATTGTGTATTTGAAAAATGTGTGTTCTGCCATGTGAGGATTTACTCTATGAATGACAGACCAACCTGTTTCATTGTTTGATGGTTAAAAAAATTGACAAAAAATATAATGCAAAATTAATTATAATGTTAACCTACCAAAATGGGAATATATTTATACTTTTCAATATATTTTAAGCTCTTTACTTTGGTACTATTATCAGAATTGCTTTATAAAAATGTAATATATACACAATGGAATATTACTTAATTGTTAAGAAAAACAAAATTATAGAATTCAATGGTAAATGAAAGAAGCTGGACATAATCATTCTGAATGATTTAGAATAAAGCCAATAGAACTATCACATATTTCCTGTTATTTGTGGATATTAGTCTAGAATTTTAAGCTATGTGTGAGTCATTTGAAATACTCTCAGAGGTCAGAAATTAGTAACTGGCTGAGAGTGCGACTTCAAGAGAGAGAGAGACAGAACACAGAGGTAAAAACCTATTTAAGGAAAAGAATGGAGCAGAAAGCTTTAAATTTGAGTAAGGAAGAGGAGAGCAGAGTACAGGACACAATACCTTTTCTATTCTTAATATTAATTAAAATTTACTTGATTTTATTTTCAAGACAAATAGGAAAGTGTTTAAATAAAACTTTCAATATCATGACATTCTGATTCTTCTGTAATGAGGAAAGGGTGGTGGAAGTGCTGGTGGGAGTGCAAACTTGTACAACTACTTTGGAAACCAATTCTGTGTTTTTTTTTAAGAAATTGGGTTTTTTATTTTCAGTTTGTTTATATGGTGGATTACATTGATGGGTTTCCGTATATTAAACCATCCCTGCATGCCTGGAATGAAGCCTACTTGGTAATGATGAATGATATCCTTTATGTGTTCTTGTATTCGTTTTGCAAGAATTTTATTTAGTATTTTTGCATCGATGTTCATAAGAGAAATTGGTCTGAAATTCTCTTTCTTTGTTGAGTCTTTGTGAGGTTTAGGTATCAACGTGACTATGGCCTCATAGAATGAATTTGGTAATATTCCATCCAATTCTATGTTTTGGAGTAGCTTGAAGAGTATCAGTATTAGCTCGTCTTTGAAGGTCTGGTAGAATTCTGCACTGAAACCATCATAGCTGCCTTATTCATAATAGCCAGATCATGGAAACAGCCTAAATGTCCCTCAGTAGAAGAATGGATAAAGAAACTGTGGTACATATACACTATGGAATACTACTCAGCTATTAAAAACAAGGAATTCCCGAAATTTGTGGACAAATGGATTGAGCTAGAGAGGATCATAATGAGTGAGTTAACCCAGAAGCAGAAAGACTCAAATGGTATATACTCACTTATATCTGCATACTAGCCCAAGGGGCATGTCCCTCGAAAGCCTTCCCTTACCAGGAAACTGGGACAGAGGGGAGGACATCCTATTGGGACTCTAGATGAGAGAACCATGTGAGAATAGCAATGTAGAAGGATCCAGTGGGTCCTAGAAACCTACAAGTAGAACATTATGATAGGAAGATTTGGGTCAAGGGGTCCCGCTCAAACTAAGGCACTAGCCAAGGACAATACAGGCGGTAAAATTTAAACCCCTACCCTCATCTTGCCCATGGACAGGACAGTCTCCACACTTGAGTGGAGAGAGGGATTTGACTTTCTCATGTACTCTGGTGCCTCACATTTGACTATGTCCCCTGGAGGGGGAGACCTAGTGGCACTCAGAGGAAGGACAGCAGGTCACCGAGAAGAGACTGGATACCCTATGAGCATATACAGGGGAGGTAATCCCTCTGAGGAACAGTCATAGGGGAGGGGAATAAGGGAAAAATGGGAGGGAGGGGAGAATGGGAGGATATAAGGGATGGGATAACCACTGAGATGTAATAAGAATAAATTAATAAAAAAATTAATTAAAATTAAAAAAAAAAAAAAGAAAAGAAATTGGGAATAGTTTTACCTCCAAACCCAGCTAATCTACTCCTGGGCATATACCAAAAGATGTTCTGCCATACAACAAGGACACTTGCTGACCTA
Source organism: Acomys percivali (assembly GCA_907169655.1). Taxonomy (NCBI): domain Eukaryota; kingdom Metazoa; phylum Chordata; class Mammalia; order Rodentia; family Muridae; genus Acomys; species Acomys percivali. The sequence continues at coordinate 188,182,289 of OU015742.1, forward strand.
TGTATAGCAGCTTTATTTGTAATAACATGAAAGTGGGAAAAACTTAGATGTCCAACAACTGAAGAACAAATAAAGAAATTGTGGTACATTTACATACTGAAATACTATACTACTCAACTATTAAAAAACAAAAAAAGGACAGCATGAAATTTGTAGGCAAATGGACTGAACCAGAAAAAATATTCTAAGTAAGGTAGCCTAGACCCAGTAAGATCATATGGTATGTACTCACTTATAAGTGGATATTAGCCATAAAGTACAGATTATCCATGCTATAATACACAGACCCAAAGAAGCTAACTATCAAGGAGGGCCCAAAAGAAGGTATTTGACTCTCACTGAAAAGCGAGAATAAGACAGTCATTGAGGGAATGGAAGGAGTTAACAAGGTGGCTGAGTTGTGGTGGGAGTAGAGGGGGTTGGGGGTAGGAACAGGAGGGATTAAGTGTGGGGAGGGCAGAGGGAATGAGAGAGATTTGGAATAAATGGAGGGACATCTCTGAGATGAGGTAGAAAACTAGCACAAGAGAAACTCCCAGAAATCAGTGAGCATTACTCTAGCTAAGACTTCTAGCAACAGGGAATATGGAACCTGAAACAGCCACCATCTGTTACCAGGCAAGACCTCCAATGGAGGGGTGGAAACACCACCTTATCTACAAAATCTTTGACCCACAATCTTCCCTGCCTATGAGCCATACAGAGATAAGGATGGCAGAGCAGAAATTGAGGGAAGTGCCAACCAATGACTGGCCCACCATAAGACCCTTGCCATGACAGCAAGCCCACCCTTGACCTATTAATTATATTCGTCTATTCTTTCAGATAGGAGCCTAGCGTCACTGCCCTCTGAGAGGCTTCATCTAGTAAGTGATTGAAAAAGATACAGAGAACCACAGCCAAACATTAATAAGTGTAGCTCTGGAAATCTTAAGGAAGAGAGGGAGGATGGATTGAAGGAGCCAGAGTGGTCAAGAACACCACAGAAAAACCTACAGATTCAACTAACCTGGGCTTAAGGAGACTCACTCACCAAGAAGAGCATGCCTGGGATGCCACTAGGCCCCCTACACATATATAAAAGAAGTGCAGCTTAGTCTTTGCAAGGAACCCCTAACAGCAGGAGCAGGTGCTGTCTCTGACTCTGTTGTCTGCCTTTGGTTCCCTTTCCCCTAACAGGGCTGCTTTGTCTAGACTCAACAGAAGAAGATGAGCCGAGTCCTGCTCCTACTTGATATTACAAGGTGGGTTGATATGTGCTCCATTTCTCTGAGGATAAAAAGGAAAGAAAGATGAGGGGATGCGATAGGGAGGGACTTGGAGGAGAGGGGAGAGCTGTGTTTAAGATCTTAAGTAATAAACAAATAAAAAAATTAAAAAGCAGTTTTAGTAAGAATCACAGAAAACCATAATCGGCTTTGCCTACAGTAACTCAAATGAGAATGCCTGTTTAGTTCACTGAAAAGCACAACATCAAGAGTCAGTCCTTTGTTTTTTTTGTTGTTGTTGTTGTTTTGTTTTGACATTTTTTATTAATTTATTCATATTACATCTCAATTGTTAGCCCATCCCTTGTATCCTCCCTTTCTTTCCTCTCTCCTGCTTCCCCCTCTACTCCCTTCCCCTATGTCTGTGACTGAGGGGGACCTCCTCCCCCTGTATATGCTCATAGGGTATCGAGTCTCTTCTTGGTGACTTATTATCTTTCCTCTAAGTGCCACCAGGCCTCCCCATCCAAGGGACATGGTCCGATATGGGGCACCAGAGTTTGTGTGAAAGTCAGATCCCCTTCTCCACTTAACGGTGGAAAATGTCCTGTCCATCAGCTAGACTGTGTAGGGGTTCAAAGTTTACTGCCTATATTTTCCTTGGCTGGTGCCATAGTTTGAGGAGGACCCCAGAGCCCAGACCCGTGCCATAGTTTGAGGAGGACCCCAGAGCCCAGACCAGCCTATAGTTTTCCAGGACCCTCTGGATCCTTCTATTTCCTCATTCTCCCAGGCTTCTCACCCCTAAAGTCTCAATAGGATTTTCTCCTCTCTGACCCACTTTCCTGGTAGGTAAAGTTTTTCATGGGGGTGTACCCCTTGGTCTAGTGTCTCGATATAAGTGAGTATATATCATTTGACTCTTTTTGCTTCTGGGTAAACTCACTCATTATGATAATTTCTAGTTCAATCCATTTGTCCACAAATTTCAGAAATTCCTTGTTTTTAATAGCTGAATAGTATTCCATAGTGTAAATATACCACAGTTTCTTTATCCATTCTTCTACTGAGGGACACGTAGGTTGTTTCCATGTTCTGGCTATTATGAATAAGGCAGCAATGAACATGGTTGAGCATATGTCCCTGTTGTGTGGTTGTGCATCTTCTGGGTATATTCCAAGGAGTGGAATAGCTGAGTCTTCAGGAAGCCCTATTCCCATTTTTCTGAGAAAGCGCCAGATAGATTTCCAAAGTGGTTGTACTAGTTTGCATTCCCACCAGCAATGAAGGAGTGTTCCTCTCTCTCCACATTCTCACCAGCATGTGGTGTCAGATAAGTTATTGATCTTAGCCATTCTGATGGGTGTAAGATGGAATCTCAGTGTCGTTTTGATTTGCATTTCCCTGATGACTAAGGAGGTCGAGCATTTCTTTAAGTGTTTCTCCACCATTTGATATTCCTCTGTTGAGAATTCTCTGTTTAGTTCCAAGCCCCATTTCTCTATTGGGTTATTTGGTTTGGTAGTGTTTAATTTCTTGAGTTCTTTATATATTTTGGATATTAGACCTTTGTCAGATGCAGGGTAACCAAGCAAGTGAAGGACTTATTTGAAAAAAACTTTAAATCTCTGAAGAAAGAGATTGAAAATGATATCAGAAGATGGTGGGATCTACCTTGTTCGTGGATCGGGAGAATTAACATAGTAAAAATGGCCATCTTACCAAAAGCAATTTACAGATTCAATGCAATCCCTATCAGAATACCCACAAAATATTTTGAAGATATTGAAAGAACAATTCTCAACTTCATATGGAGAAACAAAAAGCCCAGAATAGCAAAAACAATCCTATACAATAAAAAATCCTCTGGAGGAATCTCCATACCTGATCTCAAGCTGTACTATAGAGCAACAGTAATTAAAACAGCATGGTACTGGCATAGCAATAGGCTAGTGGATCAATGGAATCTAATTGAAGTCCCAGAGATGAATCCGCACACATTTGGTCACTTGATTTTTGACAAAGAAGCCAAATCCATTCAATGGAAAATCGACAGCATCTTCAACAAATGGTGCTGGTCTAACTGGATGTCTACATGTAGAAAAATGCAATTAGACACCTATTTGTCACCATGCACAAAAATCAAGTCGAAGTGGATTAAAGACCTCAACCTAAAACCAGAGACATTAACCCAATTAGAGGAAAAGTGGGGAAGAGTCTGGAACACATAGGTACAGGAGACAACTTCCTGAACAGAACACCAACAGCCCAGGCCTTAGCGTCAACAATTAATAAATGGGACCTCATGAGGCTGAGAAGCTTCTGTAAGGCAGGTGACACTGTCAAGAGAACAAAGCGACAGTCTACAGACTGGGAAAAGATCTTCAGTCCTTTGTTTTTAATGTGAAAGTCAAAGTCAATTGTTTTTGTTAAATCTGAAATCACTGGTCATTCTACTTATACAGCTATAGGAAGATATGTTCACTATATATTCCTTGAATCCAGTACTAAAGTTCCCTTAATTACAGATTAATACCAATAGTGTCAAAACACAAAAATTTTCATCAATGAAGTCTGTTTACTTTATTTGTTATATTTTAATCATATTTTAAATGTGGCATATTTAGGGAAAAGCAGTGTGTGTGTATGTGTGTGTGTGTGTGTGTGTTTCTGTGTGTCTGTGTGTATTTTTATATAGTAGATTTCGCTATAAATATATCTTTAAAATGTTTGCTATAATTCACATCTGTTATAGAATGTGGATTACAGATTATAGAGACTATGTGAGATTGGAAAAATCAATTTTATGTTGAGATTATTGGGAAAGACAAACCCACATTGCAGTTTTTTGCTGGGAGATTGTGAGAAATAATTTAAGGTTGACAGACCCCCGTCAGGAAGATGTATGGTAAGAAATGGTTTTAAAACTACAATGAAGTTGTATTTAGCATGTAATTAGTGAGAATGGTTCCCACAGTAGTTGATAATATTCGAGTGAATCAAAAATTAGTACTGATAATATTTTTAATTTAAAATCATTATACTTTATTTAGATTATACCCTGGCTTAGATCCTCCCATTCTTATCCTTTCTCCCTCTTCTACCCTATTCCCCTCCCATAGATCTCTGACAGAAGACACTTCCTCCCCCACCATATGGCCACAGCATATCTGGTCTCATCTGGTTAGCCTGCATCCCCTTCCTCAGTGTTCCCTAAGGGCCTCCCCACCAAGGGAAAATGATCAAATCAGGGACATCAGAGTTCATATCAATGGCAGTCCCCACTCTCCACACAACCACAGAGAATGAACTGTTCATTGGCTACATCTGAACAGGGGTCTAGGTTTACTGCGTGCATTGTCCTTGGTTGGTGCAAAAGTTTGTGCAGCCCAGCCTGGGTCCAGATCTGCCAGCCCAGACCCTCTGGGTCCTTCCATTCTCTCCATACTCCCATACTGCTCTCAGTGCTCCATCCAGAGTCAGGCATTGAGTTCCAGCATCTGTCCCGACCCCTTTTTATAACATGGTAACCAGAAATGTACAGAGGAAGACAGGCTAACATTTGGTTTTCAATTGTTTCCTCATTCATGCTATAACGTTAAGTTCTCTCTAGGATTCCTAAACTTTGTCTAAGTAATGAGGAGCCATTATTCTTATAAATGTGAATTGTCTTATTAAAGAATCAAGCATTGGCAGTGTAGGTGATAAAACTTAAGAAAAAAATTAGACATCTACAGTGCTTGAGCATATGAATAGAGGTAGTAGAAAAGCTAACTGAAGGAAAAAAAACATGATGGAAAAAGGAAAATTCAAGGTGTCATGTTGGATGTCTGAAATCTAACTTTAACCACATGATAAGATACAGCTTCTCAACATATTTCTCAAAAATATTTAAATTTTTCTCTTTGGGAGAAAAACAAGGTGTTGTATGGGGATAAGCATTATCTTTGGGGGAATTTTCTACAAATGAGCTAAAATGCTTTCCTTGCTTTAAATTGCTTTTGTTTTGCATTAGTTTGGAAATGAATGGAAGAGTCTACCATCACTTCACCATCATATAAATGCTGTAGATATCTATATATACACATATATAGATATACATATATATACACACATCATATAAATGTGTAGATAAATGTTCTACACAATGTTTATATCTCCATTGAGTCTTCATATGAATTTACAGTGTTTCTAGAAAATGTTATGTGTTATATCACCTATAATACAACACTGAAAACAATGTAATATAACATGTCTGAACAGGCTCATGTAAAGAAGTTGTGGTTAGGTGGTTCTTTGGCCCTTTGGGAGAAGTTACTATTATTACTCTGTTAAATAGGCATAGTATAAAATTGATATATAATGACTTAGCAATATTCCCTGCATTACTATATCTCCCAACCCTCATAAGAGAAATTTCTAATTTTAGTACATGGTTATTCACACAGAGATCCACAATTGGTCATGGTACAGAGAACAGAATGCTCAGGCATAAAACAGGACATCTATATCACACCCTGTTCTCCCATGTTCCAGCAACCATTTTGGAAAAGGGAGAAGGAAGAGTATAAGATCCAGAAGCAGTAGATGGTATACAGAAACAGTGTCTTCAAGACATGGAAAAGAACTCACAGGGGACATGACATCATGCATCTGTGAAAGCCCAAGAAAATCAAATCCCAATATGGGCCTGAGGGAGCAAAGTACAGCATTCCATCATAAGCCAAGGACCTTTAAGGATGCATAGTAATGCAAATCGAAATGACTCTGAGATTCCATCTTACTCCCATCAGAGTGGCTCGGATAATAAAACTCAAGGAATAGTACATGCTGTCAATGGCTGGCACTCCATTGCTTGTGGGAGTACAATCTTGTACAACTACTTTGAAAATCAATCTGGCCATTTCTCAGAAAATTTGGGAATAGTTCTACTTCAATCTCCAGCTGCACTGCTCCTCAGTATATTCCCAGAGGGTGCTCCACTATATAACAAGGATGCTTGCTCAGTTATGTTCGTAGCAGCTTTATTCATAGTAATAGCCAGAACGTGGAAACAACCTATATGTTCCTGAACTGAAGAATGGATAAAGAAAATGTGGCGCATTTATCTCATGGAATACCACTCAGCTATTACAAACAAGGGCATATTGAAAATTGCAGGAAAATGGATGGAACCAGAAAAATACCATCCTGAATAAGGTAACCCAAACTCAAAATGACACTCACGGTGTGTACTCACATATAAGTGAATATTATCCACAAAGTACTGGATAAACATACTATAATCCATGGACCCAAAGACGCGAATTTATAAGGAGGGTCAAAGGGAGGTTGCTTGAATCTCACTCAGAAGGGGAGATTAAACAAGCATTGGAGGGGACAGAGGGTGGGAAGTGGATAGGACAGGGGATGGGAAGGGAAACATGGATGGGGATTAGTAGTAGGGAGTAGGGTAGAGAGGGCAATTGGAGGTTGGAGCGTCTTGGAACCTCACAGTGACCTAGGATAGGGGAGTCCTTAGGAAGTCTAAGGGGTCACCCATAGATGACTATCAAAGAAACTGTAAAAATATGGAAGAAGTTGATAAATTTGATCCAAACACGTAGACATTTCAGAAATAACCAAAATTACATATAAAACCAAATAATTAAATTTCTACATCGCTCATCAACAAATATAAAATGATGGCAAACCAAAGAAAAGGCTGAAATCTTACTCCAGAATTAATAAAATCTGAAATTAGTTAATATATTCATAAGCTACACTGAAAGCTAAGACAAGGAAGTTTGGAATCTTTTCATCAGGAACAAAAATTGTATCCTATATGTAATTAATTTTCAGCACCACATAAAATCAGGAAAAAGTATGTCTTTAAACTTAAATATATAATAATACATTGATACATAAAGGCATTAATATTAAGTTGGGAATATGGTGGCTCATTTCTATAATCTCAGCATTCATTATGTCTAGATTTCAATAAATTAATGAATGTGGCATTGAGAACTTATACTGGAACATCACAGAGTCTGACTCATTATTATTTTTGAATAGGGATTCCTAAAGATTAATCTAAAGATTGAAGCACTGCACAATGGTGAATATTATATACAACATAAAGGAAAATAGGGAAAATATAAAGATGAGCACAAAAGGATAATCATTATAAAAGGAATATATAAAAATTTTTTTAAATCAATTGATAGTTAGACAGGTGAGTATATTTAGCTACCTTAAAGTACTTGTGAATATATAGTTTTAATAACTAGTGAATTTCAAGTAAAAGCATTGAAAACAAATTTACAAATTAAAATAATATATAAATAAAAGTAAATAAGAATATGTGATGGAGGTCCAGAATACTAAAGGAAAAGTTTAGAATCATAAAGGTAGAGAAAATATAAAATACAAATGGTAGTTTCAGATTTCTAGAGTTGACATAAAATGAGAATTAGTGCACATAAGCAGCATAAAATATTCTCAGTGGGGTGTAAACAAATAATCTATGTCATAAAACAAAGAAAACTAAAGATATATTTTAAAACATGAAAGGTGCTAGAGAAGGAAATTATTCAGTCAAGGAGTACGTGAGTAACTATAGAGGGAGGAGGAGCCCTTAAATATTGCAAGTGCAGTAGAAGAGAGTAGGGAAAAGAATCCAGCTGAGTATTATGAAAATACTTTAATAAAAACTTTACCTTTAGGCTGATAGCCTTTAAATATTTTAGACTCACAACAATTAAAAATTCATGACCCATTTGATTAATATGCACCATGAAGAGAACAAACACAATTCATGTAAAATTGAGTGTAATTCAAAACTATGCGGATTAAAAAATATTACTTCATGAAGATTTTCATAAATTCCACTTCACATGAAACAATATAGATTTTAAATCAATGAATCTGAAATATAATAATATAATTTTGGATAATTTCTCTAAAATAGCAACCTTTGTACTGTCAATACTGAGTACAATTTTGAAAGGTACGAAATTGGTCAACAACAACTTTCTGTATGGGAATTGAAGTTCTTGGAGCTCAAAAATTTCCTCATGAACAAGGCTAGATAACCAATCATGTATTAGTTTTGTCTTGGTTAATTGAATTATGTCTGATAAAATAGCAACCATAATGTGAAAGACAGACTGTGTCAAAGCCAGTGAAATAAAATGCAATGAACCTGATTCCATCTGAAAAAGGAGAAAAGAGAAAAATACGTAAATTAGTAAGTTAAAATGCTAGCATATCGGGGCTGGAGAGACTTTTCAGCAGCAGGACTCTTCTTGCAGAAGACTGGGCTTTCATTCCCAGCACGCACATGGTGGCTCACAACCATCTGTATCTCCAGTTCCATGACAACTTCTTGTACCCACAGACAGCTGCACACATGTGCTGCAAAAATATACATGCAAGAAAAGAAGCTAAACACATAGAATATTAAAATTATTTTATAAAAGTAAACAAAAAAGGAAATCAATAAAACATGAAAGTCAAATGGGGGCAAAATGTATTCAATATTAATGGACGTTAAATTTAACATTTGGCAAAACTCAAATTGTGTCAATGAATGTACAATAAATATGTAGTATGGTCTTTATAAAAACATTGTAATGAAAAAATATTTATAAGAAAATTGATACTAATGTACAGTTTAACAACCTATGCCAATATCAAGCAAATAAATTTGATACCAACAATATGTATGAGTGATGCAAAGAATAAAAATATAAAATCCTACTTGAATTGTACCATTTAGTGGTATGGTAGTTAATTTAAAATTCAGGTATTTATGAAATATTTTTCAAGTATTGAAACAAAAAATGCTTTGAATTTTGAGAATTATTAGGGGAATTAATCTAAGAGAAAAAAATTAGTGAGCCCAAACTTTAATATATAAATAATAGATTATTTAAAACTCATATACAAAAATAACAGAAAGTGTAAAAACCATAGGAGCTGAATAAGTCCCTAATGAATTAAAAATGGGACTAGATGAATATTAAGAAATATACTAAGAACTTTCTAAAACTGAATGAAAATGAATACATGACACACCAAAACATAATCATAATGAAGGCGCTTCTTAGAGGCAAGTTCATATAACTGCCTATATAATAGTGCGGGGGTCTCATACTAGCAATTTAACAGCACATCTAAAAGTTCTAGAAAAAAATCACATTAAGGGTGAGTAAATGGCAAAAAATAATCAAACTGAGAGGTGAAATCAATACCATAGAAATAAGCAAATAAACAAGGAAAACCTACAAAGAATCAATGAATCAAAAAGTTTGTTCTTTGAGAAAATCAATAAGATTGACAAAACCTTATCAATTAACTAAAAGTCAGAGGGAGGTAACAAACACTGCAGAAAAACAGAAAATCATAAAGAGATACGTTAAAAACATGTATCCCCTCAAATTGAAGGTGAATCTATCTAAAACAAGTGGATTCTTCATACATACTATTTACAAAATTGATATAAATATTAGAAAGCAATTATAACAAACTTATAACCCCTAAGTAGTCATTGAATGTCTCCTAGCCATAAAAAGCCAAGTACCTGAGAGCATTAGTACACAATTCTACCAGACTTTCAAAGAAGAGTTAATGTCAATTCTCTACAAATTATATTAAAAACTAGAGGTAAAGGGAAAATAGCCCAATTCATTTTATGAGGCCACTGTTATGGTGATACCAATATCGTACAAAGGACTCCAAAAGAAAGAAAAGTCCAGACCAATTTCTCTTTTGAGCATAGATGCAAAAATACTCAATAAATTACTTTCATAATCACATCAAAAGTATCATCCACTAAGATCAAGTAGAGCAGTGGTGGTAAAAACATTTGAGAGTAATCTGCCAATAACTGATTGATTTAAGGCTTACTCCACAAGCTGGAAGCCATATTCAGCACAATATTGGTGACCAATAATATAGCCAAGTGACCTTGGATAAAGGCAAATAATACTTGTCTAAGAAAATGAAAAATGTATTGATAAAGTAATAGCTAACAGTATTGTTCTATATTCAGTATACTTGTAGATGCTCAGCCATCATCAGAGAAGCTTCCTCTTGTAGCAGATGGAAATATATA
>OU015742.1:188192603-188204266 GCA_907169655.1 Acomys percivali
GTGTGTGTGTGTGTGTGTGTGTGTGTGTGTGTGTGTGTGTATGTGTTTAGAATTTGGTGAAGACTTTTGTGTGTGTGCGCTCTTTTATTTTGTTTTCTTGTTTTAAGGGGTTTGTTGTTTTATTGGGTTTTTCATAGTTCCTGAGAAAGAATTTTTGATTAGGTGGGTAGGGAGGGAGAGAAGATCTGAACGAACCAAGGTGAGGGGAAAATGCAATTAAAAATTTAAGTTTAAAATTGTTTTATATAATAAAACCACAATAAAAAAAGAAATCTGAAAAATGAAATAAATAATATTTATAATGAATTCATGTTAAGTTTATGATGAAGAAATCCAGTGACCCTCTATTCCATTTCCAGAAATTAGGTATTCACTTTTTTTTTTACATATTCATGAGACATTTGAGTACATCATCCCCTTCTAGTGCACAAAGAACACCTTCACTTAGTTCAAATGATAGTACTAATTGGAATTTGGTTGTGACGTAAGGTATTTCTACACGTGTGTCTTACAAAGGACTTCACTCTGCTTAGCAGTATTTATGAGATGTGCATTTCCTGAGGTTTGAATGTTAATGAAGCCATTGAGGAAACAGAAAGGGGAAAAGGATGCCCTGTCAAAAAGGTTAAGACTCTTCTTTTAAGTAAATGTGAATTTTCAGTCTTTTTTAGTTTACTGTAAGCTTCTACGGGGAACAAGATAGTGACATTTTGCAGATATTTCTCTGGCTTAAATCCTTTTCTAGTAGTTACTATTATGCAGGACCTAGGACTAACTTCCCATATTTCAGTTTGATAATTGATGAAAGGCGAGCTCATTGTATACATATACACTGTGTGTATGTGTGAGAGAGAGTATATAGAAGAGTGAAGTGACAATAAAAGTGAGAAATCTCAGCCGGGCATGGTGGTGCACGCCTTTATCCCAGCACTCGGGTGGCAGAAGGCCGGTGGATCGCTGTGCGTTCAAGGCCAACCTGGTCTATGAAGCGAGTCCAGGACAGCCAAGGCTACACAGAGAAACCCTGTCTGGGAAAAAATGTGAGAAATCTCAGTCTTTGCTATATATTTTCACTGGACACATTCAAAGAATCACAGCATTCATGATCGTCTTGCATGGCTCTCTGTGAAATCTGTATGTGTATGTGTATATACTCATGTGTGTACATGTTATAGTATGTTTAGATAGACAGGTGCACACACACAGAGATACACAGGGAGAGAGGAGGGAGGGAGGGAGGGAGGGAGGAAGAGAGAGAGAGAGAGAGAATACATCAAATCTATTGTTTTTCTCAGGCATTGCCAAACTTCTTTTTGTTGTGTTGTTATTTTTGGTTGTTTGTTTTTTCTTGCTGTTGGTTTTTGGTTTTTTTGGTTTATTTTTATTTTTATTTTTATTTCTTTTTGAGACAGTCTTTCCCTGACCTGGAAGCCTTTGATGAAATACATTTAATGACAAACACCTCCAGGGATATGCTTGTCTCGACTTCTCAACACTAAAATTATTAACAAATTCTTCCACATATGACATGGTTTATTTGAGATCTAAACACTGATTTCAGATTCATACTCACAGAGAAGAACTTAACTGAGTTATCTTCTCCATTTAATGAGGTATCTTTTATTGTTTATTTGAAAATAATCAAAACATTCTGATTTTGTTCTGCCTTTCCTAAGAAACATTACAATGAAACAACAGATTTATTAAAATGATATTGTAAAAAGTATTTATACATTAATCATTTAGGTTTTACTGATTACAATTTATTCAAATATGTTTTTATTGATTCAGTCATTATATCTTAAACTTTATTGGGTAGCAAACATTTGTTAACCCTATATGTTTCTAAATAGTTGAAATGTGATAACTTATAGATTATTATAATTAATATATTATAGTTTCAGTACATTCTTTTCAACAAATGCCATGTGACCTTAGGAATAAGCCTATACAGCCATAAACCTCAATGATTCATTTCTTATCTTAGTAATTGTGTAGTTATTATATAGAGTCTTACATTTTTAGGTTAATACCTCATGTTATGCTCCATTCACATGTTGTTATAATTTAAAAGGTAAAGAGATCTTTTTTCAAAACACTCCTTTCTGATATTATGTTGGATTAACTGACTAGAAAAGAGATTATGAACAAGGTGTGAACTTAAATCTTTGGAATATGCTTTCCCAATATTAAAAAGAAGAATGCAGCATTACTGTGAAATTGAAGACCTCTCTATTAACAACATTTATATATAATTTTATTAATTCTTACAAAATACACAAATGAAGATCATTCTTAGGATTTAAGTTTATAATGGAAATTATAATATTGATTGTATTATTTTGTTAGTTCAAAGTTAAGACATGAAAACTGAAAAAATGAGAGTTGAAATAGTAGCAATTGCTAATTGAAAATCTACAGGATATCAAAAGTCTAAGTATATTAGGGAAAGAAGAAGATTATAGAGATTATCATTCTACCAAGCCTCCTAAAGTAGATTTTTAAAGAAACTAGTAAGCAATACTAAATATGTCTGTTTCTAGTGTATCAGCTGGATGTTGCTAATCTGTTTTTCTACTAACTTTCCTTTTTTCTTTTTCTGTTCATTGGCACTGATCATTTTGTGTCACATCTTTCTTTCCAAGCAACAATATTCATTAATAATAGTTACAAGGAAGAATTATTCATGCTGATGTATTCATTTTGTTGATTTGGAACGAATTTGGTATTAGGAATTAAATTTATCCAACAGCCACTTCAGGCAAGATAATTATGGAGATATTTTGAAAGGAATTGTTTATGGATGTGACAAAACGTTCAATTTCAACCATCTGATCACACAGAAAATTCAAGTTGGAAATTGAGACAGTATCTGGTATTTAGATGCCTAAAAGCAACTGTCAGATTTCAGGATTCTCTCGTGCATTCATGGAACTGTGCAGCACCAATCAGTTGCAACTGCCTAACTTTGTGTAGGAATTAAGATGTCCTGGTGTTAATAAAACATCACTTGTACTGTAGATTCCTTAACACCAGGACATCTGACACTTCATTGGTTTTGTTTTTTACATTTTAAATAATTTTTTAAAATAATTTATTCATTTTACATGGCAAATGTAACCCTCTCTCTCATTTTCTCCTGGCCACACCTCTCTTCCCTCCTCCCTAGAGGGGGGGCACTTCTCTACAAACTGACCCCAGCTTATCAAGACTCATCAGGATTGCCTGCATCCTCTTCTGTGGTATCGTAATTCACCCCTCCACCACCACCACCACTCACCCAAGAGGAAGTGATCAAAGTGCAGGCAACAGAGTCCATGGCAGGCGCAGCTTCTTCTCCCTTTATTAGGGGACCTCTATGAAGAATGAGCTGGCTAGCCAGAACATCTGCGTGGAGGGCCTAAGTCCTCTCCATGCATGGTCCTTGTTTGGTGCACCAGTCCCCTCTGGCACCCCTGGCCCCAGAATTCTTGGTTCTGTTTGTCTACTTAAGGAGAGCATGTCCCCTCAACACCCACTTATCCCCCCACTCATCCATAAGGACTCCCTGTGCTCTACCAAAAGTATGGCTTTGAGACTCAGCTTCCAATTTGATCCCCTGCCGCATGGAGTCTTTCAGAGGACAACTAAGTTAGGCTCCCATCTTGTTCCCTCGTTTGTTGACAGTGTTTCTGCTTTACAGATCTTTTCAGTCTTGTGAGGCCCCACTTGTTAATTGTTGAACTTAGAGCCTGAGCTGTTGGTGTTCTGCTCAGGAATTTTCTCCAGTTCCATAGACTCAAGGCTCTTCCCAACTTTCTCTTCTAATACATTTAGTGTTTTTGGTTTATGTTAAGATCTTTGATCCATCATTGGTTTTAAATCAGCCAGATTTTTGGCCGCAGTTTAAAACTATTCTAGCTGTATTACAATATTCCTGAGTTTTAAAATTTATAAAGTATTTGATTTTCCTAATACATGCACTTCACTCTCCATATCACACTCTTTATTAGGCAGGGTGTTTGCATTGTACTTGAAATTGTATTATGGCTCTTTGGATTCTTAGAAGTAAATGCTTTTGTTTCTATATGCCTATGAATGTTCCTAAGTTCCCCAGGATCTGGTTCTGATCATTTTTCTACCTAGCCCATCTTATGATCTCCTACTTCATCCTCTCTTGGCCTGTACCATCACAGTTGGTAGATGTGGTGAGGACAGTCACTCCATGTATACCTGATGCTGTGGAATATATGGGGGTGATTGAATCAGTCAAAGGCAGAATAAGGCATCTTTTACCTTTAAAATGTTATAATGACACAAGGGCAGAACACTCCCTGTGTAACTTATTTTCTTTACTTATAAATATTGTTGTAGGTAGAGATATTATCTGAAAGCTCTAGAAAAAATCCAGGTACATATATTTTATAAAGATCATCAGTAAGTCAGGCTGTAGTGTCACCTGTCTCTCAATCACAAATATAATAAATTGGACCATTTGTTAAAACCCAATGAGCTGTTGTTAATTCAGGAATAACAGAACTGAGGCTTGAGACTAATAAAAAGGACTTGGCTCTCAAGTACATTGAAGACAGACCTGAGGGGTAGACCCAGGCTTATGGACTTTTTGGCTGTAACTTCTCTCTATTCAACAGGCAAATTCAAAAATGCAAATTCATAGATAAAAGAAAAAGAAAAACTGAAAAAGTCTCTGACATGTGAGATTATGCAAAAAGCAGTTAAGGGTTTGCATTCACAATATTTTAGAAAAGGAAGCTTCTCTGTTTTTTCTGACATTTAACATGATAAGTGAAAATACCCTTTCCCTTCCCTTGCAACTCAAGGTAAGTCTATTTTCAAACACACTCTCCTTCCCATCTAACATGAAACAGGACACTTGAGGAACTCTGCCCTGCTATCCACCTCACTAGTGAGCGTTTATTTCTCAGAAGTTTGGTGGGCTGCACGAATAACTTCCAAGGGAAAACATTTTGGTGGGATGCCTTTAAAGTCAGCCAAGTCTTAAATAACATTTATATAACATACTGGAAAATTTAAAACATTAATGTTTATAACTTAAAATAAAATCTGGCAATTCTCAGTGGATTAGAAAATATTAGAAACTCTATTCCAAGAACTTATATAATTATGCTGATCACATATTTTATTTTTTATAATTTCATTAGCTTATAAATTATTCCATGTATTTTGTCCAACAAAATGATTTAATTGGTAAGAGAAATTGCAGTTTGGATAAAGATATAATTCAGCTTACTTCATGCATTTGGACACATTATTCCTTTGTGAAAATTGTAAATTGTAGTGACTGAGGTCATATAAGTGGCAATAGAAAATAAATGCATTTTTAACAAAGTGGAACACATTTCATGACTATGAAAGGATTGTGAGGAGTATGAGGCTCTGTAAAGTCCAAGAAACTGACTTCAAGAAATGGCATTCTGAGGAGACACATCTGTTATGTTCTGATTCTAATGCAAATCTTCCCGTGCCCTTGATTTTTAATTTGCAATCTAATAATTAGATTTCTTTGTTTTCAGGTGTTTTGGTGCAAGGGTCAAAACAATATTGTTTACTTAAAAGTCATTTCATTCAAACAAATTATGATAGACAGAAACCCAACTGTAGCTTAAGAAATAGCTCAATACGCGTGACAATACACACACACCCACAGCTGCAGTTACTCTGCTTGAGAAAGGACAGTCTCTGACCCCTGTTGAGCTGTCCTTGTTTCCAAATCCAGCATTTTTGTTGGAGCTACATCAAATAATCACAGAACATCTTCTGTGTTGATGTTCTTGTTGTCACTGGAATTCTACTTTTACTGCTGATTAGCTCCTTTTATGCATACTAAACCACAAAGGACACAGATTCTCCACTCTTGGAAGTTTTCTTTCATTAATTTTAAAGGAGTTTCTTCTCACTTCACCACAACTAAATTTAAAACTATTATAGCAAATAAAAACTCTGATGGTCAGAAGAAGTAAAGTCCTACAACAAACAAGTAATTGCTATTTACCCATTTAAACATAGAAAATTATGTGGATAAATACTTCTCAGAAAATATATTTTTTTCTGAATAAAATTATTTTATTAATGATGGAAACTTGTAGCTCCTTGATTTGCCTGACATGAATGATCACCTACTTTTCCTCCCACTTACTAAAAACATTGCTTCCTATGTACTATGTAAATCTGAAGTCTTTATATTCTTTTTTCTTTTATCCTACTATTTTACTCTCTCTTTTCTTCCCTCTACATTACTCTCCAATTGTTTCCCTTTGTAGGTCATTCTCTCTTCCCTTTAGAACTTCAACACTTTCTTCAATTATTTATTTTATTTGATTTTTTAATTATTTAATTAATTATTTTCAGAGCTCAACTCAATTGTTATCCCATCACTTGTATCCTCCCATTCCTCCCTCCTTAATGTTTTCACCCTATTCCCCTCCCTTAGGTTTATGACTAAGGGGGACCTCCTCTCCCACTATATGGTAATAAGCTATCAAGTCTTATCTTAGCAGCCTGCTTATTCTTTCTTTGAGTGCCATCAGACCTCCCCATCAAGGGGAGGTGGTCAAATATAGGTCACCAGAGTTCATGTCAGATTCAGTTCATGCTCTCCCCAAAACTGTGCAGAATGTGCTGTCAATTGGCTAGATCAGAGTAGGGGTTCGATGTTTACTACTTGTATTGTCCTTAGTTAGTGCAATAGTTTGAGCAGATCCCCCTGGGCCCCTATCCACCCATCATGATGTTCTTCTTGTACGTTTCTAGGACTCTGTGGGCCCTTCTATTTTCCCATCTCCTATATTTCTCTTACCTAGAGTCCCAGTAGGATGTTCTAACATCTATCCCAATTTCCTGGTAAGTGAAGACTTTTGTGGGACATGTCTTTTGGGCTAGTGCCCAAATATAAGTGAGTCTATAGGAGCACTTCCTTCATTGCTGGTTGGAATGCAAACTTGTACAACCACTTTGGAAATCTGTCTGTTGCTTTTTCAGAAAACTGGGAATAGGGCTTCCTCAAGACCCAGCTATTCCACTCCTTGGAGTATACTCAGAAAATGCTCTAGCACATAACAAGGACATATGCTCAACTGTGTTCATAGCAGCCTTATTCATAAAAGGCAGAATATGGAAACAGCCTAAATGTCCCTCACTTGAAGAATGGATAAAGAAACTTTTATACCATGGAACACTACTCAGCTATTAAAAACAAGTAAATCCCAAAATGTGTGGACAAATGGATGCAACAAGAAATGACTACACTGAGTGAGTTAATCTAGAAGCAGAAAGACTCACATGGTATATTGTCCAATTATTTGATACCATAATCAATTAATTTGCATGTGTTCAAGTATACAAATGCAGGTAATATACTTACAGAATTAGAAAGAAAATTTATAATTGATTTGGCAAATTACTAACAGGTAAGTAACTCTAAAGACACTCCATGCTAGATCATATTAATAGAGTTGAATGCAGCCATTTTACAATATCTACTACAGTTACTGGCTGGTGTAATTGCTAATCCATACCAATCAGATGAGCATGTTGCATTTTAATTTTCACTTTAATTTATATTTCCTTCAATTTTTTAACTTTTTGAGATTATAATGCAAGTATATAATTTCCCTTCCTTTCCTCCCTCAAAGCCATCTATATAGCATTACTTGCTCCCTTTCCAATTTATTGCCTTTTTAAAAAAATCCATGGTTGTCACATGCATACACAGAGTATTTCTAACATAACCCACTAAGTTCATCTTTATTACTTGTATGTATTCTCCCAGGCTGACCATTTGGTATTGGATAATTGCAGGGAAACATGAAGTGGGCCTGCTATAGCTGCTTTGTTTTTTGTTTTTGTTTTTGTTTTTTTTTTTGTTTTTGTTTTTGTTTTTTTTTTTGTGTGTGTGTGTGTGTGTTTGGTTTGTTTTTTGTTTTTGTTTTTCGAGATAGGGTTTCTCTGTGTAGCCTTGACCTTGACTGTCCTGGACTTGCTTTGTAGACCAGGCTGGCCTCGAACTCACAGTGTCGGCCTGCCTCTGCCTCCAGAGTACTAGGATTAAAGGCGTGTTCAACCAAGACTGGCTTGCTGTAGCTGTTCTGAGAGGCATGCATCATAGGTTTTGCAAGTTAGAGTCCCTGGCTACTGGGGTGCTGTGGGCCTTTCAGTTCCTAAGAAGTCAAAGCATAGCATGATGCAGAGAGTGATGTAATCAGACCTCCTGTGCTTGTGTTCCTTAGAAGTCAATAAAGGTTGGCTGGACAATTAGACTTAGACATTAATTTTTATTAATTCATTCATATTATATCTCAATAGTTATCCTATCCCTTATATCCTTCCACTCCTCCCTCTTTCCTGCTTTCCCCCTACTCCCCTCTTCTGTGACTGATTGAGGAGGACCTCCTCCCCTGTATATAATCATAGGGTATCAAGTCTCTTCTTGGTAGCCTGCTATCCTTCCTCTGAGTGCCACCAGGCCTCCACATCAAAGGGACATGGTGAAATATGGGGCACCAGAGTTCGTGTGAAAGTTAGTCCCCACTCTCCACTCAACTGTGGAGAATGTCCTGTCCATTGCCTACATCTGAGTAGGGGTTCGAAGCTTACTTCATGTATTGTCCTTGGCTGGTGCCATAGTTTGAGCAAGATCCCTGGACCCAGATCCGCCCATGATAATGTTCTTCTTTTAGGTTTCTAGGACCCTCTGGATCCTTCTACTTCCCCATTCTCCCTTGCTTCTCTCACCTAAAGTCCCAATAGGATGTCCTCCCCTCTGTCACACTTTCCTGGTAAGTAAAGACTTTCATGGGACATGCCTCTCGGGCTAGTATCCAGATATAAGTGAGTATATATTATTTGCGTCTTTCTACAGATGGGTTAACTCACTCATTATGATCATTTCTAGTTCAATCCATTTGTCCACAAATTTCAAATTTTTCTTGTTTTTAATCGCTGAGTAGTATTCCATAGTGTAAATGTACCACAATTTCTTTATCCAGTCTTCTACTGAGGGACACTTAGGCTGTTTCCTTGTTCTGGATTAAAGACCTCAACATAAATCAGAGACACTAAATCAGTTAGAAGAGAAAGTGGGGAAGAACCTGGAACACATTGGCACAGGAGACAACTTCCTGAACAGTACACCAACTGCCCAGGCCTTAATGTCAATAATTAATAAATGGGACCTCATGAGACTGAGAAGCTTCTGTAAGTCAGTAGACACTGTCAACAGAACAAAGCGACAGCCTACAGACTGGGAAAAAGATCTTCACCAACCCTTCATCTGAGAATGGTCTAATATCCAAACTATATAAAGAACTCAAAAAATTAAACACCACCAAACCAAATAACCCAGTTGAGAAATGGGGCTCAGAACTAAACAGAGAATTCCCAACTGAGGAACATTGAATGGCTGAGAAACACTTAAAGAAATGCTCAACGTCTTTAGTCATCAGACAAATGCAGATCAAAACAACTCTGAGATTCCATCTTACAACCATCAGAATGGCTAAGATCAAAAATACAAGCAACACTGCATGCGGGAGAGGATGTGGAGAGAGAGAGGGACACTCCTTCATTGTTGGTGGGAATGCAAACTAGTACAACCACTTTGGAAATCTATCTGATGCTATCTCAGAAATTTGGGAATAGGGCTCTCTGAAGACCCAGCTATTGCACTCCTTGGAATATACCCAGAAGAAGCTCCAGCACACAGTAGGCACATATGCTCTACCATGTTCATACCAGCCTTATTCATAATAGCCAGAACATAGAGACAGCCTAGACATTAATTTTATATACCCTCTATAGCTTGCAAGTGACATTGTATCCTGGCAACTTCAATTGTGTTGATCCTAGAAATAGACATTGTATTCTGTTTCTGATAAAGGCATACAAATTCTGATTTCTTGAAATAAACTTGTCACATTCTCAACCTTGCCAAGACACTTTCATCCTAGCCTAATTTTCATTTCCCATTGGTCATTTCAGGTAAACCTGGTACATGGTATGCAAGTGCTGACAGTTATAGATAACCACTGTTCTCTTCCTTGGAGAATACTACTTATCCTACTCATAGCGTTACTTAATTACCTGTCCCCCATCCTCATACTATGTACTGCATCCTATTTACTCCTCATCCAATTGCTTCCAAACCTGCCCTTTGTGTCCATATATATACACACACACAACAGATTGTCTATGGCAAGAAGAGCCGTGACAGAATCAGGAATTATATAAATATATAAATGCTACATCCTTAGTGTTTTGGCTATTTGTAATTAACAGCTTTGCAGAAGACACCTTTCCTATCTTGGTGCATCTACATTTCTGAATGTAAGTCAATCTCCATCACATATTGTCATTATCAACTTAGAACACCTACCTAGACTTAAAAACATCTTAATCCCTAAACAATTAAGCTTCATTTTAAAACTAAACTACCTGATCTTCAACTCCCTCAGAGACTTGAGAAGGATTAAACTTGATTATGTGAGTACTTTTATTTACTTTTACATTTTATAAACCCATGAAGTTAAATTTGGGCAGTCAATATTTCCTTGGCGATGTGGCCTTCCGATGGTGTGTGGGAGCTCTACCAAGAATCATATCCTTAAAGAAAATTTATTCTTCCTCTCCAAGGAGATATCAGTATTCAATAGCTCTTCAGCAGGAGGAGCACTCTGTGACCACCTCCACTTTGCATGTGATTTGGTCTTTTCTCAACCTGCACAGGTCTTTCGCATGTTAACATAAAACACTGATGTGCCCAGAAAACAAACAAACTAACTAAATAAATAAAAAACAAAAAAATATTTTTTATATTCATGTTCTGCTGCTAGGTTTTGCAAGCTTTTAGCTTCCTCTTACACAATGATGCCCATGTTGTTGTTTTTTAAACTGGTAATTTAGATTTTGACCCTTTTTTTGAAAATTCACATATTTTCCATTTTCACATCTTTGATAAATATCTATAATTTATCAGTTTTCTTTTATTTATTCACCTTACATAGAGTCATAGCCCCCTTCCTCTTCTTCTCCCAGCCACACACTTCCTTCCTCCTTCTTTATTCCATGGAAAAGTTGATCCTCTACCCCAGCTCATCATGTTGTATCAGAACTGAGTTTTCCCTCTTCCCTTGTGGCATTCCTCTTTCGAGGATTTGTCTGTTTCTTTATTGTTTAGCTGTTATGAAGTTCTTAGTTATCTTGAAGACTGTTTTATGTATCCTAGAGATAAATGTATAAACTCTATTCCATATTATATTAGTATATGTTAATTACAAAATAATGTGTTTTATTATTGTATTTTAATAACACAAATGATGCACTATGATCATGATCACCTTCATTGTCCTCACTGTTCCCTGATCTCTGATCTCTCTTGGTTTTCATAAGTTTTTCTTTGTTTTTTACTTATTTATTTCTTTTTTCTTCATTTGCTTTGGTTTTTTGTTTGTTTGTTTTTGTTATGAGAGTAATCAGAAATTTGTTTCTCTTACTCTGGCCTATTTCACTTAACAGTATGATCTACATTTCAATGCATTTTCCTGCAAACTCCATGGTTCCTTTTCTTTTTGTGGATGAAATAGACTCTACTGCTCTTTGTGTGTGTGTGTGTGTGTGTGTGTGTGTGTGTGTGTGTGTGTGTGTGTGTG
>OU015742.1:188210267-188226740 GCA_907169655.1 Acomys percivali
AAACCGAGACAGAGAGGGGGTATCTGAAGCTCACCTACCAGCTTCACTGGTTTACCTGCTTCTACCTCAGGCTTCATTGGCTTGTTCCTAGAGTAAGTCTGCTAGATTTGGTGGTTATGATACTCCATGAGTTGGGAGGAGCTGTGAAGATCTGCAGTTAGGCTATCTGTCTTCCTTGCTGACCAGAGTGGTCTTTGGGTTCCTACAAAATGCCTGCTCACTTTGGTCACTGAAATAAACTGATAAGTTGTGGGAAGAAAGGTTGAAGAAGAATTTCTAAAAATTTTTTTTTTCTTTTGAAGCAGAATTTCTATGTTCTGTACTGGAGATAGCATGGAGGAAAAAGAGTTGCAGCAGGTGACCTGCTACAGACCCAGAGGTGAAATGGGGGTATTGGATTTGGCAGAGGGAATGAAGAGGTAAGAATTCGCTGCTAGCTGGAGTGGCATGGACCACAAAAAAGATTTATTCCCCAAATCCATTCACCTAGCCTATGTCTTTTGGTAGGAGAGTTGAGATCATTAATATTTAAAGTTATTGAAAGTGGTATTTATTGCAGTCATTTTCTTATTTTTCTTTGTAGTTGTTATTGTTGTTCATTTTTTTCTTTCTCTATTTTCTTTCTCTTTTTTTTTCTTTCTGTTTCAGTTTAGCTATGCTTTATATTTCATTATTTGTAGCTTCCCTTACTTTAGTTCTAATGTCTCTTAGCTTGTTCTTCTCTTCAATTCAAAGACTTGTTTCCGGTGTTTCCTTAAGATTGTTTTGCTGAACAATTTTTACTATGGCAGATAATTGAGCTGGGTATAGTATACTAAGTTTGTAGCCACTGTCTTTTAGAAGTTGAAGCCCACTCCTTTCAGCACTTCTAGATCTCAGAGTCTCCATTGAGAATTCTGATAATATTCAACTGGATTGTAATTTAAATGTGTCTTCTGTCTTTATTGTCTTGCAGCTTTCAATGCTCTTTCTTTGTTCCATGTATCTAAAGCTTTAACTATGATATATGATAGTTTATATCTTTTATGGTCGTGTCTATTTGTTATTCCCTGTGCTTCTCATACTATTCTCAGGGGCTTTTATTTCCTTAAGTTTTCTTCTATGATGTTGTTTGAAAAAAATCTAGTGTATGCCATTGATCTGGGATTCTTCTCCCTCATCTATGCTAATAATAGGAAGATTTGGTCTTTTGAGTGGAGTAGTTTCACCTTTTCTTTCTGCATTCTTTTATTTTCTCTATTCACCTTACATCCTGGTCTTAGCCCCATCCCTCCTTAGCTTCCAATCCCAGCTGTCCCTCCTCCCCTGTTCTTCAGAAAAGATGAGCTCCCCTTCTCATCCACTCCAGTTCATTAAGTCACATAAGAACTGAATGTGACCTCTTCCCTTATGGCTTGGCCAGGCAGTCCCACCAGGGGGTAGTAATAAAAAAGGTGACAAGGGAGTCCATGTGAGAGACAACCCCCAGTACCCTTACTAAAAGAGCCCCTTGAAGCCTGAGCTGCTCATTGGCTACATCTTTGTAAGGGGTTTAGGTCCAGTCCATGAAAGGTCCTGGGTTGGTGCTCCAGTCTTCGCCCTGGCTACTTGCCTCTGTTGGTTGGCTCTTGAAGCTTCTGTCACCCCCAGGTCCTTTACTTCTTCCCTCCATTTTTCCACAATGCTCCCTACATATCACCCAATGTTTGGCTGTGAGTCTCAGCATCTGCTCCAAAGCACTGAGGGGTAGTGCCTCTCAGAGGATGACCCCTGTTAGGCTCCTATTGCAAGTATAGCAGAGTATTGTTAATAGTGTCAGAGGTTAGTTGTCTCCCATGGGATGGGTATTCGGTTGGGCCAGGCATTGGTTGGACATTATCTTAATCTCTGTTCTATCTGCTCTATTTTTATTCCTGGACATTTTTTGTCAGGGTAATATTTGTTCTAGTATTCTGCATTATATTCTATAGGAGGCTAGTAGGTCTTTGTACTGGTAGACAAACACTGGGGAGCCAGGAGTGTTACACACGATTGTCTCTTCAAAGGGAGTGATATATAACCTGTTTTCTTCCCATAGGTCTATGAATGGATGTGGTTAACAGCCTGGTGTTCCTTGAGTCATCTATATGGCTAGATTATATCACATCCCATAAACACTTGCCTTGAGCTTGTTTGTTTCAGTCAATTTATGGAACCTATTTTTATGGAAGATATCAACTGTACTTTATAATAATTTTGATGTAGTCATTTTAAAGCTTTATTGTGCACACACAGTTATGTCAATTGTTGCAAGGAAATTTCCCCCCAACTTTGCTGGGCTTAAATATGTTTGAAATAAAGAAACTGGTTTCCAGTTTCTCAAACCTTTAACCTCCATTGCCTACTGAGTCATGTTGAACCAGACTTCCTTCTTGCCTGGATTCACACTTCTGGCTGGCTGTAGTGTTGGCAGAGAAACCATCACTGTCATAATCTTCTAGGCCAGATACTCTATTTTACTTGGTCCATTTTATGTAATGGATTCCCCTTGAGTTTTTGAGTTGGTTTCTAAGGTTTTCATTTCAGCTTGAGTTCTCTTTTCTACTTCTAGTTATTTATTTCTTCTTTCAAATAAATTTGTATTTATCTTTTTTTTCAGACATATGTTTTAATTTTCTTGAAGACCACTCATGGGTTTATTATTATCCTCTTAAATTTCAAGGATTGGCAAGTTGACTTAAAATTATGATAACTGAGGAAGGTAATAGAGAATGAGCTGTTGATATGAAGTGTCCTTAAAGACATAAAACATGAATTTAAAACTAATTCATCTAATTCACTGAATGTTGTTTCCTTGAATATGCTATGTATTGTCAGATAATAAGTAGAAGAATTAATCTCAACATCTATAACCATACCACAGTTTGTCTTATCTATAAATAGTAGAGACATGTCTTGGCAAAAATATTCATCTAAGAAAATACAAAAAGAAATCCTAGAGACAATGATTCTATGAAAAATTGAATTCATTTATTCTGGCTGTTTCTTTGGTAGTAGATAGATTTTTTTTGTCTTCCCAGGTTGTATGACAAATTGAACCTAATGAAGGTGAATTCCTCATTTGAGAAGGAAAATATTAATCAAATTCTCCTCTAGTTTCAGTTTTACTAATCAATGTGCTTACTAAGTCTGTCAAAACTACGAACTGTTTTATGTGTGACCTGTTGACTCTAATTACAAAATAAAACAAGTCTAACATAAATGGCAAATTCAAAAAAGAATTGCTGGCTACATAGCTCAATAATAGACAACATACCTAGCAATCTCATTAGTTAGAACTCTAGCATCAAAGAAAGAAAGGATGTAGGGAAGGGAGAGAGAAAGGAAAAAAGGAAATGAGAAAGGACACATACCAACACAGAGAGAGAGATGGATAGAGATAGAGAAAGAGAGAGAGAGACAGTGACAGAGAGAGAGAGACAGGGGGAAAGAAAGGGAGAGTAGACACTGCAAACTTCTTTTGTTTTAAATAAAGATTTGCTTGCTCTGAAAATCATTTATTGTTAGAGAAAAGCATCTCAAAATCTTCCTTCAAAAGACATTCATCAGCATATTCAAAGTGTAAAATGTGATATTTCTTAAGCCAGCTGAGACAGCCTGTCTCTTTCCTTACCTGGGAATATAATTGGCAGGTATGACTGAAAGGCCTGAAATAACTCTGAAAGTTTGAAGCACTGTTTAATAACTCTTAAGAATTTTTAATTCAAAAAGTCTGTCACCAATCTTCAAACAAATAGTTTTGTTTATGTAAATCTTGCCTTAATTTTCTATGCCATTTCTGGCACTGTGTGTCAAGATCCATTAGAAGCAGGAAAAATAATACAGTAGCATATAGCCAGCAGTTAGAAATACCTTATTAACACTGCAGGCACACACAGCAGAGATGTCTTATTCAAAGATGCTCAGTCAGCATAAAATTAACATGATATTGAAAGTCAATCTTTCTCAATAGGACTTGAGAGGATCCATCTGGCTGGGCCATTTGCAGTGAAGTACTTTGAAAGAGAATAAAATGGCTGTATATTTTCTTTTTTCTCTTCTTTTCTTTTTTCTTGTCTTTCTTTTTTTGTGGAAGGGAGGGCTAAGAATAGGAAAAAATCATTTTATAGGAAAATGCAGTCAAAAACCAATTCATATCATTCAATATAATACATATATACATCTACTTGAACATACACCCAGTGGACTAAGTGTTGCTGATATAATACATAATGCTACAATAAATAATATTTAATACATCGTAAACAGTATCTGACAAAGACATGAATGTTTGTACTTGATCCTTCTTATCTTTACAGAATTTAGGTGTTTTTATATTCCACTACCATGACAGAGTTCTGATAAGAGCTTTGGAAAATAAAGTTAAACCAAAGTTGAAACAACATGATTGAACCAGAATAAAAATTATTCTATCTTTTTGTCGTAGGTAAGACATTGGTGAACTCCCATTATATGAAAGGATTCTTTTCAGAACAATTTTATAGAATTAATATTTAATTTTGTACCTCTATTTAAGTATGTCACAGCTATAAAGTATAGGCAAGTATTTTCAGGAAATCTAAGAACCAATCACCAAGGCTGTCATAAGCTAAGTGAGAGCAGATAAATTTGTCTAGTAGTGCCCATCCTTTTTCTTATAGAATAATGTTCTTAGTTGTTTTAAAAAGTAATCATTCTTGAAGGACATCCTGTGCAGTAATTTGGCTGAATTATATCTCTGCTGAGTTTCTATGCTATGTCCACTGTCCTCTCCAAGAGTAACTTACAGAAAAACTAGAAAAACTTATAGCATTTTTTTTTAGAGTTTGCTGATGCACTTAAAGCTTAAATAAAGTAAATAAGTGCAATATATAATGCCACTTCACTCTTATTATATATGAAGTAATTAGACAAAGGCAATTAATAAACATGAGTGTCAGATAATACTATCTTATCATAGCCATGGTGTGCAGACTACTGCTTTAATTTTGTTAGCTCAAATGTGTACAGAAATTTAATCTATCAAATATTTTGTGAACTCAGACCATTTGCCAAAGCAGACACAGATGCTTATGAATTCATTCCAAAGGAGCTTAGTTGTGTTTATTTGATGAATGGCATGCCTCAGTTCTCTGAATTTATTGCCATCATGATCAATAATGCACACAGCACAAATACAGTGTCCTCTCTGTCAGAAAACATTGTTTCCATCTTGTAGCATTTATTTGCTTCTGCCTTTGTGCGTCTCTGTGGCCTTGTCTTATGTATAAGTTTTGGGAGCCGATTCCAAGCTCATTTCTTTCTCACTCACATGGCCAATTTGTTCACTACTCACTTTTTTATGAATAGTGTGTTTGTACGACTAAATTCATGACAATGCTCTGTGAATAAATATGATAAATGATACTGAGGCAAACTATTTCTGGTTTGGATACCTAAAAACCCAGGAAAATTTTAAATGAGACAATGCCAAGGCAAAATGATAAAATACACTTGGTTTCTTCAATACTGGTAGACTGCTGACAGCCACCAGAGGTTATGGCCACAGTGTATTAAATGCACTTTTATTTTCTTCAGCTACTGGGAATTCGAGGTTATTTATTTTGGTACTGTCCTTACTCATTTTCCTATTTGAGAAGATTTAGAAATATAGAAGACATGAAGCATAAGTATACTTATTGTATACAGAATAAAAAGAGGCAGAAAAGGGACAAGGAATGAACATTTTTCGACTAATCTGTGGCTTGAATATGCTGATAACTATTTATAAATATTTGAAAATGGAATTCCTGTATTTACTATAACTCAATAATGCATAAACAGATTCCTGGACCTAGTCATAGAGAAATATTTCCATTTAATAGTGGAGAAAACAATGTTATATAGACATTCTATTGAGTTGTCCCTTACAGGACATAACAGGAGGCTTCAACTTGGGTTGCCATCCCTCTTCAACATTGTTATTTTAAGTGTTATGACTGATTTCATTTCCATTGCTCCAGCTATTCTTTTTCACATATGCGATGTAGTCTTTAAGCCGACTTATTTCTGTGGTGTTCACTGTTTTCAAACACCTTTGAGGATGTTGACAGCTGATTGAAATACTACATGATTTGTGCTTCATCCTAGAATATCACTCAAACAACATTTACAGCATTGTGATTTTCTTTGTAAATATAATTACTTCAAGATGTTACCAACAGAAACCTCTTTTTTATATATAATTCAGTCTAAAAATACTCACAAAACAGCTATATAAATCAATTAATTTTCATCTTTGGAGACACTGCAGAATAACTGCATTTGAGACATTTAACAATTCTAACATTTCTTCACTGCAACTGGGGAATGAAATAAAATTTGATCGTATCTATTTTATTGATCGTTGATAAACTGAAAACTTTCAGGGGCATGTCATGCTTCTAAGAGTTTGGAAAACTCAATAATAAGCTTCACTATGACTCTCATTCTCTGATTGAAGCCTTTCTACTTTTCTACCTATTTTTCTAACAGGTTTATTTTATGTTTTGCAATATGAATTTTTCTAAACTTATCAAAGACTGGTTTTTCATTCTTTTATGTTTATTCCATTGTTTCTGTAAGTTCAATTTTTCTTAATTTCATTATTTTACCTTCTTATATCAACTCATTTTCATTATCGCTATAGTGTGTTAATTTCTCAGTCTCTCTGTATATTTTTTCACTATTTGTATATTTCCAAAATGATATGTATCTTAATATATATGTTCCAAACATCCTACATATACATGAATATATATATGCATACATATAAACTTATTCATACTTATGAATATATATGTGTATACTTCTTGTCACTGAGTATAAATATATTATATATGGCATGATAATTTAATTTATTAAGTATGAAGTTATATGTATAATATTTGAAAAATCATATGATAAATCATATTTATCTAAATAAGATACACATGAATATGATATTGTCACATATAATATATTGTCATAAATCGTATATATCATATAGATACATTAGGAGACATACTTGCAATCACTCATTTGCTGAACAATTAATAATATATCAATTAAATATTTTATACCTTAATCATTTTTTATTATGTTTCTTTTTAATGTATACATTTATATTATTTCACACGAATAAAATAAATTACACACAGCAGGAAGAACTATAAAAAATCAGGAATTATATAAATGTTACTTTCATAGTGATTTGGCTATTTGTATTTGCAAATTCAAAGTAAAAATTTTTCCTATCTTGTTGGATCTAAATTTCTTAATGGAGATCAATATCTATCATACCTTCTCTCTATTAACTTAAAATATCTATTTTGATCTATAAACATCTTAACAACTAACCTACAAAGCTTAATTGAAAGAGTAAACTATCTGGTCTTCAGCCCCATCAAAGACTTGAAAAGGAATAAAACTTAAATACCTGAGTGAACCAGAAGTGCAGATTAGCAGCTTCCAAAATGAGAAAATGACTGAGACAGTTTACTGCCTGAGTAGTCACCCAACACTCTCTATAATTTTTGAGTATCATCGTTGTCCTTTTATCCCAATATAGCTGACAGACATATTTGCAAGGCAGGAAATATAGAAGACATGCTTACCCTGTCTTGGCAGAGTTCATCCATCGACTCTGCCTGCATCTAAGCTTGTCTCTTTTTAGGCAGAATTCTGTCTGTGACAGAAATGAGGACATTTTGCTCAGTGGCTTTCTTGCCACATTTTAAGCCAACTCCATAAGGAGGATCTTTGGTTCTCATCTTCTTTGAGGCAGGCTAGGCGTTGCCAGGAGTTAACTTGTCTTGTTGTCAAAGAATGTTTAGGATAATAAAAACATCTTTAAATGCCATATTCTGTAGGTCTCTGAGGTTTTTGAAGACCATATTTAAACTATTTTACCTTATGTATCTATAGAATCATATCTGTTAGACCTAGGATATATATTCTCATGATAAAATTAAAATAGTGTTTGACATGACCATGATTTACATCAATACAAAATTCAATACCAATTAATTAAAAATAACCTTATTTGTAAGTAGCTATTAAGGCCTGGAGTTGAGGAGTAGATTCAATATTCTATCTTTTGTACTATCTTCCCTCTATATTCCTATATCTCCTGTACTTTCTTTCTTTTCAGCTCCTATCTCCTTGCCTACAAAAAAAAAAAAAAAGATAAAGGAAAAGAGAGATGTCCCTGATTCCAAACTAGTTTAAAGATACTCAGGTTCATTTACATGAAGGAATACTATTCAGCTGTCAAAAACAAATAAATTTTGAAATTTTCAGGCAAATGCCTAGAATAAGAGACAATCATCCTGAGTGAGGTAACTTGGACCCAGAGAGACACACACGGCATATTTTCACTCATAGGTGGATGTTAGAGCCTTAATTTAGATTAACCACATTATAATACAGAGACTGATGTGCCAATCAAGGTCTATATAGGAGGTAGACCTAGACCGTCTGCTCAGACGTAGTAGATAGGCAGTGCATTCTCCTTGTGAGTCCCACAATACGGGGAGTAGAGATTACTTCTAACATGGACTAAAGCATCCTAATATTGTTCACTTCCCCCTGGCAGGGTGGTCTTGCCAGGCCACAGAGGAAGAGGTTATAAGTAATACAGAAACACTGGATAAGCTGAAGTCATCCATTAGGAGAGGAGGGCTCCCCTTTCTAAGGACTAGGAGAGGCAGGGAAAGGGGATAAGGGGGTTATGGGATGAGGGTGGGATGAGGGTGGGCGTGAGACTGAGTGTTGATTATGGAGAGGGTTGCAATCAGGATGTAAAGAATTCGAACTCAAAAAAAGCAGGTAACACATTGCTAATACCACTACATGGGAATAGCTCTGAGACTGGCTGAGATACGAATGTCTATGCATAGACAAGGCTTTATGTTGGTCACAGATTGTTTGCAACTTATAATTAGTGTCCATTCTTACTAAGGTATGAAGGAAGATTTGAAGATGTCTTACTTTTGCTCATACAATGAGAAGAGAACCAACCTTATTTTCTCTGTACATCCTGCACACCTCATACAATCATAATGTTAGAACTGTATAATGTTTGTGAGATATTATGTTTTCAGAACAAAAGAACTGGGCATTGATGTTGGATCAGACTTGACAGGATTTATTCTTCACAGCGTGGTGGATGCTGACATCCTGCATCCTCCATGTTCCAGCCCCAGGTGTCTCCGTTGCTGCTACCCATCAGAACAGGACAGCTTTCAGAACAGCATTGCAGAAAGCTTTTTATCCACATTGGTCCAGCATTTCAGAATGCCACACACAGGATTCCTATCAAGCCTGGAATTTCCCAACATTTAGAAATGGACCACAAATGCTATCTCTGCCTTATTTAACCATTTTCCCCAATTTTTGGTGGAGGCTTCAAAGGTATTATTAACCCTAAATCAGCCTGAAGAAACCATAGGAGAATGACTTCCCGTTTCTCATAAAGGAAGTTGGGTAAGTTTCTGTTTCATCTCTTGGTCTACAAATGCTTATTTTCATCAGGTGTTGGTTATAAGTTATTATTAGCCTTCATCATTCTTGGAAGAAAAATAAACAGGTTTTGTAAGAGAGCAGACTTTCCTCTTCTACAAGGATGGTTTTGATTCTACTAGTTTCTGAATAATTTCTATTCATTAATAAGTATCAAAATCACATTTTCTATTTCTTATCAACTGGATGGTCCTCCAGGCAACTGTTATTTAATACCCAATCTAACCAATCAAATAAAAATAGAAGAGTTGATAAAGGAAAGCGAACAGTGTTCTTACCTCATTGTAGTTTGATTACAAACTAACCAGATCCCGGCTCATATTGTTCATGACAAATCCATGCATTGTCTCTGCTCTCAATTCATCTCTAAGTTAGTAGGTCTTACTTACCACTCCTTGACTCACAGTAGGAGCTGTTCTTTCTGCACAGAGCAGAGGGCTCATTTCCAAGCTAAATGCTGGTAATTCGTAACTTTTCTCAGCAAATGTAGGATGAATCAAAGTAAAGTTCCATCTAAAAATATTTATTTAAGCATATAAGTTTGGCATCCAATAAAGCAACATACACAGTATAACAATTCCCTATCATGGTTAGTAATGAAGCCTGTACAGCTCACTCGTTACCTGCTGGAATGTGGCTGCCAGTGGTCAATTCTCTTCTCTCGCCTTGTAGCTCAACCTGGCATAGAGCTCTATGAGCCTTCTGGGCAAATAGCATTGTTGAAAACATTAATCCCTCTCCTCAAAGCCCTTGTTCATCCTCTCAATGAACTGTGAGCAAATGGTTTGGAACCCAGAGACCTTGCTCAGAGTTCCCCCTGCTCTTTTTCAGAAAGGTATATAATAAAAGTTTACGGTACACATACGAGAATGATTGTTGAGTGTTATAAAGAGATAGATCACTTTCAGGGTAACTTGATAGGTGTACAACTCTGATAGATGTGACTCATATCAATAAGAGACCTCTGTAACTTGCTCATAAGGAATACAAAAGTATATATAAGTAATGGTTCTTTTGAGTAGGTTTATAAATTAGTATGCAGAAATCCACATAAATTGCAAGCACGTAGGTTAAAATAACTCAGGAACTGGTCTACAATGCACACTGGACTATTAAAATCATTTAAAACAGTGTTTGGCAAACAGTTACACTCACTTGACAAATTGAGATGCCTTATTAGTTTCATGTTGCTTTTGGCTTCAGGGTTTTTGACCACCCCTGCAAGTCCTAATTTCCAAGTGGTTAAATGTGGCCTTGACGATATAGAAAATGTTGTTTGTGTAGTGCCACTGGGAGCTGATTGTAATGAGATAAGGGTTTTATATCAACATTTTTAAATCCATTAGATATTTTTATTCTTCATACTGTTTTTAAATTATTTGTCATTTTACCAAAAGGTTTAAACTATGGCAGCAGTTCATATATTAAAAGAAGAGCTTCTGATACCCTAGGTAGGTCCTGTTTTCTCTAAATGATGGAAAGCCATTTTTAATGAGCTCTACTAAAACCCTTTAAATATGCCCTGGCTTTGAGTCCTCCCAAAAACAGGGGTAGAAGCAACTAGTTACAACTGGCTCGTTGTCATTCAAGTCAGGTTCTATCTAACATTAAAAAGACAATTATGGCCAACCATGATCAGTGCCTATCTCAAGTACAAATGGAACACAATTTAAGCAAGTATAGGGATTTTCCAACATTGCATCTTACTGTAAATTTTTTGAGTCTGTGAAAATATAAGTTATTGATAATAACTAATCTTCCCAAAGTCAGATAACTAGAAGCAATATTTAAATGTGTCTTCTATCAATTGTTTTATAATGAAGAAAGTTCTTGAAGATGAGTTTCTTTATGTAGAAATATTTTCAGATTACAAGCAAACATACATATGGGATACAGAACAGCATTGTTTTCTAATATTTTTTCACAAAGATTGTATCTCAAAAACATAGTAATATTAAACAATAAAAGTAAGGTACAATATGTTCCAAAGGTTCATTACATGCTTATAGCTATATTAATACACTGGAAGTGTTAAGGTCCTAAGGAAGGAAATGTTTCAAGTAATGGTATTAAAAATTAAGGAAATGGTCCATGCAGTGGACCAAAGGATGACTAGCCACACAAGGATTAAGACTTGAGGCCAGATCTCTATCACCTAAATAAAATGTCAGGTATGGTAGTGTGTGCCTTTAACCCCATTTACAAGTAGACAGAAATAGGCTAATCTGGGAAGTTTGCAGGTTATCTAGTCCAATAAATGAGGCAAGATACAGGTTCTGTGGTGTGAGGGAAGTGTTAAAATAAATTTAAAAAGCACTTGAACCACTGAGTTGACATTGACCCCTAGTCCCTATACATGTGTACACATGTATATTTGAATACATATATGCACACACCCAGATAAACACATTATACAAACACACATGCTTAAACATACCCAAATTATTCAAATGACTAAATATAATTAATATAGCATATTAGGGTTTAGGAACATACATGAAGAGTCTACAAAATTAATATACCTATGTAGATTTTGACACAGAAGTAGCTCTGACCTACACACACATGTGTCAATAGCAAAGACTTAGCTTTCCGGGTGAACTGAGAAAATAGTTTCACATAACTTAATACAATCAAAGTGTTAGTGTTGGGGACGGCAGAGGTAGGATTGTATAAATGGGAGGGCAGTAATAATGAGATATGCCTGAATTTTGTATCACTTTATCAACATAACAGTTTTCACTTGATTTTGTTGTTTATAGTTATTTAAATGGTGGAGCTTTTGAGTAAGGATTTGATAGGCATTCTATTTCCAGAATCAACACTGAAATAGTTGAAGCTTTCAAAATGATGAACTTACCCTTGCCAAATGAACATCCACTCAGCAAAATGTATTACATTTTAGTAAGCAGTGTAAAATAGCTTGCTTTGTTATATGTACCCCCAGCCAAGTTCTAAAATACTAACCAGGACAAGGCAGAGTATCTTCCTTCTCCAAGGTCCAATCCTGAGCTTATGAGGTGCATTGGAGATGTCTCCTGTTGTTTCTCACTGCCCCTTTGTATCTAGCCCCTATGCATACAGTACATACTTTATGTCATGAGAAGCTGACAAACAGTACCACATGTCTGACAACCCACACACTTTCTAGCTCACTCTTTATTATGTAAAGCATATAGAAGAAGAAGAAGACATATTTCTGCCACAGGTTCTCATTATAGGAAAAATGTTTCCTCTCAGGAAAAACATACCTACTTTTCATATCCAACTTGTTGTGTGAGGATTTACCCTGGGTGAACTGTTCTCCTTGAAAACAATGACATCATGAACCCTGAGTCGTGGCCTGATTTTATTTGAATGAAGCCTAGAGAAGTTCAAACTTAAATGATAAATAAAAAAAGAATCATTACAGAGACACATTAGAAGACATTAGTACTCCATGGTATACAAGCAAAATGGAAGAAAAGTGTCACGTTAAATGCAGTAAACAATGAAAGAAAGCAGAAACCTTTGGAAAATAGAGAGCTGTGTGTGCTATTGTTTGAAAAGCCTCAGTGAAGACCAGAGATAGGATGCCTAAAATACAAAGACTCAACACAGTGTGTTCATAAACTAGCAGGTAAATCTCCCTGAAGCTGGGAAGTAGCCAAGAAAGACACTTGTATCTCCAATGTTAATACATAAAATACATTAAGAGCTAACTGACCAATGCAACCAAAACTCTCTTTATGAACCCCAAGGAACCTTTACCAACTAAATATGACACCAATTTAGGCAAATTAAATATATAAAGGTAAACAATGGGAGGAATGGTTGACCATGTGAGCAGGTATAATAGACGCCTCCATGGAATGGGGCATACAGATAAAAACAAGGAAAAAATAAGTAAACAACTCCCCCCCCAGAAAGCTCCAGAAAATTGAAATTATAGTTGTAGAAAATCTGAACAAAGAAGACAAATTAGTTTTAATTATATTCAAAGTACTAAATTAAGGTATAGAAAAGATTTAAGGATAGTATGTATATTCTGGAACTGATGAGTCAGTCTATCTATAAAAGCTAAAATAATAAATACTACCTTTATCGACACTCAATAAACATGTGAAATAAAATTGACAAGTGAAAGGAAAAGTACTAATAAATAACAGTATTAAAGGTTTTGGTGTTCCAATTTTAATAGCAGACATGGTAGAATAAAATGAAGAAACAGAGAACTTGATCTGCTTTGTATGCCAATTTGAGCCCATGAAGCTTGAAAACTAGTTACAGAGCTAACCAAGCACTGGGAAAACTCTTGATTTTGAAAACATACATGGAACATTCTTTAAGATAATCATATTCTTTACCAGAAAACAAGCCCTAATTAATTTAAAAATATTTAAAGGATATAAGCTGTTTTTCCTTCCAGCATCAAATTGAATTAGAAATTGGTACAGAATGGCATTCCTGGATAATTATAATAAAAATCAGAAAACAACTGAACAAAACAAAAAATAAAATGCAATATATGATAACTTTTGGGATATTTACATTGCAGAGAAACATTTCTATAAATATCTGCATTGAAAGAAATTTTACAAGTAATCTACTCTCTCACTTAAATAAATTAAGAAAAACAAGCCAAACCAAGCAGATGAGGGGAGGAATGAAAATTAGGGCAGAGAAAAATAAAATAGGCAATAGGACAATAGAAAGCATCATGGAACCAAAGTGGAAATGGCTAATTAAATTAAACTGTTACATAGATGGATGAGGAAGGATGTTAGGGAGCTGGGGAGGTAGAGATGGAGGGTAGTTATAGAAGGAGCCAGGATATGGACATAGATTAGAATATGTTCAAAACACATGGTATGAAATTCTCAAGGAATTAAAAAATATTGTTTAAAATAAGTAACTTTTGATAGTGCTCCATACACATGTTGAGTGAGAATATACCCTGTCATTAAGAATTTCACAGTCTTCTGATGACAGAGTCATAGACCAAGGTAGGGATAAATTCGCATGAACATTAATTCATTCTGCCACCTAGGAAAGCCAATTTGCATTTGCTCCATAATCATTGTTTTTTCGAGTACAAATAATATGATGTGAGCAATTCTCATTATTTCTACTGGGGACCATTTCTTTTGAAATGCCTTTCATTTCTGTGATACTATAACAACCGTAATAGTAAATTAAGTCATATTTTCTGGAAATTTATGGAGAGGAAAATGAATGAGCAAACAAGTTATATTTCAGCCTTTGACTTTATTAGCAGTATACATAAAGGCATCTTTGTATATTAGATATATGCCAATGATTTATTTATTTTCTACCAAAAAATCCTAACTTCCTTCAGAATTTAGATTACACTTTAAAAATTTGTCTCATCCTACACATGGTCCCTGACTGACCAAAAGCTTTCCAAATAGACTAGACTTTCATCCATTGAGCTCCAGGGCTCCACTTGTCTCTATCCTCAGCACTAGGATTATACACAATCATATTGGCTGTTTGTCTTGTGTCCTGAGTAGCAAGGTAAGGTGGTCATCCTTGCACAGCAAGCCCTGTACTGGCTGCATTTCTTCTCAACCCTAAACTGCTTTATCAGTAGTTGATGTATACTGTTGTCCTCCAGAGCAGCCAAATATCTCCATTTTCAACATAGTGTGAATACTTTGATAGTCCCATCATTTCTTATTGATGGAAAGCATCTGTAGTCTTTACCTGCAATTCTTGGAATTCCATAATAGATGCAGACATGATTATTGTAGCGTACAAAGTACAAAGAACAAGCCTGGCTATCAGGGGTTTCCTTTGGTGAAGATGTCATATCAAGGTGTCAACTGAGTCTATGCTATTGCATAAGACATGGCTGTCCTCTCAGAAACCACTGGTTTTGTAATATTCACATTTTTGCTACTACATAACAGAGGCTTCCCTATTCTACTTGTTTTTCTCCCAAGGGGAACTCTTTCTTTTAAGAGAGATTCTTCAGGTCTTTGTCTTGTGACTACCTGCTCTCAGAAAATGTCTCTCCCTTCCCTTTATTCCAAGAAAACTAAAGAGTAATGAAGACATTAACAGGTTAAGACCAGAATCAACTGGTACCACATCTAATTAAAACCTAAAAGATAACTAAGGATTTAAAAGGTCTAATTATAGATGGGAAATATACTTGACCTGACTTGATTAGTGAAGCAATATACTAGTCAATGTGTACACAGGATATTTAATATATATTACATATTATATTTTAGCAATAGTTGCCATGTACAAATTATGAGGCAAGTCTCCTTACAAACACTGAATGTTCTTCATCATGCGTAGATACAACTTGAAGAATAGATTAGGCAGAATTTCAATACTTACCTAAAGTCCTAGATTTTGGTAAACAAAAATATAAATATAAAACAATTGGTTATAAGTTCAGAACAATTTCCTTATTTGTTATAGCTTGTTATATTAAATCACAGGAAGGGTGTTTTGGTTAGAGATAGAGAGGCCTTTCCCTATGTGTTATGTCATGTTTCCTTAAACCAAATCCACTGGGAAGTACTTATTTGACATTAAGATTAAAATTATACTGAAAATCATGACATTTGCTAAATTAAAAAAGTAATTACTGATAATAAATTGTTTACTTGGTTTCAAAGCTTGGAGTACCTTTAAGGAATGTGGTACTGGGAATTAGACACGGAGTACCATATAAGTGATGAAAATGTTCTGCCAATAAACTATAGGGCTAGCCTCATTGTATTCTGAAATGTAAATGTATAGTAAAAGCAACAATGATGATAGTGAAGAAGTAAAAAGTGATAAAATAGAGAAGGAAAAAAATAATTAAATTTAAAAAGTAAGTGTTTAAATCCAGTTTATTATTGACTTCTAAATTGGCTAAAGTTTCAAACACTTGAGAGTATTCTATTCTTTAATGTGTATTAGCATTGTGCTGTTTGAACAAGGGCCTCTGACTGT
>OU015742.1:188228202-188297021 GCA_907169655.1 Acomys percivali
GTGTGTGTGTGTGTGTGTGTGTGTGTGTGTGTGTGTGTGTGTGTGTGTGGTGTTCTCCTCCCTCTACTAGAAGACATGTCTAGTTGAGGGTATCCTATTCAGTCTCTATGGCCCCTGCTACTAGGAGTCTCAGCTACAGTCACCATCCACCCGGCAGCTCTTTGAAACAGATGCTGAGACTATAGCCAAATATTGGGGCATGCACAGGGAGCCTGCGGAAAAGTGGGTGGATGGAGAAAAGAACCTGAAGGTGACAGGAGCTCTACGGGAAGACTAACAGAGCTAACTAACCAGTGCCCAGAGGGCCTTGATGAGAATGAAGCACTAACCAAGGACCTGCATGGACTAGACCAAGGCCGTCTACACAGATGTAAGTTATGGGAACCTCAGGCTTCATGTTCGTCCTCAAGCAAGGGGAGCAGAGGCTGTCTCTGAAATCGGATCTGTTGCCAGCTTTCTGATCACTTCCCCCTTGGCGGGCCACAAGAAGGGAAACACCATTCAGTCCTGACTTGAGTTAGGGTGAATGGGAAGGGGCGTTCTTCTTCTCTGAAGAACAGGAGAGGGAGTAGCGGAAAGGGAAGGAGGAGGAGGAAGGTGAGACTGGGACGTAAGGAAGTACGGGGTTACAACAGGGATGTAGAGTGAAAAAAAATTTTTTTTATTAATTTATTCTTGTTACATCTCTATGGTTATCCCATCCCTTGTATCCTCCCATTCTCCCCTCCCTCCCATTTTCCCCTTATTCCCCTCCCCTATGACTGTTCCTGAGAGGGATTACCTCCCGCTGTATATGCTCATAAATTTTTTTAAAGACCATTTTTTAAGTTATCACCCAGTCTGTAGCCATCTGACATTTCTTTGTGTTTTAAGCTATGCGCAAAGGTAGCAAGATGTCCATCAAATATGTTATGTTCTTTCTGTCCGATATCATGTGCTTTACACAGCAATGCCAGCTTCTTCCATCAATGGTGATATTAATCTATCAAATTTGTATATTCCAGTTATTGGCGTTGTTATCATCATTATTTCCTTAATAATGAGTTAGTTCTTTCTGTGATAAAATAATCAGTATACTCACTTTCCAGTTTCTTGTCAAACCTTCCCCAGCCACAAATCTACCATCCACTTTAAAAACAACCTCAATGAACATGTTAAACTGGTGTGAAATCAAACCACTCTCTTTTATTCATTTGCATTTATGCTTTTGGTTTATTATAATCTGAACACAGAGATATTAGTAAAAAATGATTGTTGCTAATAAGAATATTGAAAGTGAGTGAAATAAATTGACCCAAATTACAAAGGATTTTTATGTAACTAATATTACTTACTTAGAGAATAACTGTTCTATATACAAGCAAGGCTCTTGTCAAATGAAGATGTCAAAGAAAATAAAACAATATCTTTCTAACACTTTAAGTTATAAAAATGGCATGTGTATTCCCTTCCATCCAAGAAGGTGTGAATGATATTGTAAGGACATGTACTGTCTGCTGAGTTTTTTTTTTTATATTTGTAATATAATACCATTTTTTAAGCAAGTATTTGCTAAAAATCTAGCAAGGAAAGAATGCATAATAATTTGCCACATGAAATAATAACACAGAATAACAAGTAAAAATAATGATATAAAAATAACATATAATTATATTATATATGATATATAAATATATATATTATATATGAAATTAATATAAAAATCTGAATAAAGTGGATATGCCAATAATGCAAGGTTTGTGTAAGATGCATAAATCAGTTACTCAGTAATCTTCAGTAATGAAGTATAACAAAACACTACATAAGCACTCAATAAAATGCAGAGAAACCATATTAAAAATTTCAAAATTTCAAAAATCAGTTCATTAAAGTAGCAACAGTGTCACTATTTTAGAAAAAAATCTAGAAATAGGTGGATACTTTCTCAAGCTAGTAAAATGTACCTCTGTAAAAATATAGTTATAATCTCACCCTTTAGTGAAAATTAGTATCAAATCAGAAATATTAATATTTAGTATTTTTATTGTTTTCTAATTTTTGAAATTTATTCTTCTCTCAAAAATACACCTTCACTGCAGCCTCTTCCCTCCCCTCTTCCCAGCTTGCAAGCCAACATTCCCCTGTCTCCATATCCAAGGCTCCTTGTTTCTCTTCAGAAAAGGAAAGGCCTCCCAGGCATAACAAGATGCAATTAATCCCAGATGTAAGTCCTCATATCAAGGCAGGATGAATGTAACCACCCAGCAGGAGAAAAGAAGTTCCCATGAGCAGGCAAATGTGTCAGAGACACCCCAATTTTCATTGTTCTTAGCTCATCAACCCCCCAAGCTAAACAACCACAGCATGTATGCAGAAGACCTAGGCCAGACACTTGCAGGCTTAGTTGATTCTGTGGGCTTTCTCTTCCACCCCCAACCTGGTGGCTACTACACTCCTTCCTCCCCTCTTCTGAAGGGTTCCTTGCAGTTTGATTAATGTCGTGCCCTGGGTCTCTGCGTCTGCTCCCATCAGCTGCTAGAAGGTGTTGTCCAGATGATTCTCCCCAGTAAAGTGAAGGAAAAGTTCAGTATCAGTACTGAAAAAAAAAAAAAAAAAAGAAGCTAAAAAAAAAAAAACAATAAATAAAAGGTATAGATGATGCAAACCTACATATAGAAAATCTTTAGTACAATAAGCAGAAAAACAAAAAAACCCTTTAAAACTAGTCATCTAAGTAAGAAAAGTTGTATATTATATATATATATATATAAAATAAAAGAAGACATTTTGCTAAATTTTCAAAGTCAAAAATATTTATAGAAGAGGAACTAAAATAACAATAATTAGAAATCAGTTTTTACATGTTCTCACATTGCAAATATTTAGTTTGGAGGTTTTTTTTTGTTGTTGTTTTGATTTTGGTTTTTCTTTTCTTTCTTTCTTTTCTTTCTTTTTTTTTTTTTAGATATATCATGTAAAGCTATTCAGCTATTCACATCCTCTTTCTTCACATTTGAAGAGCCCAATGGGTATTATTTGAATCTCACTTTTAATTAATATCGGAACAAAAACAAAGCAGGCTCCCGGGGCAGTAAAATAAAATGTCCAGGGATATAACATAATGTTTGTTTTGAGTGCTGACATGTCTTTAGATATAAAAAGGAAAATGTTATGAGCATTTGGTAAATTTTCCTAACTCAGATTCTGTTCTCTGCTACTTCCCTAGGGTCTGGTAACATGTCTGGCTCATATCATAACCAACAACTCTGGGGACTAAGCATAAGGAAAAAAGCAGGAAGAGAAGCAAGCAGAGATGTGATATCTTCAGTTGTGAGGTTCCAGGATAAACAGAGACTTGTCATGGATTCACTTCACATCATAAACTCTGTAGTTGGGGAAAAGGTAGTGCCTGAAATACAACATGGAAGGAAAACATGCTTCAAGCCAGGACCTATTAATGGCCAATTTTTCTGAACATCACGCAGTACTGCAAGTAACTGAGCCTTAATATTAATCCACAAGGATAAACACTGTAGGGAGAGGCACAATTTAGAAGATTGCTCTCTAAGATTAATAAAAATAATATATTTATACAGCTAATAGTGAAAGGGTTACTGAAGCTTTTTCTGTTCACATTTTCAGTGAGTTAGAGTTTTCTACCGTGAAGCTATAGTTTTGAGCACAGATTTTATGATAAAAATGGTCGACCATGGACTGGAGGAATAATCTATTAATTATTGAATTTTAATTATAAATGAACAATTTTGTCATTTGTGTCTATACAAATAACCAAGAGCAAAAGTTCCCTTTCCTTCCTAATTTCTGATCACTGATCACTTTGAAATAGTGGATTATAAAACAAATAATAATTAATGCATAATAATTAATCAAGAAGTGATAAATGGAACTAGATAGGAGGATGGGATTAAACTCAGGAGAAAAAAACTAACACTAAAACCCTTTGAAAATGCCATTTGAAAAAGCATCTAATATAGACCCATCCTATGACGTATACATATACACTTATAAAGGGAGTTTAAATGAAGCTAACCTATAGTGGGAGAGGAAAATGCTATAAACACCATAGACTATCGAGTCAAAGGCCTCGTGCCCGGTTTGGATTACTTATTTTTGAGTTGTTACTCTGGGTGGTCTCATAGAACATCTAAACTTTATAAGATTCTGCTCAATGTTACCCTGCAGTGCCTGATGGTGAGACCTATTGCTATAGAAACCACATACCAAGTAAGAGGACATAGAGAAAAAAGTCTGGTACTGGCCTAAACAAGTTTTCCCTACTGGCCAGCTTTGTAATGCTGTAAGTTGCTATGTAAACTTCTAGGGAAGAAAGTAAACATAAGTCTTATTCCAATCTCTAGTAACCACTGATTTACATTCAGAGTTGTAGACTACTA
The DNA here is from genome assembly GCA_907169655.1 of Acomys percivali. Lineage (NCBI taxonomy): Eukaryota > Metazoa > Chordata > Mammalia > Rodentia > Muridae > Acomys > Acomys percivali. The sequence continues at coordinate 188,232,597 of OU015742.1, forward strand.
AAATAGAAAAGATGTTTTCTCCAAGGTTGCCAAATACAAATAGGCAAAACACTATGAATGCAACATTTATATAATCCCAGATTGTTTTGTGGTTCTTCTTCCTGTATGTAGTTTATTGTATATATGTGTAATAACATAAATGCATACATAAATGTAAAAAATAATAAAAGAAAAAAATTTAAAAAGAAATAAAGGAGTTGTCGTCTGAAGCAAAACAGTGGTTGTAGGACACATTTGCAGAGCTGAATACTTGAAATTACAGCAGCTATGACTGCCTGCATGAAACCTGCACATGATCAAGGCAGCCAAAATTAACAAAAAGATGGGAGGTGGTCTCATGACTTTCCACTAACCCAACAAGGAGCTATTAGTAACTGATGGCTTCTCATGAAGGGGGATAAGTTTTCTTCAGGATTGTTGCCCCTGAGAGGACACACCTGATCCAAGAGCTGCCCATATGCCCATGCAAAACATGATCCTGAAGGCAGCTGGCAGGATGCCCGAGTGTCTATTCTCTGCTCCCTAAGGCATGGTCTCATTGCCTTGTTCCCAGTGGGTCTGGATAAACCTGCACAACAGATACTGCTTATCTTTATATCTTTGTCTCAGGACTTCACCTAATAACATCTTGAGTACATAGTTCCCCCAGGATTGCAAAGTCAAATTACAGAGTAGAGAGCATACATATATACATATATACATATATACATATATACATATATACATATATACATATATACATATATATATGTATGTATATATAATTACTTTGGATATTTAAGATATGCTCTCATTATATATGCATGTCATATATAATTATATATTAATTTATATATTATGAATATATTTCTATTAATTTATAAAGTATATATAAAGAAATACATATTTATATTTGAAATACTATAATAAAATATATGCTTGTGTATTATAAACAGCATGAATTTAATTTTTATATCCCTTAGAGGCTTTAAAGCCATAAATAAGAACAAAAGAGGACTGAGTGTTTGGTAAGGTGTCTCATCTGTAGCCATCTCACACTAAGTTTCCTGGTATGGAAAGGGCACAATGTGGGCCCCTCAGTTTTGTTTTATAAGGTCAATAAGTGACTCACTAGGGCCTCATGATGATGGTTTTATCACCTCCCACAGGTTCTTTTTCTTAGTATCATCAACTGGGGAGTATTTCAGTATGAATATGGGGGCATATAAATATTCAGGGCCTAGCATAAAGGAAGCAGAAATCATTTTAGTCAGAGCACACCATGCTTCAACTGACAAAATGGAACCACTGTAAAACTACTCTAGGGAATTAAGTAGGCCCAACAAAGTCGTTCAGTATTGTCATGTCCTATAAGTTGTTTCAGCCAAGTCAGCTTGGTGCCAGAGACTAGAAAGTTTTCACATAGAGAAACGTTCTTTGAAATACAGTGTCCTTTAAATACAACATTTGTCTGGGAAGATGATCAAAAGTAGTACACTGAAAATTGCTTGGCTCATCCCAGATTTTACTGTAAGATGACACTCAATGTAACTAATATTTGATGAATTAACAATTCCTCATGTAAAAAGACACATTGAGCATAAACTGAGAAAAGAAAATCTTTTTTTTTCTTTTAAATTTGGTCCAGCTGTGAGAAGGAAAATGTTATGCACTATGGGGGATTGGTGCCCATGATTTTACATTTAACTATTAGTTGCTTAATATTTCATAAGAAATACTTCTGTAATTAGGTAATATTCTATTAGAATTATTATTACAATTGTTTTGTATGAGAGGGGCTAGTTCTAGATTTTAAAGTGGCTTGCAATTCACTCTGTAACTAATGGCAATCTTCTAGCCTCAGCTTCTCCAATGATGGTATTGTAGGACTGAGTCCCACCACCCACATTAAGATTATTTTAAATAAGGGTCTTTATGTTGAACTTACTAAATGTTTTGTCTCCTCGAAAAATCCTCAGAGAACCTCTTTATGAAGATGGCTTCAAATGTGGCAAACAAGCCTCTGGGCAAAATGTCCTTATTTCTACCACAGACAGAATTCTGCCTATAAAAGGACAAGCTTGGATATGGCCAAACTCTTCCAAGACAGGGTAAGCAAGTCCTCAATAGTTCCTGCCTCACAAATATTTCTGTCAGATATATTGGCCTGATGCTCCAACATTATAGAGAGTTTTGGGGGGATGCTCATGTAGCTAACTGCCTCTGTCATCTTCTCATTTGGGAAACTGCTAAGCTGCAACCCCTGTAAACTCAGACAATTAATTTTATTCCTTCTCAAGTCTCTGATGGGGTTGAAGACCATATAGTTTAGTTTTGTAATTAAGCTAAGTTGTTTAAGGGTTAAGATGTTTAAAAACATCTTAGGACTAGATAGATGTTTTAAGTTGATAATAATGAGATATGACAGATATTGACTTACATTCAGAATTTTATGTGCACCAAGATAGGAAAGATGTTTTCTTTAAGGCTGCCACACACAAATAGCCAAACACTAAGAATATAACATTCACATAATTCCTGATTGTTTCATTGTTCTTCTTGCTGTAGGTAGTTTATTGTCTATATGTGTAATAATATAAATGGATAGTAAAAAATAAAATAAAATATTTAATAAAAAGAATGCTTAAATTTTTCATATGTTTATAAATGACACTGCACAAATGTGTTTAAGTTAGAACTTTCAAAAATATATGCGAGAATGTTTTGAAACTCTTAACAGAAATATTTAGTATTTTCTATTCCTTCCAAAAGATCATGTAAATCTTCACACTGTGTGAACCTGTCTGTGTAACTATACTTTGCATAGCTCTATATTTTAAAATAATTTCAAATTTATTACTAATGTATGTGTGAATGTCTGAGTACTGCATGCCTGTCTGTCTGTGAATGTCTCTGTGTCTCTCTTTGTCTCTCTCGGTCTCTCTCTGTGTCTCTCTTTCTCTCTGTGTGTCTCTCTCTATCTCTCTGTCTCTCTCGGTCTCTGTGTTCTCTTTCTGTCTCTCTCTATCTCTGTCTCTCTGTCTTTCTGTCTCTTTCTCTGTCTCGCTCTCTCTTTCTCTCTCTGTCTGTGTCTCTATCTCTGTCTCTCTCTGTCTCTGTCCCTCTTTCTCTGTCTCTGTCTCTGTCTCTCTCTCTCTGTCTCTCTCTCTCTCTCTCTCTCTCTCTGTGTGTGTGTGTGTGTGTGTGTGTGTGTGTGTGTGTGTGTGTTGATGCTAATACACAAGTATGGTGACCAGAGGGCAACTTTTTGGCACCTGTTCCCTCTTTCAGGTACTGAGTGAGCTCAGATAATCAGGCCTGTGTCTTTAGCATTTAATCACTAAGCTTTCTTACCAACTCAATGTTTGAAAAACTACTGGGGTCTAGTTATATTTTTCTGTAAGAAGGATGAAGACAGGTATGTATCCTTGAACCTAAGTCTTGACCTGGGCTTATTTCTATAGAATAATATTTGCTTTCCTCAAACTTCCTTTTGTAACCTATAAGCAATAATTTGGGATTTATAGGCGAGACTCTAGGCATGTGATTATATAATACAAGTGGAGTGCTAATGGATAGGATTTTAAAACTTATTAAAAGATAACTGTCATTCTAGATTGGCTTATTTTACTTTCTTCATATAAGAATGTATAAAATATAGCTTGCTATGACTCTTATTACAGATATCACAAGCATCTTCATTTAGTTGTTTTTTTCTTTTAATACCAGTCAGCTCTCATTTGCCATAGTAGCAGACTGAACATTATAAAACACTCACATGGAAAATGAAGTTTTATTTTCTCTCGTGTAAAAATCTATAAAAAGCTATTCAAGAGTAGAAAACCAGAATGTGGAATTAACTGTTTTGTTTTAGCCTAAATATTGATGATTTGATCAGAGGTTATTCTTCTAATTAATCTGGTGATTAAATTATTATATCTCCAATATTTATGACAATCTTGATTCTCACAGGAAACTTTTGTTGTCTTTAGAGAAACTCAACCATTGACATAATTAGTAGTGTCTAATGATAAAAGTATCCTTCTATGGCTACCCAGGCCAAGCAGACTGTGAATAAATTAAGCTAATATCAAACACAGTTATAAATCAGGAAATGCAGAATATGAATTATGTGATTCTCTTCCTTAGAAATAGTTTTGCACACATTTTATTCTTAAAATGCATCAGTGGAAACTGTAAAAACAGCATTAGGATGCATAAACAATAGATTAGGGTTTAATAAGCTAGGGTTTAAATTTTTAAGCTTAATGTTGTAATTTACCATTTAACACATATTTTCAGAAAACTCAAACAGAATTTTTTACATTCTACCTTGAAATTGATGATATTTGAAAATATAACTCGAAAACTTGGTTAAATAAGCCAAAATAGTGTCGGGTTCTTATATTAAATCATATTCCCAACAATTTACTTTCTTAGGTTCATTTTAACAACAGTGGTTTTGCTGACATGAATTTGGCTCTCCCTTACCCCATCAAGTGTTAAGAATAGAAAGTAAAGTGCACCATGTGGGCTTCAAGCTGTAATTTCCATTGAAGCTGTTGAAGTCATAAATGGCAAGTGGGAGACTAAAGATAAAATTACAACGTCTCTAAAACCCCAACCAGGTACACTTTCTTTTTGTAAGATGGATATTTTCACCAACTCCACCAAAACAAATTTATACACAATTCCCCTTAAAAATAACTTCCATTTTAACTTTATATACAGAAATAGACAAGAATGGCCATTGAGGTTAAAACAGGTAACGCTTTAAAAAATATCATCTCCAGCAAAAAAGAAATGAATTTTTGAAGTTAAATTCCTTCAATTGAATTTTCTTTTTTATTAATTTTTTTCAGTTACAGAGATAGCTCCCTCTGCCCCTTTTTAAATTACTCACTTTGCATTCAAAAACATGGGAGATATTTCCATATTCTGAAATCTTCTTCAAATTCTTTCTTTAGAGCTGAGATCCAAGATGGCGGTGCCAAACACATACCTTGATTGATCAGTAGGACATCAGTGACTGTTTAATAACCCAGGGACTGATCTGAGAACCAAAACTTGTGACTCACAGGTGATAGGAATCCAAATTTGGTGGAGCATTGTTGTGTCCGGCCTCTGGACACCAGGAAAAACCACAAAACACCCGGTTCCCACAGAAGCAGACACACAGAACACAAAGGCTAAGCTGGATGCCCAGGTGGTGGGCAACTCTGTGCACACCCTAGTGCACAGAACTACCTGGAAATTGCCTAAGCACCAGTGTCTGTGGTTGTTAGCACTGAGAAGGGCCCACAGTCAGGATCACAAGTGGATCTGTTATCAGGTCACTCAGAAAAGCCACAGAACGTTGCAAAGTCTATGCAGTTACTGGGCATACACTCCAATCTGAGACATCACAGTGGGAAGAGGTCAGCTTAAGAACCCAAGCAACAATCCCCAGGACCATTTGATACCACCAGAAACCAAAACCAGCAGTCCCAACACCACAGCAAGCACTGGAGATACAAGAGAAGGATTTCAAATCTGAGGTTATGAAAATGATAGAGGCCTTAAAGGAAGAAAATAAATCCTTCAAACTAGAATACACAATAAAGAATTGAGTGAATCACTTCAAGAAACTATGCTCAAACAGGAGAAAGAAATGAATAAAAAGTTTCATAACCTAAAACAGGATATCCAAGATATGAAAAAATATATAATCTGAGATAATCCAGGAAATGGAAACCTGAGGAAAGAAGACAGGATCTACAGACACAAGCATAACCAATAGAATTCAGAGATGGAGCAAAGAATATCAGAGAGAGGAGATATGAGTGAAGAAATTAATACAGCAGTCAAAGATAATGCTAAATATAAAAAGGGCTTGACATAGAATATCCAAGAAATCTGGCACAGTATGAAAAGACAAAACCTAAGAATCATAGGGATATAAGAAAAAGAAGACTCCCAACTGCAAAGTCCAGAAAATATTTTCAACAAAATCATGGAAGAAAACATCCCTACCTAAAGAAGAAATGTCCATAAATATACTAGAAGCCTACAGAACTCGAAATTGAATGGACCAGAAATTCTTTGTTCAGAGTTTCGAAGTTTTTTTTTCATACAAGTCTTTCACTTGCTTGATTGTAATATCTTTTAGTTTCTCTTCATTTCATTAAATGTTGACTTTAGGCTTGTTGTATATAGCCTTTATTATGTTTAGGTATGTGCCTGTTTTCTCCAAGATTTTAAGCGTAAACGAGTGTTGCAGTTTGTCAAGTGCTTTTTGGGCATCTAAAGAGATGATCATGTGTTTTTTCTTCCAGTTTGTTTATATGGCAGTTTACATTAATGTATTTACATATATTGAACCATCTTTGCATGCCTGGGATGAAGCCTACTTACTTGGTCATGGTAAATGTTATCATTGGATTCATTTTGTGAGTATTTTGTTGAGTATTTTTGCTTCAATGTTCATAAGAGAAATTGATTTGAAATTCTCTTTCATGTTGGGTCTTTGTGTGGTTAAGGTATCGAGGTGACTAAGACCTCATAGAATAAGTTTGGTAATGTTACTTCCATTAACATTTTTTGAATAGTTTGAAGAGTATTGGTATCAGCTATTTATTGAAGTCCTGGTAGAATTCTGTGCTGAAACCATCTGGACCTGAGTTTGAGTATTTCTAGTCATATACTCCTTTTGTGTGTGTCTGTTTCATTATTTTCCCTTGTGCTGTTAAGTTTTTTGTATGAGATGTTTCTAATCTCTTATTGGTTCATAGTGCTATGAACTTTCCTCTTACCACTACTTTCATTGTGTGTCCCATAAATTTAGATATATAGTATCTTTTAAATTGAATTTTAGGAAGTCCTTAATTTCTTTCTTTATCCATTCTCTGACCCAGTTATTATTTAGTATAATGTTGTTCAGTTTCCTTATGTGAGTAGGTATATTTTTAAGTTTCTTTTGTTGTAAAGGTTCAGCTTTAGTCCGTTATGGTCTGATAGGATAAAAGGTATTACTTAAATCTTCTTGTATCTGTTGAGGCTGACTTTTTGACCTACTATAAAGTCAGTTTTGGAGAAGGTTCAATGAGGTGCTGAGTAAAAGGCATAATCTTTTGTGTTTGGGTGAAAAGTTCTGTAGATATCTGTTATGTCCATTTGATTCCTATCTGTTACTGTCATTATTCTCTGTTTAGATTCTGTTTCACTGACCTAGCCATTGGTGAGAGGGAGATATGGAAGTGTCCCACTATTAATGTGTGGAGATCAAGATGTTGGTTAAGATTTATTAATGTGTCTTTTGAAAATAGATGTTCAGAATTGTGATGTCATCTCGGTTGAGTTTTCTTTTGATGAATATGAAGCGTCTTTCCTCTTTTCTTTTGATTAATTAAGGCTGAGCATCTATTTTATCATATAATATATAATGGCTCCTCTATCTTGCTTCTTGTGTCCATTACCTTGATCCTCCTGTTTCTACCCTTTACTCTCGGGTATTGTACATCTTTTGGCTTGGTTGTGTGTGGAATGTTTGGTCCTGTATAAGCATCAAGCCTGTTCGTCTGTGTCTCTTCTTTAATTGAGCCTCTTTTCTCCATCTCTTGTATTATGTTGGTGATGCTTACCTCTGCAGTTCCTGTGTTCCTCTCTAAATTCTCTGTGTCCAGGCTTTTCTCTCCTCATGATTCTATTATTGTTTCCATTTTCAGTTTCATATCTTGAACTTTTTTTTTATTGATTTCATTCATCTGATAGTTTGCATTTTATGAATTTCTTGCGTTGATTTCTTCATCTCCTTTCGATAGGCCTCTGTCATGGTCTTTCTAAAAGGCTCAGTCGGCTTGGCTGTAGCTTTATGTATTTTGTTCATGTATTCATTTCCTTCTTTATCATCTTGATAAGGAAAGATTTGAGGTCATTTTCTTGTGCTTCAGTTGTGTTTACAGTTTTGTGGGCTGATTCCAATGTGATAACTGGGTTCTGAAGCTGCCATATAATTTTGGCTTTTGTTGTTTGTGTTTTTAAATAGGCCTTTAGCCATCTGGTTGTCTCTGGCATTGTGTGGTAGTTTATGTAGTCCTTCACTGGCCATTGAGAGCATCTCATACGTGAGTGGCTATAGGTTGAGACACCTCCCTTCGGATGATCTGGGGTCAGACCAGGGAACTTTCTGTGAATTGTCCGGGTGATCTGAAGTCAGATCCACATGTGTCCCACACTGTGTGTTCACCTCTGTCATAGAAAGCCCAGATATTTGTGTCTTTTGGTCCACAGTTCAGTCTGAGGCAGAGTGCAATGCCTGCTGTCTAGCTGGTCTGAGATTAGGCTTTGGAGACCACACTCTCACAAACTTGCCTGTGCCTTCTGTGAACTGACCACGTGTTCCAAGGCTGGACCCACCTATGCTCCACATAGTGTGGATCCGTTTTACCCCCTTTTCAATGAGAGCTAGTTACTTCTTTGTCATTTAATATTTAAACTTTGTGAAGACACAAATCTCTGGGTTCATCACAGTAAAATGAAAAGTGGAGTCTTTGATAAAAATAAAGATTATATATTTGTCTGTGACTATAAATACAAATTTTAGAAAACCTAATACTATGCCAACTATATAATGCCTATGGTCTTTTTGCAATGGGTTTTTGACCAGGTTTGCATTACCTGGCACAAATTTCCCACCATTAAGGGATATCAATAGAGATGGTATTTTGTTACTCCAATAACACTTATGCCATTATTTCATAAGAGTGGCACAACCTTCATGGCAGTTGGGTCTTGTAAACTATCCAACTCACAACTAGAGGAGGTACCAGTACATGTTACCCCTAATTAGATGGAATAGCACCTCCAAGTGCTGTCAAGACTCATCAATAAGAAATATGCTTCCAAATTATTTCTAGTGTGATTTCTAAACACGATACATTCAAAGTATGCTGTATATCCATCAATAGAGTCTTATAAAGTACTTGTGTTAGGCAACCAAGAGTAATGGCAAAAGACTGTACCCTTTGTAGTGTGTCTAGGAGTCTCCCTGACTATCAACTCAAAAGGCAAATAATATAGAAATAAATTGACTAAAACCTTGCTTAACAAAATATAAAGCTGAGAATTTTTGACACAATATAGAGAAGAAAAGTAGTCCATTGTGGTAAATTCAGTGTATGATCCTGCATCAGTCAGCTAAGACTTGGAGAAAATAATGGGAAAAACATGTTTAAAGATGTTATAAGAATTTTATAAAAGGAATTAAAAAAAAAGAAGAGCATCAGTTATTTTACACAATGACTAAGAGTACATAAATTCACTGTACAGCCTATATATTTGTATGTAAATGGACAATAGTTATAAATAATAATAATAAACCATAAGATAGATATGTTTATTGATGCTCTTTGTATTTGCATTTTTTTAAATTTCCAGAATATAGTAAGAATGAGACATAATTATAGGAGAATCATTCAAGTGCTTCAAGAATTAAGAATTTCATTCCCATGATGAAAAATTTTTGATATTCTAGACTAAAAACCATTATATTCTCATTGTATTATATCTGATATGTTATATAATATTATATATATGTATTCTCATATTCTTATATGTATCACTCAAATTTTTCATTAGTTATGCAACTTAAGAAATATATCCAATATTTATTGACAGTTTTCAGAAATTATATATTATTTACATGATATGTAATACTTATGTCAATATCTCATTGTTCATAAAATTCTGTGAAGCAATATGGGATAATTTATCACTTTCTTATAAAAAAATAAAATTCCAGCTCTGAGAAGATAATGTTTTATCAAATAGAGGGAAATGATCAGTATATTTGTAAGCAACACTACCAATATTTTACTTATAACACAAATTCATTAATTTTATGCTACATTTCTAATAAGGGTCTTTTATAATGTTTCATTAGAAATTAGAAAAAGTTAAATTACAGAAAATATTGAAACATACATCTTGTGTTTCAAAAATTTGGTTAAAGCAGAAAAAAGAGAAAACTCACATGTTCTTTCTTTTGTTTGATTTCACCAACCCAGTGCTATGGGACAAACTTTTTGTGTGCTTGTGAGGTTCAAATGGTTTGATTAACCCTTTTGATCACCTACAGTTTGAAGCCTGAGGAGGCTACAAACCCTTCTTTCAAAACACAATCTTAAAAATAAAGTTAACATTTGGTTTAACTCTTTCAAATGATTCAAAATTAAATTAAAAATCTAGCTAATTGCCTTTTTATATCAAAATTGTTGCTTATTCCTTAAATTAGTGCAGGGGAAAAAAGGATAACAACACAAAAACACTAATCCTCTAACAACGGTCAACTCTCAAGGAATCTGTTTTATGTCCTCAGGTCAGACACTACTCCCTGGCTTAGATAATGTCAGAATCACTACCATTTCATAAAGGTGAATCTCAAAAGAACACAAAGAAATTGATTCAGAATATTTATCTCTTGCATAAAATATTCTAATATTTAAAGAAAACCAATATTATAATATTTAATATACATATGTATATGTATAAAATAATTTTATCCTTGATATTAGGATTAGGCATAGAAAATTTTGATGTTCCTAGATGGTATGTCTTTCAAAGATCATTAACTTCAGAGAAGCCTATTTTATTTTTTTAGAATTTTATTTGAACATTTTTTCTGCCACTAGATTCTTTTTCATTTTATAACATCTCTCTACATATATTAAATGAAATAAAATATTCTTATAAATGGCTTCAAAAGATAAATGCTATTCTATGCTGTTTTCATTGTCTCCAAAAGCAAACACAAATATTGTCACCATAACAACATCTGTGATTTTGTTTTATTTCCTAGTGGCTTTTTTTGTAAATATTTTAAAAATGACTGCAGTAGTTTGATTTTATCTCTGTAGAATAATGAACGGGAGACAATTAACTAGTAATTATTTCCACCTGCTGAACTCTCTTTTGAGGAGATTTGATTAATTAATAGCACAAATCTGTCATCATTAGATGGGGAATCTTATTTTCATTTGCCAGAACACCAGGATACTTTTAACATTGGTTTGGGACAGAAATCTACTGTCGTTTTTTTGGGTCATTGCTTATGAACTCATTTTCCATATAATTGGAAAACATGACTACTATTTGTCATTGTGAAAATATTATCTACTTTCAAACACTAGTTGTAACTTTGTTAAAAGGTAAACTACTATTCTTGAATCAAGTGAAAACTCACATTTTAGATTATTGTTAGAAATTCTTAGCTTACTTCTTATTCAAGAAATGGGACACTTGTATTCAGTCACTCCATTTTTATACGACTTGGAAAGAAATCTAGTTATGCAAAGAGAAATGTGCTTCTGTCCTACATGGACTTTTTAAATTTTACTCCTTTAGGAAGAACAATATCTTGACTAAATGGCAGGTCAGTTAGATCTGAATTTCTTTATTAATAATGCAGAAATGAATAAACCACTTTGGCTTGTCTTGCTCTTCTCACAGGGCAGGCACTTTAGTACTGTGTGGACCTCTTAATCCAAGTATACATTTGGGGAATTCTCTCTACATATGAGCTTCTAATTTGAAAAGGGAACTTTTAATTTTAAAAAGTATGAATGTGCTGACATAGTGCCATAGCTGCAAACATTAGGAGATTTTATGAGAACTTAAAATGAGAAAATCAATTGTGCAATATTCTCTCACATTATGTTTCACTTGGAAAGAAAATGCTATCTAGAATATTATAATATTTATATAATAAACATATGCATTTATGAAACCATGACTTCTTCCCTTTTGCATTTATAGAACAAAATGTAGTGTTATCATTACCAGTATGGCTCTATTTCTCTCCTTACACCCCCACCTGATCCCTTTCTTTGAGATATATCTCAGTCCACTCAGAGCTGAATCAAGATAGCCTTTAATATAACCAGCAGCTTTGTATAGAACTTAAAGCTAAAATTCAGTAATATGCATATAAGTTACTTTCTTAACAACCTCTTTCTTGTGTCCAGTATTCATCCTCAGTCTACTTTTTAAAATTTTAGGTGATGACTTTTCCTCTCTCCAGTTCTTGTATTACCCATTTCATATTTTATTAAGGAAAGAATTCTCAGAACTAAACTTGTATTTGTACTTAATACCATTATCCCTTAGAATACAAGGTCATACTATCATTATTGATTTTATGGAGCATACATAGATGAATGGTAAAATTAGGTTTTAAAATATATGTATAGGTGATTTTCCCAAATATTTCTAGATCATAGACTGATGGTTAGTACTTATACCTAATATTTAGCATAAATTTCTTCAAGATGATAAGTTAATCCTTTTTTCAGACTTAGAGTTGTCAAATGACTCTATGCTTATCTGAAATTATAGCCTCCTCTCCACTCAATTACTTCATTCTGTCATCTTCCACAGCTTCAAAATAAAACATGTTCATGTCGTTTATTGATATCATATTCTAGAATATATAGTTCTAAAGTATTTTCTCAACAGACGTAGAAAGAAAAGGAAAACAAAAAGGAGAAAAGAGGGAAAGAAAAAAAGGAGGCCTATGCATGTTCTAAAAGCAATATGACCATAGTGTTTAAGAGCATGAGACCTGGGTACCCACCTAGATGTTGCTAGTTTGATGTTCCTGAGTTTAGGGGATATACTTCTTTTATTTGCATATCAATTCCCCTGTGTGAGTTATTAGTGAGCTTCTGCAGAACATGTGGGCAAAACCTATATAAATTTCTCCGTACCCATTGTGGCATATAATAAACTCTCAGTCCTTCATTCCTTAAATAATAACCATTCTTTGCTATTACAACCAACCTTGGTCAGGTTTAAATCTCAACTGAAACAAATTCAAAACCTTAGCTATTTCATATAAAAGCAAGCCATGGGATATAAATGTACTTTGTTGCCCTAAAATTTAGTTCCCATTAAGGACATATTAATTTACAAAGTTCTGTTTTAAACGTATAGAGTAATTTAAATTCACTTCTCAAGGAGTCACAGTGACACATCTTGGAAAAATGGAATTCTTTGGCCAAGAAATCACTATTTGTAATGTCTGTTTTGTGATTCTGTTGGTTAGGAAAACCCAGATGTTTAGCAATGTGATGCTGGTATTATGTCCAGTGATGGAAGCATCCTGGTGATATTATCAATAATGAGTACAGAAGCGTGGTACGATATACATGGTGGAATATTTCACCTGTTTACAGTGTAAAAATGATGACAGATTGTGTATGCCTAACAATTTTCTTCTTGCTTTTTCCATAATGTTTTAACAAGTACTGAGTTGTGAGTCATGTGAATTATTTAAGCAAAATATAATTCATATCTGCCAGGGGCACCTGAATGGAAAACTAGAGCATAAATCTGAGAAAGGATATATATTAAAAATGGGAGAACAGCAGTCTGGCTTTGTGAGTTGGCAAAGCACTCAACAGCCTCAGAAAAAGATGTGCCTGTTAGTTATGACTTTGCCCATCTACCTAGATCAAAGGTGAGCCTTGTTACCTAAAGTGTTAACATTGCAGAAATTACTAGAATGCTCATGTTTCCAGGATCTTTTTCCTATAAAAAGAAAACATAACAAATATTGTCTCTTTGAAATTATGATAACTTAAAGTCTACATCTATAAACAATAAAGAATAGTGTTTATCATGTAATAAGTGCAAAACAAATAACCAGAAGTTTGAAATTTAGATACAAATGGATTAGCTAAGAGCACAGTAACTATTGTGATCATGCTGTGTGTCTGCACATGGTGGTAAGGCAGTTTTAGTTACTTTTCTATTTCCATGTCAAAATAGCATGATGAAGGCAACTTATAAAGGAAAATTTTACTAGGGATAACAAGGTCCAAAAAGTTAAAGTTTATGATCATCACTGGGATACATGGCAGGGAAAGGCAGGCGTGGCACTGGAGCTGAAGTTGAAAGCTCACATCCTGATCCACAAGTAGAAGGTTGAGAGAGCTAATTGTGACTGGTATGGGCATTGTTAAATCTTAAAAGTCACCCCATGTGTACACCGCTTATGATGGGCCGGGCCTTCTAATCCTTCTTAAACAGTTCCATCATTTAAATAGCCTTTTGGGGCTATTCTAATTCAAACAACCATAGGTTGCAAAGATCTAGGTTATTAGGCACATAAAATTGTGTTTTCTGGCATGACTTAATCAGCTCCTAAACGCAAAATTGCTTTATATATTAAGGTTTAAAAAAAGGGTTTTCTTTGTTTTTATTTTGACTTTTTTTTTTGTTTGCTTGTTTTGTTTTGCCTTTATTTGTTTTTGTTCACTCCACTCTGGCCAGGGAGCCAGGTGGACTAACTACAGAACTTCACCTATTCATGCTGTCTTCCAAATACAATCCCCTGGACTCATCCCTAGATCAAAAGCTGACAACTTACTGAGTCCTCTGCTTATCTCCAGTAGATCACATAGATCTTCCACTCATAACTCTTCTCCTTTTACTCATCGGCTTAGCTTAGACCTCAAATCCAGAAGGCAGTCTGGAAACACATAGACTGTTTTTGGTGAAGGAAAAAGATAGGTTAACTTCTGATCTTAACCTCAGACTCAGCTCCTCTGAAATCAGTCTCCCAATCTTATTCCTAACAGTGTAGGATAATATGGTTATAGTTTTTCATACTTATCATTGGGTCTCCTATTTTATTCCTTTAATATTTGTCAGTCAGCATGTCTTTACAAGGAGTATTAGTTTTTCTCTGTTTCTTTGTTTTTGTTTTTCTTTTCTTCTATTGCTCCATATGGCTTGAAATATGGTTTGGTAATTATTCTAATATTGTTCTTATAACAATTTCATTGACTATTAGAGTATTTTTATTCCATATTAATTTTAGACAATTCCTATATTGATTTTGTTTGGGATTACATTATATCAGTCAACTGCTTTTATTTGGATTGTAATTTATAACAATTTTTTTTTACCAATCGATGAACATGATAATCTTTTCATATTTTTAGTATACTAGGTTTTAAAAAAGAGATTGAAAGTTGTTATTGGATGACTTTCCTATGCCTTGTTAGGTTTATTCCTAGTTTTTTTATATTTTGAGACTATTGTGAATTAAATTATTTTTTAATCTCTTTCTGTCTATGATTTATTTATTTGTTTATATTTATTCTACCAATCTATGAAAATAGATTGTCTTTACATAGTTTTAGTATATTTCTTAGGTTTTTAAAAGGAAACTGAAATTTGTCACTGGAGAACTTTTCTATGCTTTGTTAGATTTATTCCTAGGTATTTTATATTTTGAAACTATTGTAAATTAGATTATTTTATAATCTCTTTCTTACTATGATTGTTATTTGTATATAAAATAAGTACTTTTACACCAATCAATATGACTAATATCAAGAAGCCAATTGCCAAAAAAAGGTTCCTGAGGAGGGAAACCTATATTTATCTTTCATGGTAATGAAAACTGGTAAAGCTATATGGAAGTCAACATAGAGAATTATCATAGATAGATATACCATATGACCTAGCTATACTATTCCTTGGTATATGCCCAAAGAATCCCCATCTTATTCTACAGTAAGAAGCATGATAAGCTATATTCCTTGCTTCTCTATTCACAATGACTAAGAAAGAAAGCAACTTAAATGTCCTTCAACTGATAAAGAGGTAATTAAAATATGATACCTATACATAAAATTCTATTATCTTTGAGAAACCTAAAGTCAGTTAATTTTCAAGTAATTGAATGAAAGCCAAAAAATACTATAGTGAGTGAGATAACTGAAACACATGAAGAGAGATGCCAAATGTTATGTCTTAAATGGTAATAATGGCTTGGATACTTTAAGTGTGAATCTATACTAATCAAAGTTATGATAGGAGCAAAGGCAAGAGAAGGGGGAAATGAAAAAATGAGTGGATTAATTATATTGAGTGGGAGGAAACATAAATAAAGAATGAGACAAAAGAATATATAATACTAAGAAAGCTTGAACAGCCATAGGAAAATTGTTCCACTTATTTAAATTGTGTGTGTGTGTGTGTGTGTGTGTGTGTGTGTGTGAAATATAGCTTAAATGAATTATGACATGTGGAGGGATATTGTCCCCACCGAGAACCAAAGACTGACTAAAAGAAACCCAGTACAAAGCCTGCAGACTTTCCTTTGAGTGGGTTTATTTGTCAGAATACTCAAAAGACTCCCAAAATAATGCCACATGAACTTAGAGGGTAAACCATATTGTTGAAGATACCACACACTTCAGATACAGGACTTGGATGAATTAAGCTTGAGTTTAACTAGAATCCTCATTTCTGACTAGTTTCAAGGCTTCAGAAAGTATCAGAATATGCCATCTGTAATTGGAGAAAAGCAATCAACACTTCTATACAGATGTGGTGCCTATTGACCACAGTGCAGCAAGGTATCCCTAAATTACAGTACTGGCACTTGCATCTTATGATAATTCATGGCCATATAATTGGACTTAAAGCAAAGTAACTCATTTTATGTAAATTTAGCCGACTGGGTGGGGTGTAGAATGGATGAAACAGAAAAACTAATGCCACTCTTTTAAAGCAGTAAATATTCAAATTTAGTCTTGATTCTTATCTTTTTTAAAACACAGATAAATGAACAATTAATCTATCATCAGAGAATTTATTTTTGTATCAGAGAACATTACAGAAACCCAAAACTGGTCAAAGTGAAGAGAAAAATTGTTGTATAGTGTCCCTCTCCAGGTTATTATCTACAACTCAACCCTGGACTTAAGGTCCAGATAACATGGAAAGGGGGAATGGGAAGATGGGAAGACTGAGAGGACAAGGAAGTCTGCTGTGAGATTGTATCTATTAGATATGACAGGTAAGATATACTCATGAAATCTCAACAAGTTCTGAACAATTTCAATACCAGTTGCCTGGCTGCATGAATGAAGAAATCTCACAAGGCTCTACTTCTAGATGAAGAGCAAACAGCAACTAATGGTTGATAGAGAATAACTTCTCTATAATAAGACAGAAGAACTCCTCTATAATGACAGAGAATAACTTTTCTATAATAACAGAGAATATCTTCTCCAGGGAAAATCTACATGACAGATGACCCAATAACAAGTAATTAATTATCAAAGCATACACACATCAGCAGTACTAAATACATTTTGGAGGTTGTACTTATATATGCACATATGAGTATGTTTATATTTATATATATTTAGTAATTCAAGAATTAATCATGATTTGAGAGAGTGAGAATAGAGGACACACAGACAAAGTTGTAGATTGGACAAGGCAGAGAAACAGTTATCAAAAGATAGGTAAATAATAATATTGTAGAACAAATAATGAGTATTATTCTAGATAAAATACAGTTTGAAGGCAATTAACTTGGCAACCCAAACCAATTAATGGCTCATAAAATTAAATGTAACTCAGGCTTATCTAGTATGTATTAGTCAACATATTTTGTCTCATTATTTGAAAGCCTTTCTTCCTTTAGTATGTGTGGACAAGCTCCTTGGTTATTTCTGAAAGCTCACCTGTTGGGAGACTCTATAATGAATGGAGGGAAATCGAATTTCAAAACAAATATCAGACAAAGCAGAGTTTGTACTGGGATAACACTGTGATTCTCATCTTGAGAGACCATTGCTATTTTTTGAAACTCTGACAATCACTTCTCCTTTGCAATCGGAAAAATCCTTCGTTTATCAGCGGAGTAGTGAAAGCATCCTTACCTGCTCAATTCTCCTTGGAAGGAGGTTACTACAAAAGGGTAGCACTGTCCAGCTATCCGCTCTGCTTAGCTCTTATTTTTATTAAGTCCCTGTAGCTCCTTATTTTCCACAGGTTAAGACCCTTTCCCTGACTGAAGGAAATGAAAAGATTTTTTTCTTCCTTTTAGTGAAAGAACTCTATCAGTTAGCTATGAGAAGTTCTAAATCTAAGTTTTGTCTATATTTTACTCAGGTTGAACTCCCTCAAAAATTTCATGCTTTGCATCATCAATATAGTCAAAGTTTGAGAAAGTGGTACCATATATTTGAAAGGCTCCTAAACAAGTTGCTAAACAATGTTGTACTTGTTCAAAATTTCATTTGTTCCTAAATATAGAATAAATCCTAAGGTTTTGATTCATAATCAGTTATGACAAAAAGATGTTACTCATATACCAGAGTTTGGAAAATTAAACTATGTACATGTTACTATAGTTACTTGTTCAGGGTTTATTATAGCTACTGCACACCAAGAGAATAAACTAAACGTTGTTTCTTACTATCTAAAGTGTTTTTCTAAACTTGGTACATCTGGTGCTGTAAAAAGAGATGATGATACAGGATATATAAGGCAAAATTTTCAATGCTTTTGGGCTCAATTCTGAATTGATATTCATAATATCATAAATTCATAAGACTGGAATTCCTTATAATCCACAAAACCAGGGCATTGAGAAACAGGCTCATGGCACTTTGAACATCCAATTACATAAAATTAAAAAGGGTGCATTATGTCCCTCTTCTTTTTTAAATTTTATTAATTCAACTAAATAATTATCCCATCCCTTAAAAAACCCCTTTTATCCTTCCCTCCTGCTTTTCCCCTATTCCCCTCCCCTATGACTGTGATTGGGGGGACCTCCTCTCCATGTATATGCTCATAGGGTATCAAGTCTTCTTGGTAGCCTGCCATCCTTCCTCTGAGTGACACTAGGCCTCCCCATCCAGTGGGCATGTTCAAATATGGGGCACCAGAGATTGTGTGAAAGTCAGTCCCCACTCTCCACTCAACTGCAGAGAATGTCCTGTCCATTGGCTAAATCTGTGTTGAAGTTCGATGTTTACTACATGTATATTCCTTGGCTGGTGCCATAGTTTGAGCAGGACCCCTGGGTCCAGATCTGCCCATCATAATATTCTTCTTAAGGTCAACAATATGGCTAAGATAAAAAACTCAAGTGATACCACATGCTGGCAAGGATGCGCAGAAAGAGGAACACTCCTTCATCGCTGGTGGGAATGCAAACTTTCACAACCACTTTGGAAATTGATCTGGAGATTTTTCAGAAAACTGGGATAGGATTTCCTCATGACTCAGCTATTCCACTCCTTGGAATATACCCAGGAAAGGCCCCACCACACAACAAGGACATATGCTCAACCATGTTCATAGCAGCCTTATTCATAATAGCCAGAACCTGGAAACAGCCTATATGTCTCTCAGTTGAAGAATGGATAAAGAAACTGTGCTACATTTACACTATGTAATACTACTCAGCTACTAAAAACAAGGAAATCCTGAAATTTGTGGACAAATGGATGGGACTAGAAATTATCATACTGAGGGACTTAATCCAAAAGCAGAAAGACTCGCATGGTCTTATAATTGGGCACTAGCTCAAAAGGCATGTCCCAGAAAAGTCTTCACTTACCAGATTGGAATAGATGTGAGGACATCCTACTGAGACTCTAGGTAAGAGAAATATAGGAGATGAGGAAATAGAAGCATCCAGAGGGTTCTAGATATCTACAAGAACAACATCATAATGGGTGTATCTGGGCCCATGGAGGGTCTGCTCAAACTACTGTACTAACCAAGGACAATACAAGCAGAAACATTGAACCCCTACTCTGATCTACCCAATGAACAGGATATTCTTCACACTTATGTGGTGAGTGGGGACAGACTCTGACTTGGACTATGTTGCCCCATATTTGACCACTTTCCTTTGGTGGTAAGACCTGGTGTCAATCAGAGAAAGAATAAGCAGGCTGCCAAGATAAGACTTGATAGCCTATGACCATATTGTGGGGGAGGAGGTACCCTTTGGTCATAGACCTAGGGGAGGGGAATAGGGGAAAGCGGGAGTAAGAGATGAATGGGAAGATATGAGGATACAAGTGATGGCATAAGAATTGATATGTAAGCTGAATTAATAAATAAAATAAAATATAAAAAATAATAGTAAAATAAAATCACAGAATATTTTTCCTTGGATTTTGAATTAATATATTTAAATGACATGGAAAATATATGGTTTGTATCTCCTGGAAAGTTTTGGAGTCTGGGCCTCATAATATTCATAATAATGTTCTGTGATTTAAAAAGAAATAGAAATAAGATATTTAAATTCATTCTTAGATGGAGTCAGTATTAGATCAAATTATCTCTGTTTACTTAATATTTTCCAAATAGCTCACAAGTCCTGGGATGGATATTTTACTGACCAAGTCATTTGTGTCTTATTTCTATTTACTAATAAAAGAAGAAATAGATTAGTTTTGAGATACGCACACCAGCTAAATAGAAATAGTGAGACAATGTACTTTGTCTTGTATAGTATCCCTGCATATTTATGAGTGCCTTACTCTGAGACGATAGTGAAATGAAGACTTCTCATACGTAATCATAGTCACTACTTATACTGTATTTATATTACTTATTTTGGCCTTATCCTTATTGAGCGCTAAGTTTCTATGTAAAGGTTATTCCATGGTAAGCAGTCAGTAACATAAAGTTCATTTATATGTTATAGACAACATAAAATGGCTAAACATTTCCTTCCTAAATACTGTAAGTACTGGAAGAATCTTTGTTGGCTCTGATTCCTTAATGATTCTACTTTCTTAGGGAGTCATTAAAGGCATGTACCTCCCTTACAACTTGACTACCCTAATTGGGAAGAAAAGGAGATTAAGGGGAACTAGAATGAAACCTTCTAAGTATCAGTTCCATGGGGCAATTCCCCTGATGTATTTCTCAAGACTCTAGCAGATCATCTATCCAACAGAAGAAGACACATGGTCAGTAGACCTAACTTGGAGGTATCTGCCAATCTTGATAACTCTGGGCTCTATGAGCAGGAACCTCTGATCTCCTCCCTATTCCCCAATCTTCCTCTCCTCTCTCTCCTGCTTCTTTCTCCAAATCAGTGATTATTTTTGCAACACAATACTGTCCCCTGTCTTTTGTCTTAGGCTAATACTTCCTGCCTTTGAGTCTATACTAAAATGTTTATCAGTTTGTAGAGAAAAAGTCTCAGTGAGGTCCCAAGATTGTTTTCACGTTGGTCCCAGACTAAGGCAAGATTACATTCTCTTCACAAGTCTTGGTGAGTATCCTACTAGTAAGTGATTATTTGTCTATACCATCACCATCCCTCCAGTTCTTAATCCCATTTACCCAGAGAAAATTACATAGATGGTTGCCTAGGAGTTCATGTGATATGACACAGACAGGGAGATTGTAGTAGAATCAATCAGATAGGTTGATGATTATGTCTCAATGAGGCCTGAAAAAAATATGGGCCTATAGGAAATGAGGCTACTTGGGATAATCAGATGAGGAAAATGCAGTTCTGAGAGAGTAATCATAGGATCTTCAGAGAAAGAACATGAGTGTTCCTACCACCAGTACACCAACACTTAATCACGTTATGTATATTTATACAGTATTCACAGACTTCCTACAGATGCCATTTTGAAAAGGGTTTTAGGTAATTTCCATTCTTGATTTATCTAACTTAAGACAGTAAAGAAACAATATAAGTTCTGTATATTTTTATCATTTCTGACTCTGTGAAAGATGAGAGATTTTGGTACCTTACAATTTTGAAAACACATAATTATGTAGCATAAACTATGGCAGTTAACTCATTTATTGTTATCCATGTACCTGGTGAAGGGTTAATTATTTCATACAGGCAGTATTATGCAATCTTCACAGCTGCACAGTAAATAGAATTATAACATGTATATTTCTCTAAAGAGGAAATTAAAATGTAATGTTATTGGGTAAATCCCCAAGGGTTTGAACTCAGAATTGACAGAGTATAATTTTATCATCTTATTCATACAGCATAAAATATCCCCCAATATGATGCTTTATCTTAATATGTGTAGAACAAATTATAGCAGGCTAGAACCTAAGGGATTTAGGTTTTTTAAAAAACTGTTAAATCTACTGGCCATTGTACTCTGCCATTTAAGTGACTTCAAAAACTAGTTTCTTTCTAAGTAATACGTGTACCACAAAATTCCTTGGAAAGTATCATGAAGCCATAGATAGCTTGCTTAGTGAATAAAGTACTTTCTGCACAAGCATACAGAACTTAAGTCAGATGCCCAAAGAAAACAAACAGAAACAAGGCCCTGAAAATGACACTGTCTGCCTGATATGCAAGGAGTTGAGACGCAAAGCCAAGTAGATCTGGCTGTAACTAATGGCTACTAGGAATAGATTTATAAGAAGATTAATCCTTTTGTTTTGTTTTGTTTTGTTTTAGGGGGTTTTCAATTCTTTTGTTGAAGACACATATTGTCAAACAAATTGATAAAGACTTTACAAGAACAGCATTCTTCATAAAGATAGAGTAAAAATATCCTTAAGACAACTTTTGAAAAAATGATATTATCTATGATCAAATTAACAAAGCATTGAGATATATATGTCAATATAGTACCATAAATGCAAAGATGGCTAAACTTTAAATTCAAACCATGCAACTAATTACATAAAGCAGGTAACCCTAGTGATCAGGAATAATAACTCTTAGTGTTCTTGGGGTGAGACAGATGACTAGAGTTGAAAAGAATAATTGAATATTATAAAGTAGAGAATATATAACATATACCATATAATATTTTACTCTTCCTACCAATAGAGGTAACAAATAAAGAACAGATAAATCTTGAAATTACCCTAAATTGATAAATCATACCTATAAACACATACGTATACACCATAATCCAGTGTATATACAGATATCCTTAAAGTTATATCAAACCAAAGGAATAGATACTTGTTTAAAAATAGTAGCAATTTTCTTTCCTTGTGTGTTTTTAGTGAGCTTTTCTGACCATTTGTATTTTGTATAATACAATTCCCTTGTCAACAAAGTTTGAATATAAAATAGACAGGACATTCCTGGGAACCAAGATTGATCAAAGAGCCTTTTTTTCTTAGTATCTTTTCTATTGCTATGATAAAACACAATACCAAGGCTCTTATAAAATAAATCAATAATATGAGGGCTTACATTTTCATACTGTTAAAATCCATGAACATCATGATTAGGAACAGGGCAGCAAGCAGATTGTGTCAGCCCCAGTGACACATGTCCTCCAACAAGGCCACATCTCTTAATCTTTCTCTCTCAAACCACCACACATTTCACATTACTCCTCAAATATATGCTGTATTTTCCAGTTGTCTACCAGTTATTCTGAAGATAACAATGCAGAAACAGATAAAATGATTAAATAAACTGTTTATACATATTTTACATTATCAAACTCTATCCCATTAGATTGCACAAATGAATTTCCAATTAAAATTTAAAATTAATAACAAAATATTGCCACAATAAACACTTAAATGTGCACAATTTTTACAACCACTTCTATTGTAATTTTCTACCTTTTTGATATTTTTATGCTTTCTTGAATTGTTCTTTAGTTTACACAAAGGTGATTATAGACGCATTATGAAATGTAAGACCACTATATGTTTATGATTCTTTTTCTCATGAAAAATGATGTTAGGTAAATATAGGATATATGATAGTAAAAATTAAACCTTGAGTTTAAAACCTGATTTACAAAGTTGTGTTCTAGTCTATGTAAGTGAGTATAACATTCCATTTCTAGAAAAAAACACAAAGTAATTTTTATATAATTATGAAAAATATGTTTCAATGTAAATTACAATGAGCCTAAAATGGAATGTGATATTTCCACACTAACGTACAAAGGTAAATAAATAAAGTCTAAAATGAAGAAGCAGATCAGTATGAAAAAGATGTGAAAACCTAGACTATGAAAAGCCATCTAGATAATGAACAATTGATAAAATTCTATAAGATCTAATGCATATTTTATGTTAATTTACAGACGCTAATAAAAATTTGGTTGGTTGATGTTAGTCTCACTTTATTTTTTAAAATTTATATTTAAGTAATTTATTCAGATTACATCTAATTTGTTATCCCCTTACTTATATCTTCCCATTTCCCCTCCCTCCCTCTTTCATCCTATTCCCCTCCCCTAGAACCTTGTACCCCATTATAAGATCACAGCCTATCATGTTTCTTCCTGGTAGCCTGCTCACTCTTCTGATTGTCACCAGGTCTCCCCACCAACAAGAAAGACTGGTCAAATAGGGGGCACCAGAGTTCATGTTCAAGTCAGCCCTTGCTCTACACACAATTTAGAAGAATGTGCTGTCCATTGGCTAGATTTGGATAAAGGTTCTACATTTACTGCTTGCATTGACCTTGGTTGTTACAGTAGTTTGATCTGACCTGCCTAGGCCCAGATCTGCGAGCCTTAATGATCTTCTTGTAGATTTTTGTACCCTCTGGATCCTTCTAATTCCCCATTCTTCCTTACCTCTTTCATCTAGAGTCTCAATAGGAAGTCCCACTATCTAGGCCAATCTCCTGCTATGAAGACTTTCATGGGACATTTCTGTTGGTTTAGTGTTCAATTATAAGTGAGTATATGCCATGTGTATCTTTTTAGTTCTGGGATAACTCATTCAGGATGATAATTTCCAATTTTATCCACTTGCCTGCAAATTTCAGGCTTTCCTTGTTTTTAATAATTGAGTAGTATTCCATAGTGTAATCATACCACAGTTTCTTTATGCATTCTTAGACTGAGGGACATCTAGGTTGTTTTCAGACAGGCCATTATGTACAAGGCTGCTATAAACATGGTTGAACATCTGTCCTTGTTGTGTGGCGGAGTATCTTTTGGGTATATTCGGCAATGAAGAGGTGTTCCTCTTCCTCCACATCCTCTCCAACATATGCTATCATTTGAGTTTTTTATCTTAGCTATTGTTATGGTTATAAGATGGAATCTCAGAGTCATTTTGATTTGCCTTTCTCTGATGACCAAGGACTTTGAGCATTTCTTAAGTGTTTCTCAGCCATTCAATATTCCTCTGTTGAGAATTCTTCATTAAGTTTCCTAATTGGGTTATTTGCTTTCATGGTGTTTAATTTCTTGAGCTATTCATATATTTTGGATATTATACCTTTGTCAGATGTAGGGTTGGTGACATCTTTTCCCAGTCTGTATGCTGTTGCTTTGTTCTGTTGACAGTGTCTGCTGCCTTACAGAAACTTCTCAGCCCCATTAGGTCCCATTAGTTAATTGTTGACCTTAGAGCTGAGGCTGTTAGAGTTTTGTTCAGGAAGTTGTCTCCTGTGCCAGTGAGTTCCAGACCCTTCCTCTCTTTTTTCTTCTAACAGAATAAGTTTGTCTGGTTTCATGTTGAAGTCTTTAATCTACTTGAGTTTGAGTTTTGTGCATGGTGATAAATATGAATCTACTTGCATCTTTCTGCATGTAGACATCCAGTTAGAACTGCACCATTTGTTGAAGATGTTATCCTTTTTCCATTGAATAGATTTGGCTTCTTTGTCAAACACTAAGTGTCCGTATATGTGTAGACTCATTTCTGCATCTTTGATTCTACTCCATTGGTAAATCAGCCTGTTACTATGCCAGTACCATGCTGTTTTTATTACTGTTGCTCTACAGTACAACTTCAGATAAAGTATGGAGATTCCTCCAGAGAACTTTTAATGTACTGGATTGCTTTAGCTATTCTGTTTATATATATATATATATATATATATATATATATATATATATATATGAAATTGAGAATTGATCTTTCAATGTCTTTAAAAATTCTGTATGTATTTTGATATGGATTGCATTAAAACTGTAATCTGCCTTTGGTAAGATGGCCATTTTTACTGTTAATTCTCCTGATCCATGAACAGGGAAGGTCTTTCCATCTTCTGATGTCATCTTCAATCTCCTTCTTCAGAGATTTGAAGGTTTTTTTTTTCAAACAAATCTTTCACTTGCTTGGTTAGAGTTGTTGCTAGATACCTTATATTGTTTGTGGCAGTATACACTACATCACGGAGGGTGTAGTTTCCCTAACTTCTTTCTCACCACATTTGTCATTTGTATATGGGAAAGCTACTGATTTTTTTGGTTAATTTTATATTCAGCCACTTTGCTGAAGGTGTTTATCAGCTGTAGGAATGAAGCCTACATGGTCATTGTGAATGATATCTCTGATGTGTTCTTGGATTTGTTTCATGATTATTTTAATGAGTAATTTTGCATCAATGTTCATAAGAGATATTGGTCTGATATTCTGTTTCTTTGTTGGGTCTTTGTGAGGTTTAGGTATCAAGATTGCTATGGCCTCACAGAAGGAGTTCTATGGTAGAATGATTCCATTCATTTCTATTTTGTGGAGAAGCTCAAAAAGTATCAGTGCTAGCACCTCTTTCAAGGTCTGACAGAATTCCATGCTAGAACCATCTGTCCCTGGGCTTTATTATTTGTTGTTGTTGTTGTTGGGATAATTTTAATGATAGCTTCTATTTCTATAGGAGAAATTCGACTATTTAATTTGTTTATCTGATCTTGGCTCAACCTTGTCAAGTGGAAATAAATGAGAAAATTGTCTATTTCCATGAGATTTTCAAATTTTGTGGCATACAAGTCTTTGAAGTAGGACCTTATGGTTCTTTATATTTCCTCAGTGTCTGTTATTATGTCTCCCTTTTGTTTTCTGATTTTGTGGATTTGGATAGTGTCTCTTTGTCTTTTAGTTAGTTTGGCTAATGGTTTATCTATCTTGTTGAAATCAACAAGAAAACCTCAAAGAACGAGTTCCTGGTTTTGTCAATTCTTTGAATTGTTCTCTTTGTTTCTAATTTATTGATTTCAGCCCTGAGTTTAATTATTTCCAGATGTCTACTCTTTTTGTGCGTTTCTGCTTCTTTTTTTCTAGTGCTTCTAGATGTGTCAATAAGTTGCCTAATGAGATGTTTCCAGTTTCTTTATGAAGACACTTTGTGCTATGAATTTTCTTCTTAGAACTGCTTTCAGTGTATCTCATAAATTTTTGTATGTTGTTCCTTCATTTTCATTGAATTTTAGGAAGTCCTTAATTTTTTTTCTTTATTTCTTCCCTGACCCAGTTTTTAGTAAGTAGAGAGTTGTTTAGTTTCCATGTGTGTGTAAGCTTTTTGTTATTTCTGTTGTTGTTGAAGTCCGGATTTTGTCCATGGTGATCTGATGAGAAACAAGAAAGTATCTCAATTTTCTTGTAACTGTTGAGGCTTGTTTTTTTGACCTACTACATGATCAATTTTGGAGTATGTTCTGTGAGTGCTGAGAATAAAGTGCACTCTTTAGTGTTTGGGTGAAAAATTCTGTAAATATATGTTAGATCCATTGAATTCTTAAGATTGGTTAGTATCATTATTTCTCAGTAGTTTCTGTTTCGTGATCTATCCTTTGATGACAGTGGCATGTTGAAGTTTCCCACTATCAGTGTGAAGGGGAAGATGTGTGGTTTAAGCTTTGTTAATATTTCTTTTACAGATGTAGGTGCCCTTGAATTGTGAGCGTAGATATTCAGAATGTGATGTCATCTTGGTTGGCTTTACCTTTGATGAGTATGAAATGTCCTTCCTCATTTCTTTTGATTAATTTTGGTTAAAAGTCTATTTTATTAGATATTAAAATGGCTACACCAGCTTGCTTCTTATGTCCATTTCCTTGGAATACCATTTTCCAGCCTTTACCCTGAAGTAATGTCTACTTTTGTGGCTGAGATGTGTTTCTTGAATGCAAAAGAATGTTGAGTCTTGTTTATGCATCCATTCAGTTAGTCTGTGTCTTCCTATTGGAGAATTGAGACCATTGATGTTGAGAGATATTAATGACCAGTGACCGTTAAGTCCTTTGATTTTGATGTTGGTTACAGTAGAATGTTTGTATGGTTATGTTTTTGTGATGCTGTTGCTGTTGTTATCTATTTCTCATGTAATTTCCATTGTAATTTGTCACTTTGGGTTGGAGTTTTCCTTCTAATAACTTCTGTAAAGCCATAATTGTGGATAGGTACTGTTTGAATTTGGTTTTGTCATGGAATATCTTATTTTATCCATCAATGGTTATTTAAAGTTTTGCTGGGTATAGTAGTCTGTCCTAGCATCTGTGGTCTCTTAGGGTTTGATGGACCTCTGTCTAGGCCATTCTGGCTTTCATGATCTCTTCTGAGAAGTTCAGTGCAATTCTGATAAGTTTGCCATTACATGTTATTTGGTTCTTTTCCCTTGGCACTTTTAACATTTTTCCTTTTTTCTGTGTATTTTGTGTTTTGATTATTATGTGATGGGAGGATTTTATTTTCAGGTCTATTCTGTTCAGTGTTCTTTAGACCTCTTCTGTGTTTATATGCTTCTCCTTCCGTAAATTGATGGAATTTTCTTCTATAATTTTATTGAGATTTTTTTCTGGTCTTTGAGCTGGGTATCTTCTCTTTTCTCAGTGCCTATTATCCTCAGGTTTCATCTTTTCCTGATGTGCTTGATTTCTTGGATGTTTTGGGTCAAGAATTTTTCAGATTTAACATTTTCTTTGGTGGTTGTTTCAAGTTCTACCATAGTATCTTCTACTCCTGAGATTCATTCCTCAATCTTTTGAATTCTTTTAGAGAAGCTGAGATTTGCTATCTTGTCTAAGTTTTCTTGGCCCATAATGTCATTTGTCTGTGCTTTTACCATTGTTTCCATTTTCATCTTCAGATCTTGAACTGTTTTATCGATTTCCTTTATTTGATTGTTTGTCTTTTCCTGAATTTCTTTCAGTGCCTCCCTATAGGTCTCTTATGTCTTCAGTCTGTTTGGCTGCATCTTCATGCATTTCTTTATGGATTTTATTTGTTTCTTCCATTATCATCTTCATTACTATGGATCTGATGTTATTTTCTTGTGTTTCAAATTTGTTTTAGTTCTCAGGGTTTATTTCTTTGAGATAGTTGGGATCTGGAGATGTCATACTGTTTTGTTTTTTGTTGTTTATGTTTTTTATGCTGACCCCTAGTCATCTTGCTGTCTCTGACATTGGGAGGTAGTTTCTGGTGTCCTCCCCTGGATCAGGAAAGTGACCTGGTTTCACCTCAAAGGAACTTTGTTCCACAACCTGGGCTCCCCACTGGGTCATCAGAGGCTGGTGCTGGTGCTCTGCAGGCCTAGAATCATTTCAAGGTAGTGTATACAAAGCCAGTTATTCTGCCTTGTCTAGGTTTGAAAACCTTGCACTAGGGCACTCCAGATGGGTTTTAATAGCTGGTCAGGTTCTGCCAGAGCTTGGGGAATGGCTCCCTGAATTGGCCAGGTGGCTGGTTTCCTCCCTGATTCCCCTCAGACCAGTTCAGACCCACCCTAGAGCGTGAGCCTCTGCTGAGCCATGGTGTTTAGTTAGGCCTCTACCTGATCCCCTCAGGCCAGAACAGTTCAGCCCAAGTATGTGTGTACAGTCTACTGGGATGGTTATTTCTGCCCAGACCTGTGGCCTTAGATCAATTAGCCCAAGTGTGCAGCTTTGAAACTACAGATGGAGGGCATGTACACAGCTGTCTCCGCCCCTGTGTGGGTCTTGTGTCCCTCCGTGGGCTGGCCTGCCTGATCTACATTCTCTGGTCCCCCTGGGCCAGCAGGCTCACAGATCAGGAAGGGAGACAGAGAGCATAGGGGAGGCAAGCATACTTGGTGCTGGGCTTTGGTTTTGTGCCCATGTGGATTCTCAGCCTTGGGCTTTCTTAGGGTTTAAGATTAGGTCTGAGGTCAGAACCACCCATTTTCCTACATTTTTCCCAGGTCAGTAACTCTAGGCTGGAGTTACACCGCCCACAGTTCGGTCTCAGATACCAAGTCTCTGATATAACATGAGGTAGCAGCTCACTGGCAGGAATGGGTCCCGACTCTAGAACCTTGTCACCTGTCCTCCTTGGGCTTAGATCATTCAACCCAAGTGTGTATCTTTGGAGATGTATCTGGAGGGTGTGTCTACAGCTTCCTTGGCACTGTTTTGGCACTGGGTCCCTCAGTGGACTGGCACCAATCAACACTCTCTATTGCCCCTGGGCTAGTGGGCCTATAGATCCAGGAGAGAGACAGAGAGAGCAGGGAAGGCAAAAACGCTGAGCACTGGGCTTTGGTTTTGTGCCACTGTGATCGTCAGCCCCTGGGGCTTTCTCAGGGCTTAAGGGTCAGTCTGAGGTCAGAACCATTCATTTTCCTGCATTTTTCTCAGGCCAGCAGCTCCAGGCTGGAGTTTCACCTCCCACAGTTCGGTCTCAGATACAGAGTCCCTGATATAGTGCAAGGTAGCAGCTCACTGGCAGGAATGGATCCAGACTCTGGGAACAGACCACCTGTCCTCCATGGGTCAGTTGGGTAGCCCAAGGCAGGACCTGCTTATACTCTGCACTTTGTGAACCCCCCTCTACTAGTGTTCTTCAGGTCTGTGGTGTGTAGCTCCCACTGTAGTCTCCAGTCTCCATCCTGCAGGTCAGATACCCTTTGTGTTTAGCGCCATCTTGCCGAGTTTCATAGTGTCACTTTAAAGTTCAGTGATTTATACAATCAAATTGTGTTTTAACCATATGTGATTTGTCTTCACTGAACACACCTGGACCAAAAAATGACCAAAACTAAAATATAATAAAAAAATATATATAATAATATATTACTTAGTTTCATAATGAAACACTGTTTTAAAAATAATTAATATAAATTACTAACATTGTACATTTTATTTTAACTAGAAAAATTCATGTAAAATCTGTACTAGAATTTTTTTGATAATTAAATATTAGGGACATTTTCTAATAATGGATTATTTGATCATAATTTAATATTTTGTAATAATTAAATATATACAGCAGCCCACAAATACATAGTATTTTTCACCTCATGTGTATGCTTTCCATATATTTGTCTTTCCTTTAATTTATGCAACCTCACTTTCATGTACATTCCAGTTCTCTTCTAAATCTCTTTTACCAGTTGGATCTTGTCATTGCAATTCTGATTCTGCTTTATCCCCTCTTTATTTCAACAGCTTTCATCTAACTAGCCTACACTTTGTCAGATTCAGACAGGTAATCAATACCGTGATTAATACACATGCCTGGACCTGGTACCATCATTTGCTCAGTCAGACTCCAGAGCTCTTTGATATTCTTAACATGATTTATATCTCCTTTGATTATCTAGTCACCAAAGATGATGCCAGCAGGTACTCACTAAGTGTGACACAATTAATTGTTCAGTGAACAGAAATCTGGAGTTCCTTCCAGAAGGTTAGACAAATGATTGATTGATGGATTGATGGTGTATATATGATTGGTAGATAGGTGAAAAAATACATGTATTGTATACATGAGTAATAAAGGTAGGACTAAATAACATGTTAATAACAAATACATAATAGATGAGAGAAAATATTGGTGAGTTCTATAAATAGATGATAGAAAAATTGATGTTAGATATAAAAATATATAAAATTTCTTTTAAAAATTCTGTCAGTTGGATTTTATAATACTTTCTTTTTGTCAATTTTATTATAAATAGAAAACATGAAAATTTCAAGAAGTTTACAGTTTTGCAAAGTTCAGCATTGGTGCACATTGCTCCACATCCAAGGAGACTACAATTATAGACTCCAACACAACCAGGTAGAGAAGTATTTTTTGTAAAACACATGGACAACCCTTTTCCAAAACCTAAATAATTAAATCTTGATAGTTGCTGTGTATTCGACCTTATTGGAGCAGGATGTGCGAGTAAACATAAAGTATTCACCAGTACCATGATTTCTCTTCCTTCCCAAACTGCAGGATGTAAAAGTTGAGGATCTAGAATATAGGTCCAATACAGCTCTCCATCAGTCTGCATCATCTGACACATCTTCTCCATCATCCAAAGCATCAGCCATCTTATATTTGGTTCTAGCAAAACACAGTAACTTTTCTGGCAACCATCTGGAATTTTCAGCATTCTATGGAAAAACACAAACATGCCCTTTTCCCCATATTAACACCAGATCAGGGCCATGCCATTTTCCCATAAGAGGATCTTTCCATTTAACCTGAGCATAGGCATTCTCAGTGTTAGGATGCCATAACCATTCTGAATCAGAATGTCCAAGAAATTTAAAATAGATTTCCAAACTGGTTGTACATTTGCATTCCCACCAGCAATGAAAGGGTGTTCCTTTTTCTCCACATTCTTGCCCACATGTGGTTTCACTTGAATTTTTGATCTTAGCCATTCTGATGAGTGTAAGATGGTATCTCAGAGTCATTTTGATTTGCGTTGCTCTGATGACTAAAGACATTGAACATTTCTTTAAGTTTTTCTAGGCCATTTGATATTCCTCTGCTGAGAATTTTCTGTTTTGCTCTGAGCCCCATTTCATAATTGAGTTATTTGGTTTGGTGGTATTTAGTTTCTTGAGTTCTTTATATATTTTGGATATTAGACCTCTGTCAGATGTAGGGTTGGTGAAGATCTTTTCCCAGTCTGTTGGCTGTCACTTTGTTCTGTTAACTATGTCTTCTGCCTTACAGAAGCTTCTCAGCCTCATTAAGTCCCATTTATTGTTGACCTTAAAGCCTGGGTTGTTGGTGTTCTGTTCAGGAAGTTGTCTCTTGTGCCAATGTGTTCCAGGCTCTTTCCTACTTTTTTTTCTAACTGATTTAGTGTCTCTGGCTTTATCTTGAGGCTTTTAATCCAACTGGACTTGAGTTTGTGCATGGTGATAAATGTGTATCTAATTGCATGTTTCTATATGTAGACATCTAGTTAGCCAGAACCATTTCTTGAAGATGCTATCCGTTTTCCATTGAATAGATTTGGCTTCTTTGTCAAAAATCAAGAGACCCTATGTGTGTGGACTTATTTCTGGGTCTTCAAATCGATTCCTTTGATCAACCAGCCTATTGCTGTGCCATTACCATACTGTTTTAATTACTGTTGTTCTATAGTACAGCTTGAGATCAGGAATGGAGATTCTTCTGGAGGATATTTTATTGTATAGGATTGTTTTAGCTATTCTAGGTTTTTTGTTTTTCCCGATGAAATTGAGAATTGGTCTTTCAATGTCTTTTAAACATTGTGTAGCTATTTTGATAGGGATTGCATTGAATTTCTACACTGCATTTGGTAAGATGGCCATTTTTACTATATTAATTCTCCTGATGCATGAACAAGGGAGATATTTCCATCTTCTGATGTCATCTTCAATGTCTTTCTTCAGAGATTTGAAGTTTTTAATCAAACAAGTCCTTCCCTTGCTTGGTTAGTTACTCCTAGATATTTTATTTCTGATGGCTATCATTAAGGGTGTAGTTTTCCTATTTCTGACTCTGCATGACTGTCATTGTATATAGGAAGGCTACTGTCTTTTTTGTGTTTATTTTGTATCCATCCAGTTTGCTGAAGTTGTTTATCAGCTGTAGGAGTTCTCTGGTTGAATTTTGGGTGTCACTTATGTACATTATCATATCATCTGCAAATAGACATAATTTGACTTCCTCCTTTCCCATTTGGATACCCTTGATCTCCTTCTGTTGTCTTATTGCTCTGGCAAGAACTTCAAGAACTGTATAGAAGAGATATGGAGAAAGTGGGAAGCCTTGCCTGGTCCCCAATTTTGAGGAATTTACTTAAGTATATCTCCATTTTATTTGATGTTGGCTATTGGCTTGCTGTATAGAGCCTTTTGTATGTTTAGGTATGTGCCTTGTATCCCCAGTATCCCCGGTCTCTCTAAAACTTTAAACATGAATAGGTGTTCCATCCATTTCTATCTTTTGTAGTAGCTTGAAGAGTATCAGTATCAGCTATTCCTTGAATGTCTGGTAGAATTCTGCACTGAAACCATTTTGCCCTGAGGGTTTTGTTTTTGTTTTTTTGTTTTTTTGAGACTATTAATGACTGTTTCTCTTTCTGTAGGAGATATAGGACTATTTAACATGTATATCTGATCTTGATTCACTTTTGGCAAGTGGAATCAATCAAGAAAATTATCCATTTCCTAAGATTTTCAAGTTTTGTGGCATATATGCCTTTAAAGTAGGATCTTATGATTATTTGCATGTCTTCAGTATCTGTTGTTATGTCTCCCTTTTCATTTCTGATTTTCTTAATTTGGATAGTGTCTCCCTGCCTTTGAGTTAGTTCGGCTAATGATTTTTCTATCTTGTTGATTTTCTCTAAGAACCAGCTCCTAATTTTGTTGATTCTGAATTGTCTCTTTGTTTTTAATTTATTGATTTTAGCCCTGAGTTTGATTATTTCCAGATAACCACTTCTTTTGGATGTTTCTGCTTCTTTTTTTCCTTGGGCCTTAAGAGATGTGTCATTAAGTTGATTATGGGATGTTTTCAATTTCTTTATAATTTTGGTTGTAGGTTGTCACTTTGGTTTGGAGGTTTCCTTCTAGTAACTTCTGTAAGGCAGCATTTGTGGATAGGTACTGTTTGAATTTGTTTTTTCATTACACTGAATATAGTAGGCTGTTCTGGCATCTATGGTCTCCTAGGTTTTGCAGGACCTCTGTCCAGGCCCTTCTGGCTTTTGTGGTCTCTACTGAGTAGTCGGGTTTAATTCTGAGAGGTTTGCCATTATATGTTACTTGGTCTTTTTCTCTTGCTACTTTTAATATTTTTTCTTTGTTCATTTTATTTTCTATTTTGATTATTAAGCAGTGGGAAGATTTTCTTTCTAGTCTATTTTATTTGGTTTTCTGTAGGACTCTTGTATGTTTAGATGCATCTCCTTCTTTAAATTGTGGATATTTTCTTGTATGATTTTGTTGAAGATATTTTCTGGAGCTTGGAGTCAGGTGTCTTCTCTTTCCTCAATGCCTATTATTCTCAGGTTTCCTCTTTTCATGGTGTGGTTGATTTCTTAGTTGTTTTGTGTCAAGAATTTCTCAGATTTAGCGTTCTCTTTGATGGTTGCTTCATGTTCTACTCTTGTGTCTTCTAGTCCTGAGATTTGTTCCTCCATTTCTTGGGTTCTGTTAGAGAAGCTCACCTCTGTGTTGCTTGCTTTCTTCTCTAAGTTCTCTAATTCCACTTTTCTTCTGTCTGTGCCTTTATTGTTGTTTCCATTTTCATCTTTAGATCTTTAACTGTCTTATTTATATCCTTCATCTGTTTTTTTTTTTTCCTGAATTTCTTTTAGTGCCTCTCTATAGGCATCGTTTATGTCTTCAAACTGGTTGCCTCTTTCTGCATTTGATTACAGATTTAATTTTTTCTTCCATTATCATATTCATTACTAAGGATTTGAGATCATTTTCTTGTATTTTGATTGTGTTTGAGTTCTCAGGGCTGCTTTCTTTGAGATAGCTAGGATGTGGAGTTGTTTTGGATTTTGTCGTTTGCATTCTTATGTTGTCCTTTCATCATCTTGCTATCTCTGATGTTGGGTGGTAGCTTCACTGCTCTTTGAGACTGGATAGTTGGTGAGTGATTATAGGTCAGATGCTCTTGCCTGTGGTGATCAGGGAGTTCTTCCCTGGAACAGGCAGATGAGCTGGTTTCTGTTCCAGGAAATTTGCTCTATATCTTAAGCTCCTGACTGGGTCAGCAGAGGTAGGCTTTTGCCTGATCCTGGTCAGCCTACTGAGGCAATTCAGACCAGTTGTGTTGGGTACCACTGTTTAACTTTCTGTCCTGACCATGAAGGGCAGTCCAGCCTCTCCCAAGTTCATGGGAGATCCTGTTGGGCAGTGGGGACTGGCCTGGCTGGGCTTTATCTGCCCAACTGTGCATGCCTGTACCACTGTGGCCTGCTGTCTGGTTCATGCCCAGACCAGTCTACATAAAGCAACTTTGGCTATTCAATCCTACTGAGTTGTGGCTGCAGCTCAGACCCTGGTCCAGACCCCTCAGGGATGTCCAGCCTCTTCCAAGAGCATGGGAGACCCTGCCAGGCCATAGGGACTGAGTAGTCCAGGTTTTATCAGCCCAATTTTGCAATCTTGGTGCATCGCAGCTGGCAGCCTGGTTCTGGTCTTGTCCCATTAAGACTGCATGTGGTATGGCTTTGCAATAGGTTCACAGCTGCCTGGGCTTCCCTGCAGTCCCTGGAACCCTCCTCAGACTGGCATGTGGTGGGGGGTGTCCTAGGACAGATTTCCCTGAGATTTTGCCAGGCCAGGAGCTCTGGTGTTCCACTGTCCCACACACCCAGTTCAGGCTATAGAAGCCAACTGCAGTCTGTAGGTGTGTTCCATTTCATCGTCTGGAGAGTGGGTTCAGGACCTCCATGGGCTGTTGGCTGACCGGGAGTCAGACCCACCTGTGGTCTGCACTGTTCAGGACCCCACTCACCTATTGTTCTCTAGTCTTGCAGTCTGTGGATCCCAGTCTGGCCGCTGGTCTCAGTGCGGTAGAACAGATACAGTGAGTGATAGGAGCTGCCATCTGGGAACTATGGAAAAATTTTTAGTACATATTATGAGATAAGCCATGAAAATAGATACAGCATTTGACAGAACTATACAACAAGTGATAAAATACATCTTTGAAGTTCTCATTTGAGACAATGGCATTTGATTCCATCTTCAATCATGGTACAGCGTAGCCTGGAGGTTTCAGTCTGTGACTAATGCTCCCATTTGTTTCCTAATCATTGTCTTTAGATTGTTTTATTCTCCTTGGTTAGCCTTTAAGTTTGAGTTGGAGAAACTTTGGTGTCCTTAATGAAGGTTCAAAGGTTCTTCCTTTCATTCAAAAAGTCTTTTATGAGCACCTTTTACCTTAAAAAAAAATCATATATCCCTTACATCCTACGTTATTAGAACAATGAATGTAAAATATTCCAAATACAAAAAAATATAAGTATCTATGTTGACTTTCACATACACCCACCCTTCAGGCTTCATGTGCCTTAATGTTAGCAAACATAACTGTAATATATTTTACTTTAATATTTTTCTACTATAAAGAATAATTTCTAAAATATAAAGACAAAATGGTTGTAAAGGACCAGAAGACAGTAGAAATGCTATTGTTGCCTAAATAATTACTGTCTAGAAAGTATCCACCATACATTGAGTATGGAAGTATTGAATATTGTAAACTTTGCTGGACATTCATGTTAGTATGTGAAAATTTCTCTCATGAAGGTCAGTTGTGAGAAAGCTTAATAGAAAAGCCTTTATATATAATAAAAATTAATTCAATTAAAAAAACTGTGTATGTGTATATCTGGTACTGTATCCATAAATATTTTATAGCAATAGATGATTTAGAAGATAATTCCCACAAAGATAATAGGAAAAAATGTTTTCTATCTTTTGATTCAACTCTGTGTGCATGTATGTGTAAGTGGTGTGTGTGTGTGTGTGTGTGTGTGTGTGTGTGTGTGTTATGTGGTTTTACATAGAGTATGTACCTATATGGATGTCAGAGAAAGGTGTTAGGTTTTATTGTTTATAACTCTCGATTTTATATCTCTAAGACAGGGTCTCTCATTATTAAAACTGAAGCTCATCATTTTTACTAGGCTCCTAGAATCAACTTTTATGTGTCTTTAGTCTTTAGATTATAAGTACATGGCACTACAGACTATGCCAGGATTTTCTATGATTGCCAGATATTGAAGTCAGACCCTGATTCTGGCATTCTTTCTTTGCTTCCCACTGATCTATTTTCTGTGCCAGTGTACTCATTTTCTAATGAGTTAGTTTCATATATCAGCAGAAAAACTAAGACATTTTACAAGGACAGTGATGCATCCAAGTGTCTTACTCTTTGTTTACAATTGTATATATTGTTTGGAAGCTGAAATGAATATGAATAAATTAATCAAATCTCTGTAATTATTCAGCAAAAATGCAGGAGAAAATAAATCAAACCATGGAGAAAAGCCCTATTTTCATTTTAGTAGTTTCTGTGAGTGCTTAACTATGTTTCTATGGTCTCAGAAAGGACAGAACTCCTTTATGTTGGAGGCAACTGCTACGTAAAATTACTTACCACATTGTTGAGAAGGAAAAATTTAGGGACAAGATTCCAATAACCTTAATGCCATCACATCCACTAAGGTCCCCTTCATAATGCTTCCAGTAAGTCACACCACTGACATCATCTGGGAAACAAACTTCCAGTTCATTGTCTTCGAGTACCTTTAACATTCAAACCAATGCAAGGAACAATCTGGATTTTGAGTTTTAGTGTATCTTCAATCCTTATAAACCTACATATAAACGTTTAACTCTATGTTTTAGCACAGTGCTTTTACTATTTTCCAAACTAATGTTGTACAGATATTTGGAGGACTTTCAGTACTGAGGATAAGGAATGTTCTCTGATAAGGCTTACTTTTGCCTCGACATTTCTCCTCAGCTGAATGAATTCCATTGTTCATAAAGAGAGAGAGAGAGAGATGAAAGAAACAGGAGGTGACTCATCCAACAAATATTACTTTAGGTTCACTGAATTAGCCACATCTAATTAGAACATGGCTGGCAATAGTGGGACAAAGAAGTGAAATTTTCTTAGAGAACTGCTGCAGGTCACATAGCAGAAGCTTGTATGTGGAATCAGTGTGGATGGGAGAGGGGAGAAAAACAAACAATTACAAATAAGACTGGAACACAATGAGTAAATAACAAATATTTAGGAAGAATTATGTTTCTTGCTCAATAAAACAAAAATCAAATCTTAAAACAGTAGTTTCTGAACATCAAAAGGGAATAATAACCTGTATTTTAGGGAAATAAGCTAATCCTCTCCTATTTTTGAGCAATCAATAATGCTATAATTTGTATTAGTTTAGATTCTTATTAGGATATTTTTGCATAGTTTTATTTTTGTTATTGGTGGTACTTTCTATTTCAGGCTTCATAGTATGAGTAAAGATGATTATGTTTGTGTGATTGAAAAAGTCTGAGAATAAAGTTGTATTTTTCATTCAAGAAAGAAAACTTATTTCTAACCATTGCAGGCCTTCCAATCTTGCACAAGGGTCAAATCCTATAATAAGACTTTATTTTATTAGATGTGGCCCCAGAAGATTAGGGTTGTTTCTCTCTGTCCAACTTTGCTTCCAAAGCTCTAAGAAGAAAACAAAGAGGTTTCTCTGTCTATGTCTTCAAAAGTCTATAACCCTCCATTCAATTTTATTTTATTGCTATTCTGAAAGCTAAAGTTGGGTCAATAAAAGACTTGAGAAAACCGAATTTCCTAGAATGCTTTGTAGAAAGGCATTGCTGACTCACAGTACACTGCCTCTAAAATGATACACACTCTTGTTTGTCAGCAATAAAACCAGGAGGAAGTTGAGGTCAGGGAAAGAAACTCTACTATCTAATAGTAATAAAACGTAATGTCTCAAAAAATAGGAAAATTTCCCTTTACCCTTGCTGTGCTCATCCTTGGTGAGGTACAGTTCTGTCTGGTATTTATTCCTGTTGCTTTGAAATGAGCTGCTTCTAAAATTTCACTTCAAGCAATGTTGAGGGAAGGAAATCATATCAGAGTGAAATTATGCAATACTCACTAAGATGACTCAAATGGTTATCTGGTAAAATGGAAGAATACATATTCTCTTACATGCATTCAATGTAAGACAAGCCTAACAGAAACACATGGTTCCAAAACATAGGTTTGATGCTGAAAATTTGTAACAAATCTTTTGCTATGAAATACACATTTTAAAAACAAGACAGGTAACTTACAGATCATGGAATCACCTACTTGTATCATAAAATATATAGTTTCAAATATATTAGTAGATTATGAACTGTCAAAACAATTTAATTTTGGACCATGGTGATGGGGACACAGATAACTTCTCGTCCTGGCCCAAGGTAACCACTAATATAATTTCTTTATCTACCCAGTAGCCTAGTCTAAGTATCCCATATAAATTGGTCACATAATATATACCTCTTGGTGACTGTATTCTTTTACTTTGCATTTATTTTCAAGACCCATCAACTTTATTAAATGTGTCAGTCCTTCATATAATAATTGTCCTGGATACTGATAATTATCTGAGGATTTTTATGGTCAAATAATATTCTCCTGAATGGATACTATACACTATATCTATTTTTCTTGTTACATTGGATACATGAATTATATCCATATAATTACCTTTTGCTATATATAATTCCATATTGCTATTCATAAGAATATTTGAAATCTCTATGATGATAATAGAGAAGAGAAATGCAGGATTACACAGGAAACCCTGTCCAGTCTTTCAAAGAACTGCCAAATACTTTCCCAAATGGCTGTATCCTTTTTTTTCTTAATTCTGACTATACTCATTTTGCATATATATTTTTAGCCTGTCATTTTCATGAACCTAACACTTGGCAGATGTGTCTGAATACCAATGGGATACCTAAAGCTGAGGATCAAAAAGTAGTTGATGGTGTAATAAAGTGAAGGTCAAACTAAATTAGCCTAGAAATCCCATAAGTCTCTTTTGCAAGTGTCAGTAAATAATCTTTACAATGGCCATCATAACAGTAAGCTATGTAATTATAAGCTGAGGTCTAGAGAGATCTTAATCATTAATACTTACAATGCTCCTGAGAGTTGATTCCCTTCACACTTCTAATTACAGCACAAACCATAGGTTCTGAGAGTTGATATGATATGATCCTGAGCTCTTATTACTGTTACTGAGAAGAAGAGATTGCAATAGCCATTACTATGTGGATGATGTATAAAAAAAATTGCTGCAAGTGTTTAATTTATACCATTTACACACAGAATATTTTCTTTAAGAATTTGAGAATATAACCATAAGAAGAAAACCTTCTGTTGCTATAAACAACAGACCAGTTCAACATTTATTTTTTTAATATATATTTGTGTTAATTCTTTGAGAATCTTTTGTTATTAATTAATATATTTACTTCACATTCTGATGGCAGCTTTCCCACCTTCCTATCCTCCTTGTCTCTTAGTTTCATCTCCCCACCTCACTTCCTCCATCCCTTCTTCCTCAGAGAAGGAGAGGTCTCTCATGCATCTCAGCCTGGCTTTGCATATCAAGTTGCAGCAGGACTAAGCATATTTTCTCCCATTGAAGGTAAACAAGGCAGCCCAGTAAGGAGAAAGAGATCCAAAGGCAGGAAACAGAGTCAGAAACACCCCTCTACTCTAGTTGTTAGGAAGCATATATGAAAACCAAGCTGCATAATTGTTATATATGTGTGGGTGTACTAGGTCAGTTCCATGTATTTTCTTTGATTGGTGGTTCAGTTTCTTTGAGCCCCTATATGCCCAGATTAGTTGACTCTGTAGGTCTTCTTTTGCTGTCCTTGACCTCTCTGGCCCCTTCAATCCTTCTTCCTCTAATTCCTCAAGGTTTCAGAATCAAGGTCTAATGTTAGTTTAGCATCTTTGCATGTGTTTCCACCAGCTGCTTGGTGGAGCCTCCCAGAGGAAAGTTATGGTAGGCTCCTGCCTGCAAATATAGCAGAATATCATTAATAGTGCCAGGGGTAGCTTCTCTCTCATGGGATGGGTCTCAAGTTGGACTTGTCACTGATTGGCCATTCCCTCAATTAATGTTCCTTCTTTATCTCTGCACATCTTGTAGGCAGGAAAATTTTCATCTGAAGGCTTTTGTGGGTGCTGTGCTGTCCCCATCACTTCATTGAAAGACTTGCCTGGTCACCAGAAGTAGTACTTTTGAAGTTCCCTATCCCCTGTTTATAGGAGTCTTTGTTAGAATCACCCTCAGATTCCTAGGAGTTTCCTTTGACCTAGGTTTCTAGCTCCTCCCATAAATGCCCCCCATCCAAGTTCTATCTGCCCATATTGATCCCTCTTGATTCTCTCCCCATCTCCTCTCTCATCTAGTTCTCTCTCTCCCTTTACCACATATTTATTTTATTTTCACTTCTCAGTAAAATTCTAGCACCATGCTTGGGTCCTCCTTGTTAGATAGCTTTTTTGAGTCTGTAGATGGTAGCATAATTATCTTGAACTTTATGGCTAATATTTATAATACATTTTGATCATATTTATATTCTGTACCCCCAATTGCTCTTCCAAGGCCCATCCTCACCTCAATTTCTAGTCATACCTTTCCAACTTCATATACTGAGTCCAAATTCTGCTGCCCAATGAAATGAAAAAGAGAACAATATGACAATTGATCAAAAAACTAAAATTGTAATGTTATATTGCATAGCAATTCTACATCCAAGTATACACTTGTATAACAATATGTATACCATACATACAATTTATTCATTATTCTTCCTTGTTAAATCTAAAAACAAATGTATTGGCTATTCTCTTTGGCTCTGAACAAGAGACAAACCCATACTTAAGTCAGGAGTCAGAAATAAGTGCTATTTTATATTTAGACTTACAGGCTGCTGCTCACAAATTCTATTTCCACTTTAATGTTTTCTCTGTGTATTATATTACTTAAGGTTAAAATCACATCCTACGCATATCTTTAAAAAGGTAATAGTCATTCTTCACACAGGAACAGTAGAATATCTATCATCACTATCATTCTCATTGTAGTCATTTTATTTGTAGCACATATTAACAGAAACTAACATATATTTTTTAAAAAAATTTGATAACTGCAGCCTATATTTCATTAAGAAAATTTTCTCTGATAGATAATTTATATAAAGGATAATTAATGCTCTTGGAAAAGAGTAAACTTATGAGTTTATGCATATGTCTGTATGGGAGAAATGGGGGGAAGAGAGAGATAGAAAGAGAGAGACTGAATATTTGTACTATGATCTTGCAAATGATAGATAATTTTATTATATAATCAAATCAACCAATAAAATTTTAATTCTTATACCTTAAAATGATAGAACAGGATTCGTACCTTGTAGTAAGAATTTTGGTGTTTTTAAAAGCCGTTATGTTGGGAAAACGTTTTTGCTTAAATCCAGGTGTGGAATATGGGGCTTCTTCAGATTGTCCACAGCAGTTCACTATGATTTGTGTCAAGTTCTAGGAGCAGCTTGATTTTGCCCCCTAAACAAAGTTTATATTTGGAATGCCCAGGACACATGAAAGGGTATGAAAAATGTCAGAGCCTGAAGAAAAGTGGCTCCGATTGGCCCACTGCAGCGCCTACTCCCAATGGTGCCTGCTGGTTCTGAACCCTGCTGCTGCCTTTGCTGCTTGCTGATTACTTTTGCTGTTTGCTGAATTGCTCCTTGCTGGTTGGAGATATCCTTATGGCAAAGATTGGACTTGCCCTAAGTTATTCAAAGCCCCTGATTATCCCAAAGTAGTCTGAGGAGATCTGTATCACCTATCCCCTCCTTCTTTCTTTCCCATCTAGTGTTGGGGGGTTGGAAGGGATGAAGTGGTGTAAGAAGGTTGAACAGAGCCAAATATAGTAGCCAAAAGCTGGTATAGAATTGGTGCCCATTGTAGGCAGAATGGGATATCTGATTTCTAATGCCATAGAGCGAATAGCAATGGAAGCAAAGGATGAATAATCTGTTTCAGGATTCAGCAAAAGTTTATTATGGCTTCTCCTACTGGGTTCTTTCCTGCTTTGATTCCATTGGGGATTTTTATTTTTTCTTCTTTCTTTAGTCTGTCTCAAAAAAGGTTGGGAGAAGGCTGAGCACACTTAAAAATTGCGTGTAGAGGTGGAAACACTTGGAAGGTGTGCTAGAAAAGGGAGAACAATATGGCTCAGGCCCAGTGACCGAGAAAGAGAAAGGGCCTTTTTGTAAGGTGAAAGAGGGAAGCAACTGGCACAGAAGGCATATCCAGGCCACACCCAGCACTGCACATTTTCTGTTT
Organism: Acomys percivali; assembly: GCA_907169655.1. Classification (NCBI taxonomy): domain Eukaryota; kingdom Metazoa; phylum Chordata; class Mammalia; order Rodentia; family Muridae; genus Acomys; species Acomys percivali. Next base: position 188,276,235 of record OU015742.1, read on the forward strand.
CATCATACCCTTATCTCCTGGGCAGGGAGGTGAAATAAGTGTGTGGCTAGGAGCATAGGGAGGACAGGCAGACCAACAGCGTCAAAGAAAAACAGCATTTTCCACTCATTTGCATCCACAAGGAGACCAATGGAGCCAACAAATATGGATGGGGGTGGGGGGTGTGGCAGATACTGATGAACCAAACAAGGACCATGCACAGTGAGGGCCTAGACACATTGCTCTGATGTAGTCAATAAGCAGCACAATCTCTTGTGGGTCCTATAATATGTAGAGTAAGGAATATACTCTGGTGCCTACTCTTTTATCTATCCAGGTCCCAGAGGAAGAGGATGCAGACAGTCCAGATGAGACTTGGTAGATTGAGGTCAGATGATAGGGGAAGAGGGCTTCCCCTTTCTTAGGACTAGGAGAGGAGAGGAAGGGTCATGAGGAAAGAGTGAGACCAGGAGGAGATGAGGGGCTGGACCACAATCTGGATGTAAAGTGAATATATTCAAAATTAAAATCTTTTTTAAAAAGAAGGAAAAAGAGAAAGAAAAGAAAAATGTTGCAGAATTTTTTATCCCAATGTGATCCCTGAGATTGTTAACTATAAATACCTGTCTTTTGTTTGGCATGGTTGAGTCCTAACATACACCTTTAATGCAAGAGCTATCTGTCCACAGAGTTTAATATAGTTAACCCTAGGTGAAAAGGTGGAGCAAGCAACAAGATGACAAGGATTAAGGAGCAGAAAGGACACTGAGTTGACAGGTACTTAAGACAGAGTGTAGAAGTAGAAGAGCTCTTTAGCTTTTGATATTTGGCTCTAAGATTTCTAGGTTTGGAGCTCTGCAACTCCCTGGACTTGGCTTTTTGGGCTGTGGATTTTTTGGTCTTTTCTTCCTGGGCAGTTAGTCAGCTGATCTAGTAAATCTTTTTTGCCTTTTCCATCAGGACATGAGGAAGGTCAGCTGGGTGCTTTCTCTGCCTCTCTGGGCTAGCAGATTTTTCACCACAACATCTTTCTTCTGAGTCTTTATTGATAAAATAGAACAATCTAAGATTTTTAATTAAGTCAACAGAAAAGAAAAACAACCTGTTCCAAAAGAAAGGGTTACTCTTGAGCCAACTGTGCTACCAGAGGAGGGGTGGCCTGGTATTATAGAATCACCACCAGTTTTCCAAGTAATTGTCCAGAACATGCCTGCTATAATGTTGACCATGATTATGGTGAAATAACATGGTGTCCTACAGAAATGGTAGATCTGAGGCACTTTAAAAAGTACAGAGTTTCCTATGGAATGTATTCTCCTTATATAACAGAAATATTAAGTAACTTGTGCATAAAAAAGAGAATTATTTCCCAAGATTAGAAGGGTTTAATAATTGCTGCAGTAGAGGCTTGTAGAAAGTTATATGGGTTAATGTGTTGGAGGAACAGAACTGTCACTATTGAACTATAATAGATCACAGAGAATCAATATTGTTAAAGATCAATTGTTTGGTGAAAAGTAGTATTCTGATGTACAAGAACAGATTTTATTTGATGATGCTGTTATAGAATAATGTCACTTGGCAGCTTTAAAAGATTGGCACAAAGTTGAGGAGCCTGGGAAAAGATCCATCCTATTCACTAAGATTGCATGGGGCACTGCAGAAGCTATCATAGATTTCTTGCAAAGTTTACTTTCAGCTATGAAGAAAGCCATATCACATTGGAGCATCATTTTCAGAAGATGATGCTTCAACCTTATAAAGAGTGTGGGTGACTGTTCAGGCAGTAAACTGTCTCAGTCATTTTTTCCCTTTAGAAGCTCTAACCTGCACTATGGATTCACTCAGGTATTTAAGTTTTATCCCTTCTCAAGTCTCTGATGGGTTTGAAGACCAGGTAGTTTAGTCTGTCAAGCATAATAGGTTAGGGGTTAAGATGTTTTTAGATAAAGATAGATGTTTTAAATTAATAGCAATGAGATGTGATAGATATTAATCTCCATTCAGAAATTTAGATCCAACAAGATAGGAAAGATGTTTATTTCAAGTTTGCCAAATACAAATGGCCAAATCATGAATGTAACATTTATATAATTCCTGATTGTCTTGTTGTTCTTCCTGCTGTATGTAGTTTATTTTTCTCATATGTAATAATATAAATGTATATTTTTAAAAAGACACATAATAAAAATACAAAAGAAAGCTATATCAGACCCTAATGTGAGACATATGTTGATAAAGACCTCAGCATATGATAATGTGAATACTGATTGTAAAAAAAAAATATTAAGCTAAGGCAATATCAAAGGATGAATCAAAGGATGAAAGGATAAAAGGGCACAGGTGATATTGTCTCTCATAGCATAGGCAATATCATAGGACTAACTACAGCTAGGTCTCTGGTATCAAAATACCCAGTATTTTAATTATGATAAATTCAGCCCTTTATGAAGAAATTATAACCTAGCTGCTTAAAGCCTCAGATCTGAACATTTCTGGTGCAGCAACAGAGAAATATGGTACTTTCTGCTGGAGAAAAGAACAAGCCATTTCTGGTTTACTGTGAGGGAAGCTTCCATACTGTTCTATGTTATGAACTCCCATGTCTGCTGGCATACCACATTAAATGAAGTAGACGACCTTAGGATACTAGTAGAACAGCAGAATAATAATGGAATGGGGCAGTAGCTGCTCCCCCTTCTACAAGGAACTTCTCTCTCTTGTTGAGAGTCCTGGCACCATCCCATAGTGTTACTGGGGTGAATGGTTACCCTAGAATGAGTTTGAACTCCCCATTGATCCAGACGCTTAATCAAAAATCTTGCTACTTGTATCTTATCAGACCACCATGGTCTAAGGCTGGACTTCAACAACAACAAAAAGCCTACTCACATGTGGAAACTAAACAACTTTCTACTTACTGACACGTGGGTCATGGAAGAAATAAAGGTAGAAATAAAAGACTTCCTGAAATTCAATGAAAATGATGAAACAACATATCAAATTTGTGGGATACATTGAAAGCAGTGGTAAAAGGAAAATTCATAGCACTAAGTGCCTTTAAAAAGAAAATGGAAACATCCCACATAAACAATTTAACAACACATCTGGAAGCCCTAGGAAAAAAAAAAAGAAGCAGAAACACCCAAGAGGAGTAGACATCTTGAAATAATCAAACTCAGGGCTGAAATCAATAAATTAGAAACAAAGAAAATAATCGAAAGAATCAACAAAACCAGGAGCTGGTTCTTTGAGAAAGTTAACAAGCTAGAAAAACCTTTAGCCAATCTAATTAAAAGATAGAAAAACGCTTCGAAATCAACAAAATCAGAAATGAAAAGGGAGACATAAGACAAAGAAATACAAAGAATTATAAGAACCTACTTTAAAAGCATTTATGCCACAAGATTTGAAAATCTAAGGGAAATGGACAATTTTCTCAACCAATTCCATTTACTAAAATTGAATCAGGATCAGATATACAAATTAGATAGCCCTATTTCACCTATAGAAATAGAAGCAATCCTTGGCACTCAGAGGAAAGATAATAAGTCACCAAGAAGAGACTCGATACCCTAGGAGCATATACAGGGGGAGGAGGTCCCCCTCAGTCACAGACATAGGGGAAGGGAGTAGAAGGGGAAGCGGGAGGTAGGAAAGAAAGGGAGGATACAAGAGATGGGCTAACAATTGAGATGTAATATGAATAAATTAATAATAAAAAAAGAAATAGAAGCAATCATTGATAGTCTCCCAACCAAAAAAAGCCCAGGGCCAGATGGCAGCAGGGAATTCTACCAGTCCTTCAAAGAGGAGCTAATACGGATACTATTCAAGCTATTCCAAAAGATAGAAATGAACAAAACATTGTCAAATTCCTTCTATGAGGCCATAGTCACAATGATACCTAAACCTCACAAAGACCCAACAAAAAAAGAGAATTTCAGACCAATTTCTCTTATGAACATTGATGCAAAAATACTCAATAAAATACTCCCAAAACAAATACAGCAATATATCAAAGACATCATTCACCATAACCAGGTAGGCTTCATTCTAGGCATGCAGGGATGGTTTAACATATGGAAATCCATCAATGTAATCCACCATATAAACAAACTGAAAGAGAAATACCACATGATCATCTCCTTAGATGCAGAAAAAGCATTTGACAAAACTCAACGCGCATTCATGTTTAAAGTTCTGGAGAGATCGGAAATACTAGGCACTTATCTAAACATAATAAAGGCTATATACAGCAAGCCAATAGCCAACATTAAATTAAATGGAAAGATACCCAAAGAAATCCCTCTAAAATCGGGGACCAGACAAGGTTGCCCACTTTCCCCATATCTCTTCAATATGTTCTTGAAGTTCTAGCCAGAGCAATAAGACATCAAAAGGAGATCAAGGGGATCCAAATGGGAAAGGAAGAAGTCAAATTTCCCTATTTGCAGATGATATGATAGTGTATATAAGTGACCCCCAAAATTCCACCAGAGAACTCCTACAGCTGATAAACACCTTCAGCAAATTGGCAGGATACAAAATTAACTCAAAAAATCAGTAGCTTTCCTATATATAAATGACAAACAGGCAGAGGAAGAAATTAGGAAAACTATTCCCTTCATGATAGCCACAGCAATATAAAATAATAGGAGTAACTCTAACCAAGCAAATGAAGGACTTATTTGAAAAAAAATCTTTAAATCTCTGAAGAAAGAGATTGAAGATGACATCAGAAAATGGAGGGATCTACTTTGTTCATGGATCGGGAGAATTAACATAGTAAAAATGGCCATCTTACCAAAAGCAATTTGCAGATTCAATGCAATCCCTATCAAAATACTTACAAAATATTTTGAAGATATTGAAATATCAATTTGCAACTTCATATGAAGAAATAAAAAGCCCAGAACAGCAAAAACAATCCAATACAATAAAAAATCCTCTGGAGTAATCTCCATACCTGATCTCAAGCAATAGCAATTCAAACAGCATGGTACTGGCACAGCAATAAGCTGGTGGATCAATGGAATCAAATTGAAGACGAAGAGATGAATCTACACACATTTGGTCACTTGATGTTTGACAAAGAAGCCAAATCTATTCTGTCCCGTCCAGCAGGACCAAGCGGAGCCATACCTGAGAGATGGGACGGGAAAGAAAGAGGCGAGACCAAGTAGCGTTCCTATCAAGGTCTGTTTATTGAATCAAAAGCAAAAGCTTATATGGGGTGGAGGCAGGAGCTAAGCAGTGGGGGGTGGGGGCGCGAGAATGCCTCCAGATGATACCATCAGGGGAACATCTTGTGGTTCATCTCGGAACACTATCTCTCAGGAAGTCCCGAGCTAACTTGCTAAACAGCATCTGCAGAGGCTGAAAGGAGGAAGTTATGCAGAGGCTGAAAGGAGGAAGTTATGCAGAGGCTGAAAGGAGGAAGTTTAGCTTTGGAATGGGGCATCAGTATCTTTCCATAGCCAGTAGACTCTTTTAGCCTTGAATGACCCTGGGCTGGCTCTGAACATATTGATTGGAAAAATGATAGCATCTTCAACAATGGTGCTGGAATAAGTGGATGTCTACATGTAGAAAAATGCAATTAGACCCTTATCTGTCACCATGCACAAAACTCAAGTCCAAGCAGATTAAAAACATCAACCTAAAACCAGAGACATTAAATTGGTTAGAGGAAAAAAAGGGGAAGAGCCTGGAACACATAGGCACAGGAGACAACTTCCTGAACAGTACACCAACAGCTCAGGTCTTAATGTCAACAATTAATAAATGGGACCTCATGTGGCTGAGAAGCTTCTGTAAGGCAGGAGACACTGTCAAGAGAACAAAGCGACAGGCTACAGACTGGGAAAAGATCTTCACCAACCCTTCATCTGACAAAGGTCTAATATTCAAAATATATATAGAAATCAGGAAATTAAATACCACCAAGCCAAATAACCCAATTGTGAAATGGGGCTCAGAACTAAATAGAATTCTCAACAGAGGAATATCAAATGACTGAGAAACATGTAAAGAAATGCTCATCCTCGTTAGTCATCAGAGAAATGCAAATCAAAACGACACTGAGATTCCATCTTAAACCCATCAGAATGGCTAAGATCAAAAATTCAAGTGATACCACATGCTGGCGAGGATGTGGAGAAAGAGGAACACTCCTTCATTGCTGATGTGTATACAAACTAGTACAACCACTTTGGAAATCTATCTGGCACTTTTCAGAAAAATGGAAATAGGGCTTCCTCAAGACCCAGCTATTCCACTCCTTGGAATATACCCAGAAAATGTTGTACCACATAACGGGAACATATGGTCAACCATGTTCATAGCTACCCTATTCATAGTAGCCAGAACATGGAAACAGCGTAAGTGTCCCTCAGTATAAGAATGGATAAAGAAACAGTGGTACATTTACACTATGAAATAATACTCAGCTATTAAAAACAAGGAATTCTTGAAATTTGTGGACAAATGGATTTAAGTAGAAATTATCATAATGAGTGAGTTCACCTAGAAGTAAAAAGAGACAAATGGTATATACTCACTTATATCGAGACACTAGTCCAAGGGTTATGTCCCTTGAAAAATTTTACTTACCAGGAAAGTGAGTCAGAGGGGAGAACATCCTATTGGGACTTTAGGTGAGAGAAGCATGGGAGAATGGGGAAATATAAGGGTGTAGAGGGTCCTGGAAACCTACAAGAAGAACATTATAATGGGTGGAATGGGTCCTGGGGTCCTGCTTATACTATGGCACCAGCCAAGGAAAATATAGGCAGTAAACTTTGAACCCCTACCCAGACCTAGCCGATGGACAGGACATTCTCCACCGTTGAGTGGAGAGTGAGATCTGACTTTCACACAAACTCTGACCTTGTCCCCTGGATGGGGAGGCCTAGTAGCACTCAGAGGAAGGACAGCAGGTTACCAAGAAGAGACTCGATACCCTAAGAGCATATATAGGGGACGAAGTCCCACTCAGTCACAGTCATAGGGAAGGGGAATAGGGGGGAAACGGTCGGGAGGGAGGAATGGGGAAATACAAGGAATGGGCTAACAATTGAGAAGTAATATGAATAAATTAATAAAATAAAATGTAAAAAATCTTGCTACTGCACAATAAGGATAGATTAGTACCTCAGTGCTGATATTCTTAGTCTGTATATGAGTGATTATGTCTCTCTCACCTGCTCCTCAATAGAGGTTTCCACATATAATCAAAGTCCATTACCCACTGAATGTAACCTTAGCAGTAGAAAAAAATAATAATAAAATATTACAAATGGGTGTGTTTCATATTGCAGAATTTGAAAAAATAAAGTTTATTCACTATACTACTGATACATATTCATGGTAACAATAAGCACCTCCTTTGACTTGTAAAAAAGTTCTTTCTATAACTACACATTTATTAGAAATAATAGCCTATGACCATATAGTGGGGAGGAAGTCCACCTTGGTCACAGGCCTAGGGGAGGGGAATAGAGTGAAAGTGGGATGGAGAGAGGAACAGGGGGATGCAAGTGATGAAATAGCAATTGAGATGTATTCTGTATAAATTGCTAAAATAAAATAAAGAAATAATGGCTATTTTGGGTATACCTATCCAAATTAAGACTGACAATGCTCCTGCATGTCTCCAATGAGATAAAACAATTTTTTTGCCTATTATAATATAAATCACATTAAGAGTACACCACAAAATACTACAGAACAAGAAGTTATAGGAAAATCTCACTGTATTTTAAAATAAATGCTCATAAAACAAAGAGTAAAGACCCTCAGGGACAGATTAAATAATTAAATTTTCTGAATGTTAATAATAAAGGAACAACAACAGCTGAGATATACTGTGTTAGAAAAATCTTTTGAATTAAAAAAAAAAAAAACCTATATACTATAAGGATGTGCTACCATTAGCTTGGAATCCTGCACTGGTTTTACTTTGGGGATGCAGTTTTGTTTATGTTTCTGCAGGGAATGAAAAGACACCATCAGCGCTTGTATAAATTAGAATTGAACAGGCAAGGTCTTATGAAAATCTTGACCGCTGATTTGAGAAGTGTTTAGTTTATTTGAAATGTTTCTGTTTATAATTTTTCACAAGACACAGTGCAATTAATGGCTTAAAGCAGAAAGGGGGAAATGTAGTGAGAATTTTGATTTCTTGAAAAACAAAGTTATGTTAGAAATATGGTTTTTTTTTTCTTTTAATCCCAGGTATGGGTTACAAGGCTGCTTCAGAATGAGACAGCAGCAAGAATTTGTGTCATGCTCTGGGAAGGGCCTGACTTTTTCCAGTTGAAGGTAGTTAATGTTTGGAATTTTGTGGACTCCTGAGAGGTTATAAATGTGAAAGTCCATAGGATCTGTGGCCCTGTTTCTACCCATGTTGTTGCCTTGGCTACTGCTGGTCCTTGCTGCTGCTGGTTTCTGCTGTGACCTTTGCTAGTTGCCTCTTGCTGTTGCTGTTTGCTGAACTGCTTGTTGTTGCTTGGAGGTATCCTGACAATGAACATTGCACTTGCCCAGAGGAACTTGACACCCCTAATCAACAGGAGGTAGTCTTAAGAGATTTATGCCTCCTCTCCCTTCTGTCCTTTTTTCTCCCCTACAGTGTTGGGGAATTGAAAAGGATTAGGGTAGTGCAGGGATGTAGGTAACAAGAACACAATAAAGTAGGTAAAAGCCTGTATATAGTAACTAACATATCCATTATAGTGATAAGTTTAACTTCGTGTTTTTAATAGATGGGCAATAATGCTTTTTCCAATACTACAACATCCCTATGAGCTTTTGCAGGATCATCTGACTCCCATGAGATTGCATGTGTTCTCAGTAATGGGTGCTGTTTTCTCTGGAATAATAGTACTTCATTTTATTATTGATTTTATACTGAGTATTGATATGTGGCTTCATGAGTGCTAATCAAGAATTCTCCTGCAGAGATGTGATGCTATTCTTTCTATTTAATTTCCCCTTAATATTAACCATATCTTCTAAATTGCTTCCAAAATCCTCAGAATCGTGATCCTCCTCATCACTACCTCAGTAGCTAGAGCTAGAGTTATGTTCTAACATGCCTAGCAAGGATGTCAATTGCTATAAGCAGAAGATACACGTTTCTTTCCTTTCCGTTGAAACTTCTAAAATAGTTCAAAGTGAAACCTATTTAAGATTATATACATTATGCTTATTGACATATTTACTTAAATGTTTAACATGACTCACAAGTATGGCAGCATATCTATTGGAGTAATTTAGAGACTGGTAATATGTGTAGCATGTCTGCTTAGTATGCAGCATAAAAGCTATTCCTAGAAAGTAGGAGACATACATGGAAGCCATTTTGTCTTGTCGTCCTCATGCACATGCATTTATCATATTTTTATTTGTATGTGGGGGTGTGGTTGTTTGTTTGTTTACACCACAAACAAACAAACAAACATGTCAGTAACATTTACTCTAAATGATTTAATGGTTTATTTTATATGTTTGCATCTGTAAATTGTTTCCATGATAAGGAGATATTCGAGTCCATCCAGGTTGATGGCCATAATTACAGAGAACTCATTCATATCACTTGCTTTAAATGCATATCATTCTTTGGTTATACTGCAACAAATTTGTTAATACAGTGATATATAATTAGAACATTTGCATGATGTTTCATAAATTTTGCAATGAGTATTCTACAGTATCTGCATGGGTCTGTACCAGATGAGGTCCTAGCACTGACAGAAGTGGATGTAAGCCTTTATACCTAACACAAAAGCAATCTCCAATTGATAATTGCTCATAAATGAAAAAACAATCATTTTCTCCAAAGAAGTCTTCCTTGAAATTAAAAAAGTCTTCTAAGAGTAGTCACTATGTCCAGCATGGAACAGGGACAGCCAACGCAAAATGAACTCAGTGATATTTTGGTGTTTGTTTTGTCTCATAATGTTGAGTCAGGGAATTTTATTTTTAACCTTAAAGTTCATTTGCATGTTTAATATGACTTGTGATTTAATGGTTTAATAAAATTTTCGTGGGTCAGTGGCATCTATATGAGTTTCCTGGGCTTTTCCTTTTGTACTTTTTCTTCTGTTTGTTTCATTCTAATGGATTTTGCTTGCTTTTATTTTCATATTGTATTATATATGATTATTATTGTTTTCTTAAAAAGAGACAGAAATGGGTGGGTCATTTAGAAGTGGGGGCCTGGGAGGAGTTGGCAGTGAAGAAATCAGAACCAGAATATACTGTATTAAAAAACCTATTTTCGGTAAATAAACATAGAAAAAATATATTGACAAAAGTTGAAAGTATTGCTATATTCACATATGCCAAATTCCTCTAATATATGCATATGCTTTCTTTAGTCTCATACATAGTAACCCTCTGTAGGCCATCATTTTTGTATAGGTATAAAAGGAAACATTCCAAATTGAAATATATGAGAAAATGAGTCAGGGTATTTAGTACTTATCAATCAAATGTGAGGATCCATTCACAAATTCCCAGAATCTAGCAAAAGTTTAGCTGGCATTATGGCCATCTAAAGTACAAGTATCTGGGAGGCAGACAGAGTGTATTCTTGGAACAAGATGGCAGAAATGGTAATATCTATATTCAGCAAGAGACTGCCTTTACAGGCAATGTTTAGAACAATGGAGAAAGACCTGATGCTGATCTTTGGCCTCTATGTATGTGCATATGCTCACATGTGCACCCATTTATGCTCCCACATGCTTAAACACAGATACACACACCAAACACACACACATATAGACATACATAAAAATAAAATGTTGGTTAAATATATAAACTGGAGTCCCTACCATAACAATTCATGGATTTGTATCAAACATATTCATTAAATTGAATGTCAAATTTGTAAGTTATGAAATAGTAAGGATCTAAACACTTATGGCTGTGTGCATTTGTACCCACCCACAGAGAATTAAGGTCGTTGACCCTTTTTATTTTCTGCTTTGGTTTTGTTTCTATTCAAGGCTTCTTTTGCCAGGAAAACATTGTATTTCAGTGTTTATTTATGCTCTGCCAATATTTGAATACCACATTGTAAAACATTTAATCTGTAGCTCCATCAGGAACAGAAATTCTGACAGTTATTCTTGTTGGGTAATAGAGCCATGGAGCATCAGATGGAACATGGTTTATTCACTTTCTCTCCTCAACTTTTTTCTCCCTTTACCAGATGGTAAAATCCTGGGAGCATTTTTAAATTGAGCCCAGACTTCATTAGCTCTATTCTTCCTTTTGGGGGTAAGCTCTGAAAGATCAGGCTTCATACTCTCAATTGAACTGTGTTTGTATATTTATCATCCTTCCCAATAGGTTGCAGCTTCCATTTGAGCTGTTCTCATTTAGAATAAGTGTAAAACATAGAGTGATTATTAGTTCAACAGCAAAAAATACTTCCTTTTAAAATTGTTAGTGAAATGTGGCCGAGATAGTAGTAGTTCTAGCTTTGTCTTTCTTTAATTATTTAAAAATTTATATATTCACTTTACATCCCAATTTTACCCTTCCTTCCTTCCCTCCCTGTCCCTCACTCCCACACTCTTTCCTTATGGCCCTTTCACTTCTCCTCAAAACCTAGATTCCCCCAACACACAAACCCACCCCAGCAGTAAGTCATATCAGAACTGGTGCAGTTACACAGTGGAATACTACTCAGCTGTTAAAAACAAGAAAATCGTGAAATTTTCAAGCAAATAGTTAGAACTAGAATATATCATCCTGAATAAGGTAACCCAGACCAAGAAAGACATGATATATACTCATTTATATGCAGATATTAGACATATATTACAGAAAAACCATATTACAACTCACAGAACTGAAGAAGCTAAGTAACAAGGGGGACCCAAGGGAGGCCCTCCTTGAATTCTCTCTCAGATGCGGATGTAGAATAGACAGCAGAAGTGGATATAACAAAGGAACTGGGTAGGAGAAAGTATGGGGAGGGAAGGGAAGGGGGAAATCAGATATGGGGAGAGTTGGAGGGGGGGTGAGAGGGCTTGGAGATAAAGGGAAACCAAGGGCAGGGGCATCACTGAGACAAGGTGGAGACCTATGACAAGGCAGGCTACCAGGAGGGTATGGGGATATCTCTAGCTGAGCCTCCTAGTTAATGGGGATATGGAGACAGAGGATTCTACCCTCTAATCAGGGGTATACCTAACCTATAGTGGTAGGAGGGGAACATCAATCTACCTACAAGACTTTTGGCCCAAAACTTACCATGCCTCCAAGATGAGCATACATACAAATAGAGTGATGCATTGTCCAATTAATGCCTGGCCCAAGTGAGACCCAACCCTTGGGACAGAGTCAGTTCTTGATACAATTAATGTTACTCTGTTTTGATTACAGACAGGAGTCTAGCAGAGCTGTCCTTCGACATGGCCCACTCTGCAGCAGAAGCTAAGAGTCACAGCTAAGCATTAGGTGGAGTTTGGGGGGTCCTGTAGAAGTTTTAGCTTTTTATTAAGACTTTTCTTAGATTTCCCTGATACAATCTTCTGTGGGCTTAATAAGCTATAGTCCTTGTGCTTGTTTTCACAGTCTAAAACACACACACACACACACACACACACACACACACACACCTATTATTATGTAAGCTGATAATAAGTAAGCGTAAATATCATTATGTACAGGAATGAGAACATTTTAACTCCATCATACTGTGAGTTATAGTTTGTCTCCTTAGTATTCCTACACTGTGTATCTTCTTTGGTATTCTGTTAAAAACTGACAGCTTTCTTTAGACAACATTTTGCTTTGTTTTGTTTTGTTTAAAAACAGGATTTCTCTGTGGAGCTATGGCTCTCCTATACTCACTTTGTAAACTAGGCTGTCTTCAAACTGACAGAGATCAGACTGCCTCTGGCTCCTTGAGTGATGGAACTACATGTGTGTGCCACCACATTTGGCTCTCTTTGGACAGATTTTTAAAAGCAGTATCAGCATGCACTTAAGTAACAGAGCCCCAGACCCCCAGGAAATGGAAGTGATGACTGTCCCCTCTCATAGGACTAGTTTTCATGGTACCAGAATGCATCATGCAAGCTTTCATATGGGGGAGCCGATCAAGAGTCCTACCTAGCTATAATGTTATGAATCACATCATCCAAGAGTATAACATAATCACTTTAAGGTAGAAATGGTGGCACATATAACTTGGTAGTAATCAGTAGCTCTATACAAGACCTAAGACTGCCTCAACAGGAAAATTATGTAGGGTACCTGGAACCTAGAAAACTACTCAGTACTAATGAAGTAATGGTTATTATAGAAGATTTTACAACCATTTGTTTCACAAAGCACCATAGACTATATACCTTAACTATATCCTAACATTTTCTCTTACACCCATAGAAAAGTATAGTCTCCATCCCTCATGAAGGAAACTTATTTTTGTAACAGACTGAGACAATTCCAGAAATCTACCACCACCAAAATGCAGTTTTGGAGCCCAATCTCAGCAGACACATCTACAAAAACACTCCTGAACTTAAGACTCATGAAACATTGTTGAAGAAGGGATGTATTGGCTGTAATATCCAGAGAATTGGAGACTATTCTGTGAGATTATGTATCCCTGAAATGCTGCAGATGACACTCATGGATTCTCACCACCATGAGCTGAAACTGGATGACATCAATGGCTATACCAGACTGGATGTGGGACTGCCAACAAGGTCTCAGTAATACACAAGGAACTATAGGAATCCCAAAAAAGCTTGGAATAGGAGAGTACTGTAGACTTCACTTTGGAATTTTTAAGACAATATTCTTGAGGATCGATTCATAGACAACAATAAGTGATATTTTCTTAGGGTAGAACTAGACCTTTATTTCATTGGTTCAATATCAGGTTTAGTAGTTGATTTAAGATTAAAGTTCTTGATATATGGCATGGGTTTCTTTATTCTCTTTAATCTTACAATCCTATGTAAGATTATTACATTTTAAATTTCTGGAGAAAATGGGAATAGATCACAGGAAGGTGAAATGTCTGTCACTTGGGCCTATATAGGTGGAAGAGTAGGCAGAATGACTTGCAGCCTTTAAACCTTTATATAGCTTATTTTCTCTGTCCTTGTAAAGAGTTTGTAAATGACTTTGTATATATATAATAAATCCACATAGAATTGAGCTTCATACAGATCAGAGAATGGGCTCCAGAATTATTAAAATATAGGGAAAATTTTTGACATATATAAACTCCTGTTGATAAAAATACCATCATGTATTACAATTCTTATTGAATTTTCATTCTGGCCTACATTGAATTATTTCAAGAAATAGACAGTATAAAAATCAAAGAAAATGTATATAACATTATATATGTATACATGTTTAATATACAAATATCACTTGATATATTTTAGTATAAGCACAATTGAATTGGAAAATGGGGCTGTAATGGTTCCATGAATGAAAAGTACTGTATAAATCAGAAGCTATAACTGCACTACTTATGAAAAGTCATAGTGTAATTTTAAAATTTAATAATGTTGGGTGAACCTATGGCTGAAGCAAAAGGCTAACACCATGAAAAAACATATTTCAAGTACTTCAATGCAAATATTTAAAACCACTTTATTCAGAGCTTCCAGGTTGCTCAGAAACAGTACATTATTGGAACTACAAGTTTTTAATCATATATTCAAAGTGTAAGGCACATATGTTCTTTCTGTATAACTATATAACTTTGATTTTTTTCCTGATGTGTAACAATGACCATTTCTGCTAGGGGCTTCTTTTATCAGGATGTCTTCTTAATAGACCTGGTTAAGCATTGATGTTTTGGCAATATTTATAATTGTCAGATCATTTCAGACACTAACTATGTTCTCACCATTTCATTCTCCTATTCCTGACAAAAATTTATCTATCTGAATGTTTAGAGATCTTTAATTTATTAATCATACTACATCACTTATTGTTAATATATTCTCTAGAATAACTAGAAACCACTCCAGGTATTCATTTACTCATATCCTATTAAATTGTGTGTGTGTCAAAATAGTATATTTCTAGCAATTCATCTGTTTGCTTATGATTTATCTCATTTTATACCAATCAAATACCTGGGTTCAAAACAGATACTAATAGTTTAGGTCTCTTACCGCAACATAGAAGGCAGGAAAGAGTTATAACAGATTAAGTAAATAAAATAAAAGGAATATTTATCTTTGCTCTTTCCAAGTGAGGGGCAAGAATACTAACACTAAGACTCCTTTGCTTCCAGGTGAGGAGAGCACTGAAAGAGTAAAAACAGTAAAGCAATAATGGATCAGCAACATGGAACAACTAAAGGCTGTGGAGAAAATATGAGGAGATGAATAAACAATGTCTGTTGAGAGTAGAATATTTGAGAGAAGGAGATCCTGTTCTGGGAGGATTGAGCTCCGATCATAGATATAAATTTTATTCAAAAATGATCAGGGCAGAAAAATAACCATAGCTTTATCTACCTTTACCCTCTTACATCCCTGTGGTGCATTTTACTGGAAGAACATATCTGAAAACAAGAACAAAATATGACTTTTCTATGCTGTCTTAAATATTCTTCCTCCTGGATACTATCCAGAGCAGAGATAAAGGAAAAATAAGCAGCATATATGTTCTTTTCACAGTTAAAAGATACCTTACAGTTAGCACTTAAATTTGAGTGGATTTCCTGTGGACAATATTCTTTAGGACATCTCTCTCCAAGTTCCTTGATTCCAGTGTTCATACAAGGTGAGCAATATTATGCTTTCTCAGACTGGCCCCAAATAAAGGATGAAATTTTAATTGTCTTCTGTTTGTTAACCCTTATTTCAGTGCAGTCAATATCATTTGTATAAATGTGGTTTTACTTTTTATATTATTTAATTTTACATATACATTTATGTTATAACACATGTATACAATAAACTACTTATAGCAAGAAAAACCATGACACAATTAGGAATAATGTAAATGTTTACATTCTTAGTGTTTTGGCTATTTTTATTTGACATATTTGAAGAAAACATCTTTCCTATCTTGGTACATCCAAAATTCTGAATATAAATGAATATCTATCGTATCTCATTACTATTATCAACTTAAAACACCGATATAGACCTAAAAACATCTTAACTCCCACTAAACTATATGGTCTTCAACTCCATCAGAAGGAATAAAATTGATTACCTGAATATACCAGGAGTGCAGGTTAGTAGATTTCCAAATGAGAAGATGACAGAGACAGTTTCTACATGAATTGTCACCCAAAACTCTCTATAACATTGGTGCATCATCTTCATCCTTCTGACCCAATATATCTGACAGACATTAAATGGTGATTTATTAAAAGAAGTTTCATTGGTTATCATTTTTGAACAACCTTTATAAAAGAATCCAATTCAGTCTTTCTCTAGTTAAAGTTCACACTATTTCTCTTCTGTTTGACTTATGACCTCTCCAAAGCCATCAGTGATAGCCATGGCCTTTCATCTTAATGTGTTTAATCTTTCCAAATTTTATGTTCTCTGGATTCTAAAGATTATTGCGATGATGAGTCACTGCTTGGTCAAGCCACATATTGTGACTGACTTACATCCTCAGAATAAATGACTTTTTATACATCTTCTGGCTCATTCATGAAATGCCATGACGCAGTGATGGGCCAGATGACTAACTTCATTATCCAGTGATCAAACTCACAATAGGGTGAGATCTTACAATCTATACATATACATGGCCCTCTGGAAATATCTCTACTAGGCTAAATTTTAGAAAGAAGTAACCATATTCATATTCTCTATTAGTACTCCTATTGACATGTTCAAAAATATTTACTGCTTTAAGTTGTTTTAGATTCTTCTGCACATTGAAGGGAATTTCCTAATGTGTCTGACAAGGAAAACCCTAGGTCTATCATCTCTTTCTTAATCCAGTCACAGATGATTGAGGTGTGGTCTATCTTCCACACTATCAGAGATCAGTTGCTGCTGTACATGGGACTGAAGCAATCGGTGTGACTCACAGCTTCACACTTTACAATGATGAACTAAAGATAAGTACTAGTACCCAAAGGGGTTTTATTTGCAGCTATCCTGTATGAAGTCCTTTCCTTGAGAAAAAAATAATTCTCAACTCTTTTTGTCTAGTATAATGCTTGTTTAATTTGGACATTTTTAGTTTAAGAGTTCCAGTTTAAGATAACTTTGAAAATTCACAATATTTGTATTATACTTTGATTAACATCTTATCATATATTGTAAATATATAAAGAACTTAGTAATCAAAATATATAAAACCAAAAGACTGTGTATTCAGATAATAATTCTACAAGGTTACAATAATCAGCTGAGCCTATTTTCTTATCCCCTATTTTCCATGGGTAAAACTTAAACTTTTGGCCAATAACAGAAATTTTTAGCAGCTATTAATTGAAACATCAAAGTCAATAAATTAAATATTTGAATATTCTATTTACATTTACTAATAGTTATAGTTTTCTATGAATCTGAATATATGAATTTGAAGGTCTATGCTGTGTGTATTTAACAATTGTATTCATTGTTCTTATAAATCATTTACAATCAGGAGGATAAACTAGTTCTAATCAAGCATGTTCCAAAACAAAATAATTACAGGTTGAACTCTACATACTAGGTACCTAACAGTGTTTTCCACAGTTCTGTAATAGCTCTTGCTTGGTGCATAATTATTATTGAATAAATGACTTTGAATCTTTGGATATTGTTATATCCATCTATTAAAGGATACTTAAATCATTCGCATCAATAGCTAATAATTACATAAAACATATAGGTACACTTCTGTTATAATGTTTTTAGCAAATATTTAATGAAGCAGTATCACCAATTTTGACAATCCTTTAGACCTACACCTGCTCAATGAACACACTTTGCAGTAGAAAAGTGTGGACAATTCTCAGATTAACTACAGTGAGTTGGTAGACTTGCTACCAGCTATATGTCATCCATACAAAAAAAAATCCGTTCTGATGGGGTATGTTTTAATGGATGGAGACAGACAGAATGTTGGATTATGTTAAGTACTAAGTAAGAATAAAATAGATGAAAAACATTGTTCTGCATTAGATTACTTTAGCCAGGAAATGCTCGGTGAGGAGAAAAATAATGACGAAAATGACAGAATACATGTATTGATATCTGGTTGTAGAGGTAAACACAGAAATAGTGAGCCAGAGTATATGGTGTTAGAGTGATCCTGATTCCTTTTCGAATAATTAGGAGTGTTAACTGTGATGATCCCAATTAGTGAGAAGAATTCATCCAATAATAAGTTCAGACAAATAAATAGGGTCTCATAAAGGAGCAAGTAAACGGGTCATTTTTAAAACTTCAGTTTTAGAATATTTAAGCAGAAATAAAATATGTTTTCACTTATTTTTAATGCTCTTTTATATCTGTTTTTAGAATTAACAGTGGAGAAATGCCAAGAATCACATTAGAAACCTGTTAAAAGACTATGAAAATAATTCAGATATATGAAATAATGTGATGGCTCATATTTAAATTTATAAAGACACATAAGTTCATTATTTTTTAAATATAATTTTGGAAAGGATTTACCAACATAATGGATGTAATATGTACAGGATTTAAATGAGCCAATTATGAGCCTGATATTTTCATACAAGGACAAATGAATTGCTTGGAATTAGCACTAAGAAAAACCAAGAGCTGTGGGGTATGGAGGATGACAAGGGACAGGAAACATAACTTAAAGAATGTTGTACCTTGGCTGGACATGGTGGTGCATGCTTTAATATCAGCACTAGGGAGGCAGAGGTGGATAGCTGTTGAAGTTGAGGCCAGCCTGGTCTACAAAGTGAGTCCAGGACAGTCAAGGCTACACAGAGAACCCTGTCCTGAAAAACAAAAAACAAACAAACAAAACAAAACAAAACAAAAGAATCTAATACCCGAAATGTCTATTCCCTTTTGAGTAAAGATGTTGATTTTGTAGGCAACAGTGCAATGTGAGCCTAGCATGCACAAAAGCCAGATGAGCTTGTTAGTATTTATAACCCAGTGGTTAGCTTACTACAGGTGTAAAAGGAAAGAGGTACAAAGGCTAAGCCCAGGAATACTCCAGAATTTGGAGACTTGCAAAGGATTAAAAAGTAATACTAGAGCATCAGAAAGGCAGGAGGACAACTAGAAGTCTGCAGTATCCTGACGGCTGAGTAAGTGTTTCAAGGCACAGGAAGTGATCAGGTTTATTGCATGCACTAATAGGTGAAGTGAGTCAAGAACTAAAAGGTGGTTTCACAGTGCAGAAGTAGACGTAGTGATGGGAAGGTCGTGCAGGACTTAGAGAGAGGCAGTTTCAATGGAAAGGACTGATTGAAGAAAGTTCAAGAGAAAATGAGAGGAAAAAATTTGCAGAGACTTGGTATACAATCCTCCAAGGAGTTCTTCTGAAAAAAGAAAGAAAGTACTGAAACAAAAGCTTGACATGTATGTTTCAGATAGAGGAATGTTTGAGATGAGAGAAGGAGTAGAGTCTGTCTGTACTGCTGAGAAAGATGGAGGAAAATGGGTAAAAATGATAAAGAAACAGAGATGGAAGGACTCTATAGGAGAAACCCTTCAATGACCTGCAGAGTAAAAGTGCTGGAGCAATAGGTAACAATGGAAACTACTCCAGTATGCAATAGAAATGTCTTTTAAAATAAATGAGAACACTCACAAACATCTCCTGTAGGCAAGAGAAACAAAGACCTAGTTATATTGTAAAATTTAATCTCAACTCCACAAAACAGTACAAGGGACTATTGGTCAGGCTGATTGTGACCCTCCTGACCCAGCACATCTATAGGAATGACTTTATGTCACATAAGTTTGAAAATAGGTGGAGGGACATTAGTGAGACATAGGTCTGGTCTTAGTATGATGAAATGTGGAGTTATTTGTGTTTAATTCCATAACTAAAGGAAAGTTGTTCAAAGTAAGGCAAGATGAATATCTATATTATTAAAGAATTTCAAGTTTTAGTATTTATTGAGATTAATAAAATATGAAAATGTAAAATATAAAAATATAACACAAAATAATTAATGTTAGTAGTCTTCTATTTTCAGCCAACAATATATTCCTATTCTTATTTTTCCATATATATATATATATATATCATATATTCATGATATTGACCTGCATGCATGCACACACACATACACATACACATAAAAATGCTTACACTTTTCTTATAGTACAAGATACAATCATTATTTAACACACATGGATTAGTCATTAGTCACTATAAGTAAACACATCAGTGTTAAACCCATTTCTAAGTATAGTGTATATACTGTTTGCCTATTTTATTACTGATTGATCATTCTTCCTACAGCAACTGCAAGAATCTATAGTCATAATGGATAATTTGCATGCATGAGTATATATTTTAAAACACATTTTTAAACCTACCTGCAATTTAAGTAATACCAAATGGGTAATTATCTTACTCAGCAATTCCTCAGTATAAAATCCTTATTTAAACTTTATCTATTTCTGTTTAGTCTCTACAGCAGCAACTGAATTAATATATTTGCATAATAGAATGTCTCTCTTTGGGATTGTAAAATGTTATATTTTATGTATTTAAAACTTTATGTAGTCATCTCTTATTTTTTACATAATGTAAAATTAAGCTCTAATTATAATAAAAGTATACATTTTATTACAATGCTTTCTATATACATTTAACAGGAGATTTATCAGATTTTCAAATAAAATA